>QAOC01030572.1:124323-338171 GCA_003255005.1 Begonia fuchsioides
GATCCGATAAAATTGACCAAAAAACTTTCCTTAATCGCATCAGTGCAATAAAATCCAACAACCGTAATTCTTTCCTTAAATCGAAGGAAAATCATTCAGAATCGTGCTGCAAAAGGAAAGAAAGCAAAATCTACTATAAAGATTTCTTTTTCAACAATCTCATTCAAGGGAAGACAACCCAAAATGAAAACTTTACCAGAATTAATCTCGTTCAAAAAAAGAAATTTATGGCCGATTCCACGTAACAATCTCGAAGGAGCAGTGACTGCGTTCAGAGTTCGTTCAAGGTCGGAGAATCGGAGGTCTGCACTGAGCTAAGCGTTCGTCGGCGCTGGACGACTGAGGTTAGGGTTAGGGTTGGAATCGATCGGACGAAGATCGAGTCATCGGGGGGGACGATTAAAAGGATACGAATCCGATAACAACCCGAAAATCGGGTTATTTTTTTAAAATGCTTACCGAATACCTTGTCCGATCCGATCCGATCGGATCGGATCGGATCAGATCGTCGAGTTGGGTCGGATTCGCCCACCCCTACCCACGACTATGATTGTAGCCCACGCTGGGGTGCTCACCTAACCTTAGGGGTGGGCAACCCGGGACTGTGGATAATGCAAAACTGCTGAAAATCCATTTGTGGATTTGCCCTAACCCCGTAACCCGCTGCTTCTTGGACGCTGGTTCTTCGCCATTCGGCGCCGCCTTCGACGTGCCCTTCTTCGCCATGCGAGCAAGTGAGATGGCTTGCTAGGCTCTGATCTTCTGAGCTCGTGAGCTCAGGTCGTCCTCACCATTCAACATCGGCCTTCGTATTTCACCGTTCTCCCGTCGTCCTTCGATTTCGCTCTCGTTCGTCATCGGTGCATCGTCGTTCATGCGTTGGAGAGAAAGAGAGGTCGGAATTTGGGTTGCTGCTTGTTCATGCGTAGAGAGAGAGAGGTCGAGAATCGGAATTAGTGTTGCTGGTCATTCATCCGTGAAGAGGGAGAGCCGGATAGGGTCTCATTGGGCCGAAAATCAAAAAGGAGGGAAAAAAGGAAAGTGAAAACGACAGGCCGAGCCTCGTATCATATTTTCTATCTAATATAATGAACTATTTAGCTGTCCAGGTGCGTGACGTTTTCAGGGTTTGATTTTACCTTTTACGTGCCGCTTCCAACACATTTCTACATTATCATCTTTTGCTATGTTGATTTTGGGATTGTTGATGATAGATTACTTATAATTAAATTCATATTAGGTTTGATATTTTTTTTATAATTTTTTGTATTTTTTAATTATTTTTTTCGAATAAAAAAAAAACCAATAAATTTCAGGGTATCCAAAATTACCCGAACCCGACCCGGAACCTTAAGGTCCCGAGTAGCAGTGCGTCCTACCGGGGCCGGGCCGGGTATCAGGTATTGTATATTACTCGATACCCGTTCGGGCCGGGTATCTCACATCGATATCCGGCCCGAATACGCGTTTGCCCACCCCTACCTAACCTATATGCTCGTCCCGACTCTCTATAAATAAAATTATTAAATAGTTAATTTAATATAAATATTAGTTACCCAATTATATGCGTGTGGGTCCCATTATTAATTTATTCGTCTGTAACTAATTAAAGAATATCTTTGCGGATAAATAATTAATAATTTTGTTGACTTATTATGGCAGCCGATGATATAATACGCTGTCGGTTATTTGATTGGATCAATTGTAGTAGGGCGTAGTTGAGGCTCCGCTGTAGCAGATTAGGAGCGACGGCTCCGTTAATAGCCCCCTTCTCGGCAGCTGGCAGTGAATTTACCATAAAGCCTCTCTGCTCTCCACCCTCCATTAATGAAGCTTCGTATGTCTTTGTAGCGAAGGGAGAGTTCCAGCCATTGGAAGCGTACGTGTGGTTGAATCTTCGAAAGCAATTGCCTCTATTCGACACCGCAAAGACGTATATGCTAAGCAATTCGCCGACTCAAACGATTTTATTATTAAGAAAGGAGGAGATAGCGGCTGGTCCTTTTTTTTAATGCGTTGAATCTCTGTTTGTCTCCGTATAGGCGTCTTCTCTACTTGTTCGTTTTGATTTCATTGCTTTATTAACCTCTCCACCATTAATTTGGATATCGGTACTTCATCTTGGTATGAAGTTCTGCGGCGATGGCTCCGTTTTCTGCTTTCACCTTCCTCTGCCGTGGAGTTTTGGTTTTCGAGGTTTTTGTCCCTACCCTTTTGATTTTGGCGCTTATGCGCGTGTTTTATGTTGGTCGTTTGTTCTAATTTTGTTTTTATTGTATTGGAACAGTGATTGGCGGTAACTTGGGAATCAAACGTGATGTTGATGGGGAATGTTGATGATGATCGTTATGTATTTCCCTTGACTAGCCTGCAAATTGGGTATGTTTTGTTATTTGCAATTTAATTCCTTTTAACGTTTTTTATTTTGTTTTTAACCCTTCTAACTGGCAATGCCAGCTGAAATTCGGATCAGAAATTAAACAATGATTTCATTTCCTTCTGTTTTTTTTTTCTTCAAACGGGCGAATGTAATGTAAGCTATCACGGGAGAGAATACAATTTTTCTTTTGATATTTTTGGTTTAAGATACTGAACGAGCGCCAGGGTTAGTAGAGTTGCTTCGTTGCCAGGTTAATTGATGCTTTTTTTGCTTTGCTTTTGTTGTGAATATGTGGTATTAGGAGTTTTTTTAATGCTATAATGTTTACAGGGACTTGCAATCTTATCTTTCTGATTTGAAGCTATTCTTGGCGTTTGAGAGTAGGAAATCCTATATCTTGGTGGACAATCGGCCATGGTTGGGAGACCTTGGTTCCAGGCCTGCTCATTTATGGCAACTGATGGTTACCAAGGTTGTAAATCTAACGTATATATGTATTCTCTCTGATTTTAGGTAGATAATGTAAAATTTTGAAACTTTTGCTTCCATACAGTCAAGGATGTCCCCATTTGCCCACTCTAAAGTGAGGAGGGAGAGAAATGAAGGCTCGGAGACTTATTTAAAACCAATAAACAGGCCCAAGAGGTTCAAGAAGTGGTATGGATTGGTTGATGCGGTGATGTTGTCTAGAAAGAGAATCTCGCTACCTGTGAAGAACTTACGAAAACCATTTCTTTTGAATACTGAGTTGCAGAGGACCTTGTATGGGTTTATAGTATTTGAAATTGAATGGAGCAATGTTCGTGGTATCAACTACTTGAATGAACTCCAGGTACCATAAGACTTTATAGAGTCAATTTTCTGAATGCTTTTGATCGGAAATATTCATAGGCTCTATGTTTTTCATTATTTGTAGACTGATACATCGATGGCGATAGAGGTTAGGTATATGAGAAGGTGGGAATTCAATAGCATAGCTCAAGCTTCATTATGCATATCTTCATGGTTTTCTGGATCGCTCTCGGAACAGATTCTCTTGAAGGAACATCTGCACTCTGCAGCAGGTAGAGTTTTCTTCGTCCACCTGGCTTCTATAATGAATATTGTTCAGAAGCTCACACCTTCGAGAACCTGCATATTTTTCTCTTATTTTTATTCAGTTGTTTGGTTTGTGAACTTTGAAGTTTGCGTGGTTTGCTCCACCTTGAAAAAAAAATACACTGGAAGCTGGAAGGGTTGAGGTTCAACATTTAACTTTTTATATGGTTGAGACTANTTTTCTCTCCCTCCAAAATTCTCTCTCTACTTCGAATGCTTTCCGATACGATAATCGGAATAAAGATTGAGGATGCAGGATGATCTCCTTCACTCCCGCAAGCCTCTATTTATAGAGATTTCACGAAGTGTGAAACCATTTATGAAAAGGCGGCGAAGGCGGGCGTAGCAGGCGAAGGCGGGCGCCGAAAACGCCTGATAATGGAGACCAATTGGTCTCCATTAAATGGCGTGGGCCCCACCTCATTAAATGAGGAGGGACCTCACAGAAAATGGAGCAACTTCACCAGTCAGCCGAAATATTCCACGGCCTCTCGGCAAACCAGATAAAGGAAGAGGCCCAAGATTTCTTCAACTCCCTTAACACTGCCGGCGGTGAAGATAAGGCCAAACTCCGGGAGCTCTTGAGCTTCATGATGGCAGATGAGTCCACCCGGATCAACACCCACCTCTTGCTCAAAGAACGTGTCACGACCCGAAACCAGGCCTACAAAGACGCCGGGCTCAATAGCCTGATTCCCGAGGGAACTCGAACACTAAGCCCGAGGCTCGGGTGTTCAATTGAAATCAAATAGCGGAAATTTCATGCAAGTCCAAACATTTAATCCAAATAGTCGGATAACATACATAAAATGTTTCAACCTAATAATATACACGATAAGTTTTACAATTTAAAATAATACACCGTTCAAATTTTTACAAATACAAATTGGAGAATTTAAACTCAAATATAAGCCTTACTGAGCCTTACTCGGGAATGATCCTGAAAACAAAGTTTGTAGCAAAATGGGTGAGTGACTACACTCAATAGAGATTTCATTTTTTTGTTATTGTTATTAAATCATAAGTAAATAACATTATGTTAAAATATGTATAAATAAGATTTTAAACAATCCATAAATATGTAAATGCACCTTGAAGTGCAATGCAATTGATGTATATACATCAACTCTAAAGTGGTGACAACCATAATGTAAATGTACAATGAGATGCAGTGCATATGATGTGTATACATCCACTCTAAGGTGGTGGCAACCATAAAGACCCGGATCCAGTTTAGGGATTCGAAACTCAAGGGCAAGCTTAGTCGTTCATATTAACCATTTGTGCACAATAACTCATTCATGCTCAATGATGAATGTACAATGCATATGCATATGGTCAATAACAATAAATTATAACAATAATAATAATAATATAAATGCAATTAAACATTTCAAAATAATATTAATATAAAAATTCTTACTTTTTAATTTCTTGTAAAAGTTAGGTTGAAATCAATNGGATGACAATCGGTAACCCGAACGGGTCATGTTACCAATTGTAACCGAACTCATACCGACCCGCGCTGGTTTGGGTCGATATGGTTCGGGTTAGCGGGTCAGCATGTTACCAATTATAAAAAATATCAATAATATAATTAAAATTTCAATACCCAGAAAAATAGAAGATGAGAAATCCTAGATTTGCCTCAATATCCATCGTATTAATTTTTCAGTAACTTGCAAAGATAAACAGATCAAAACTTACGAGATTTCATTTTGTATTTTCGATTTTGACCATCCAAATAATTGAAAATTGCAGCCAAAATGAAAATCCGGCAAACCCGATTCCAAAATCGAATTTCTGTCGTCGATGGGCGTAGACGAGCAGTTACTGGTTAGCAACGAATCAGCGAGGCAAGGTGCAGACAACGACGAGAACGAGATATATATGTTCTCTCGGTAGCTTTGCGAGCTGCGGCTGAAAGTGAAAGGGCGAAGGACGGTGTTGCGACGGTATGGCAACAAGAGAAGAGAGAGTGAATACCTGGATGGCTGGATGGGGCTGCGCCGTTGATGGACTCGGATCGGGAGATGCAGATCAGCAAAGGAAAGCAGGATCGGGAGAAGCTCCAGAGGGAGAGGATGTCGGCTGAATGGATTGGTGGATGCCACTCTAGGGTTTTTTCTTTTTAATAAACCTGTGGGTCGGGTTAGCGGGTTGGATTTTTTTGGGCCACCGACCTGCAACCCGATTATTTCAAACACAACAGACCCGAACTGACTTTATTGGGTTTTTAACGGACCCAAATCCGACCCAACCCATTCGGATTGGGTCGGTTACTCGGGTTGGGTCGGTTATGCCCACCCCTACCCAATGGCGGGGTCTATTGTTCCATAATGTGAGAAATCGGGCTATTTCCGACAATCGAACTGTTTGATTTCTTTTTCTGCTGCTCTGAATAAGCTCATGCGTGACGCAAAGCATTTAAATGCCAATAAAATGATCCAAACAGATGAACTGTTGGATCAACTGTGTGTACGTTCGACTGCTTGGAAATGAAATGTGTTTCGTCAGAGTTTTATTTCTTCCATTTTGATATGCAAGCGAATTTGATTGCATCCAAGGGATCTCAGTACAAACTGGTTTGATATAAATTCAACTAAAACGATCCAAAATTCTACGACAGAATAACTCAAATAATACTTAAACACTTCCCGGGAATTATTTTCCTCGTGAACAAATTGCTAGCGTTCTACACCAACACGTCCTTTCATTTCTCGTCCTTTCTTCGAAATTACTCCTTCGCTATCAATCTTTTCTTCGTGTTTCTTTCGTCCAACGCCGATATTTCTCTCTGTTGTTCAGAGAAATGAAGAAGAAGAAGAAAAAACAGCAATCAGGGTTTTAGAAAGTGAGTACGGATGCAGCTGTGATCGGAAGGAAACTTGATCTGAATTCTCATTCTTTCTACCACATCAAAGGCAGGTTTTCGTCCATTATATAATCACAAATTACCAACTCTTCGAAAATCTCAAATTTGTTGATTAGATATTATTTAATTCATTCTCTAATATTTATTCGAAGAATCAAGCGTTAGAGTGGCCGGAGTTATTGTACCATAACATGAGAAACTTGTATGTTTTTTAATTCTTCTCATGCAGTTAGAAATCGACAAATTATCCAACAAGATGAAACTGTTGGATAGACTATGTGTAGGTTTGAATGCATGCTCAGAAAAACGATTTATTTTATGTTCAGAGTTTATGTTTTTTGTTTTCAATATCTAACTTAGTTTCCGTGTATTTTAAAAGTTCAATTTCAATTAGTTGTCAAATGTCTGCTAAATGTTTGCTCCAATAATTGAACGAGTTTCAACGCTGGTTGGCAATCTCGGATATCTCTCCACTTGAACAAATAATTGACAGGAGACTAAATCTCTGGTCGCACTCAAACAATTATAGCAAACACTGAATTCATCCAATTCATTTCCAACCTCATCAACGCTTGGTCAGAACGATTAAATGAAGGCTAATAGCAGCCCTAATTCGGTTTAATTGAGAAGACATTGACCACTGTAGCGAAAGATGGTGGCTAGGGTTGTTCTTAGCTTGCCCTACTCTAATCAATTCTATGACCAAACAGCTCGGAAGTTGAATCGTTCCACCTTTGAGCCCTATATAATGGGTTTTATATGGAACCAAATTTATCACCAAACCATTCGAAGAAGATGGAGAAGCTTTACCAGTCGACCGAAATTTACCACGGCGTTACGGAAAACCAACTAAAGGAAGTGGCCCAGGACATGTTCAACTCCCTGAACACTGCCGGCGGTGAAGAGAAGGCCAAACTCCGGGAGCTCTTGAGCTTCAGGACAGCAGATGGGTCCACCCAGATCAACGACCGTCCTTTACTCAAAGAAGCTGGAAACGGTGGTGGCGTCTACTGTTCCATAATGTGAGAAATCGGGTCTTTTCCGACAATCGAACTGTGTGTTTTCTTCTTCTGTTGCTATGAATAAGCTTATGCAAGATGCAAAGCAGTAAAAGTCCAAAATAAGGATTCTAAGTATTGGATGAACAATGTGTACGTTGGAATGCTAAAAAATGTACTATGTTATGATAGAGTTTTAGTTCTTCCTTTTCATTTCGTTCTAATGCTCTCTAGGGTTGTCGTCGAGAGTCCCATGTAATAGGTTTTTGAAGAAGATGGAGCCGCTTTACCGGTAAACCAGACTCCACCACGACATTTTGCCGAACCAGATAAAGGACCACCGTCAACGGTGGAGAGAGAGCCAAACTGCAAGAGCTCTCGAGCTTCAACTTAAACAATCAAAAAACTCACGCGCCCTAACAAAAAACCACGACAGAACGCAAAGCAGTATTATTGAATTTAAAACTTACAATTTAGGGCTAGATCTACTAAATAAAGATTTATATATTATTGAACTAAAATAAACTGCTTTCTAAGCCTAAGATTATCCACAAATCCCTATGTTTAGAAACTTAATTTATTGTTGCAAAAAATAAAAAAGTACACATTTTTGTGGGTGTTATCGAAATGGAGAGATATTTAAGATTTATTAAATCACACGCTTTGTGTTTCTCTGATGAAATCGATAATCAAACAGAAGAAAACATAGATATTAGAAAATTTTGATTTTTGAGTGTCCACACTTGACTTTGCGGCCAACACTCTAAAAAACTCTGAAATGAGATGCAATCGACACCTGACTGTACGGTCGACACCCTAAACGCTCTGTATTGATCTGCGGTGGACACCTTATTATGCGATCGACACCTTAATACGCTCTAGAATGAGATGCAGTCGACCCCTTTCTTTGTGGTCGACACCCTAAACGTTCTGACGAAGGTGCGGTCGGCACCTTCGTATATATGCGGTTGACACTATTGTTATGTGGTCGACAGCTTGTAACTGTGTGGTCGACACTTACGCTTATTTTAGGAAAATGAAATACCGAAAGAATAATGGAAAGTTGCTTACATTAGCGTTGTTGACATTTGCATCACTACACCTTAGATGCATCACAACTAGGTTGGCACTCATCTAAGTGTCAATCATATGCAAAATATCAAACGATTACAAGTGTTAACGTTTACAATAAATCACAAATGTACACGCGTACAATAAATTAAAAAATTCGTGAACTCCTAATGTACAACGTCGCAGCTAGTTTTCAAATTCCAAGTTCTTGAACTCCTCTGCAAGTGCGTCCTCTCGTTGTTGGTCCCTAGTGACCGCGTCGCTCCAATCCTTCATGCAAATGAGTGCTTCAACGACCTCTGGTGCCAGACTTCCCCGTCGATCCTCGTACACGAGTCCACCTACACTAAAAGCCGACTCCGAAGCTACAGTTGAGACCGGCGGTGTTAGTAAATCTCGTGTCATGTTTGAGAGCACGGAATACATGGCTGCGTTGGATTTCCACCAACCCAATATGTCGAATGCCTCGTCTCGAGAAATTTGAACTCGAGACTCCAAATACACGCCGACTTCACTCTTATCGAAAGCAAATGAATGCACATCGCTTTCTAGTTGGGCGTCAATGACATTCATAGCATTTAATGGCTTCCGAAACTAAAACTATCACCCGACGTCGATGCCACATCGGACGAAGTATGAGTTCGTGCACCGGAAAATCTAGTTTGGTAAGTACCAAACAAAGTAGCAAGGTCTCTACGCAATGTGTATGGACTGCATACGAGGGCGAAACCTAGGTTCTCTGAAATTTTATCAAGCATCAACTTCGTGCCCTTGATTTTATAATTCGGCTGCATAATACTAGCAAATGAAAAAATAGAATGTACTTGAAGCCAATATTTCTGAAATTTAAATTCCATTGAAGTTACGATTTCATTAAATGTATCAATTTTTTATATCTTTCAAAAGTAGAAGTAAATCTTACGAACCACGGAAGCACAAGATGCGTAGTCGGATAATAAATTTCCGAGCATTCTTTGGGATCTTCAAAAAATTGTTGAAAATTCGAGAAATACGTTAGCCATATCACAACTACACATATCCAAAGTAAAACATTGTGTCTTTTGACTAATAAAATCACAAATGACGTTCCAATACGGTCTAGCATTATCTAACATTAGATATGTTGAGTTCCACCGAGTTGAAACATCGGTTTTTGGTTTTCTAGGTTTGAGGTTAGCCACTTTACAAAATTCTCGATACTCTTGTTGTCGGGCGTTTGACGAAGAAATAAAAGAAATTGCACCTCTAATTGCATTGATATGCGGTGATACAAATTGCATGTCATCTTTAACAATCAAATTTAAAATATGGCAAACACACCGCATATGAAAAAAGAAAGACTGAGTACTATTGAAATGATAATATTTTTTAAATTGATTAACACAAACATTATTAGCAAAAGCATTATCTACCGTAATACTAAAAGTTCAATCTCTTATATTGTATTCTCTTGGAATACCAACAATGTATCGATAAATTGTGATACCACTATGAGGGTATTCACAACTCCGAAAACCTAAAATACGTTTATTAAATTGTCAATTTACATCAATGAAATGCGAAGTCACAACAATATAACCGAGTGAATTGAGTGCACTCCACAAATCAGAAGTAATACATATTGACATCGTGAGCGCATGCGAAAATAAAAGAAGCAAGTCATTTTTTATTTTCTAATATAATTTTATTATGTCGCCTCGCAATGTACTGCAGGAAATTCGCTGAAAACATGGATTAATTTATTGTTGTATAAATGTTACAGTTCCCTCGTGATCAAACATTGAGAGAGGTAAGGTAACTCTCGTTGTTCCACATATTTTGCAGCACCTTCTCGCATTCTATCATGCGAATAAACAAAATTTCTGTTACCAATAATGTTTAATTGCAATTGCATACGATCTTTCAAGTGCAAGTGCTCATGATATTTTTTGTAATGTCGATTCATTGTGCTAGTGGTGGATTCATAAGAATAATGTTTGACACAATAATTGCATTGTGTCATATTTTCTATTTTCGTTCCTATGTTCACTTCTACGATTTCGAATTGTTTTCATATTTCCGACGTTTTCGATTTCTTGGCTCGAGAGGCAGACGTGGATGCTTGTGAAGATGTGTGTGTCAATCCGACGAAAAATGCCGGATTCATAGGTGCAACTTCTTCCACCTCATCGTCGGAAGACGGAAACGTTTCAAATTCTATGTATTTCGGCGGTGAATCCATAACAAACAATGAAGTATTTTAAAAAAAAATTCTACTTTAATACCGTTCACCGATTTGTTGATGATTGTTAATGGAAGCGTAGACGATCAACAACTAGAAGTCTTTTGAGCCCGATGACTTGACAGCGATTTGCAGAGAGAGTTTCAGGTAAGAAATTCTCGGCTAACTCCTATAATTTATAGAATTCCCTCATAATAGCTACCTCCGGTCGACCTGCAGTATTTTCAAGGTCGACCGGATGTTTCCGTTGAATATGAAAATTCTAGCCGTTACATTTAATAGGTCAACTCTTTTTAAAACGTCGGTCGATACTTTGTCGTCTACCGGTCGACCATTTGATATTGACGGTCGACACTTTCACTAACAATAAATACTTTGCGGTCGACATATATGAACGTGGTCAACGCCTTAAACATTCTGGACAATACTGCGGTCGACACCTTATTATGCGGTCGACCTATAAAATTTAAAATGTCGATTAAGTGTCGACCGCTGTTACACTAAGAGTCGACCACACTCCAAGTATTCCGAGCTCACGAGCCAGTTCGAGCAAGCCGACATGCTGGACTCGGTACGGGCTCGACCTCAGGCTCGAGGGTTTGAATGCATGCTCAGAAAAATGATTTTTTTTTCGTTGAGAGTTTATGTTTTTTGTTTTCAATGTCTAACTTAGTTTCCGTGTATTTTAAAAGTTCAATTTCAATTAGTTGTCAAATGTCTGCTAAATGTTTGCTCCAATAATTGAACGAGTTTCAACGCTGGTTGGCAATCTCGGATATCTCTCCACTTGAACAAATAATTGACAGGAGACTAAATCTCTGGTCGCACTCAAACAATTATAGCAAACACTGAATTCATCCAATTCATTTCCAACCTCATCAACGCTTGGTCAGAACGATTAAATGAAGGCTAATAGCAGCCCTAATTCGGTTTAATTGAGAAGACATTGACCACTGTAGCGAAAGATGGTGGCTAGGGTTGTTCTTAGCTTGCCCTACTCTAATCAATTCTATGACCAAACAGCTCGGAAGTTGAATCGTTCCACCTTTGAGCCCTATATAATGGGTTTTATATGGAACCAAATTGATCACCAAACCATTCGAAGAAGATGGAGAAGCTTTACCAGTCGACCGAAATCTACCACGGCGTTACGGAAAACCAAATAAAGGAAGTGGCCCAGGACTTGTTCAACTCCCTGAACACTGCCGGCGGTGAAGAGAAGGCCAAACTCCGGGAGCTCTTGAGCTTCAGGACAGCAGATGGGTCCACCCAGATCAACGACCGTCCTTTACTCAAAGAAGCTGGAAACGGTGGTGGCGTCTACTGTTCCATAATGTGAGAAATCGGGTCTTTTCCGACAATCGAACTGTGTGTTTTCTTCTTCTGTTGCTATGAATAAGCTTATGCAAGATGCAAAGCAGTAAAAGTCCAAAATAAGGATTCTAAGTATTGGATGAACAATGTGTACGTTGGAATGCTAAAAAATGTACTATGTTATGATAGAGTTTTAGTTCTTCCTTTTCATTTCGTTCTAATGCTCTCTAGGGTTGTCGTCGAGAGTCCCATGTAATAGGTTTTTGAAGAAGATGGAGCCGCTTTACCGGTAAACCAGACTCCACCACGACATTTTGCCGAACCAGATAAAGGACCACCGTCAACGGTGGAGAGAGAGCCAAACTGCAAGAGCTCTCGAGCTTCAACTTAAACAATCAAAAAACTCACGCGCCCTAACAAAAAACCACGACAGAACGCAAAGCAGTATTATTGAATTTAAAACTTACAATTTAGGGCTAGATCTACTAAATAAAGATTTATATATTATTGAACTAAAATAAACTGCTTTCTAAGATTATCCACAAATCCCTATGTTTATACCCGTCGACACTTTGTGTATACCGGTCGACTCTTTTATATCGGCGGTCGACTCTTTCATTAGTGATAAATACTTTGCGGTCGACATATATAAACATGGTCGATACCTAAAACATTCTTGAAAATTAAGCGGTCGACACATTCTTATGCGGTCGACCTATAAAATTTTGTAATATCGATTAAGTGTCGACCGCTGTTACACTAAGGGTCGACAGATATTCCGATCCTACTGAGCCAGTTCGAGCAAGTCGACATGCTGGGCTCGGTAAAGGCTCGAACTTTAGCTCGAGACAGGCTCGGCTCGACACTGTAGTAAAATGAGTCGAGTTCGAACTGCTACAGTGTCAAGCCGCGACAGCACTTCCCTATGTTTAGAAACTAAATTTATTGTTGCAAAAAATTAAAAAAGTACACATTTTTGTGGGTGTTATGGAAATGGAGAGATATTTAAGATTTATTAAATTACACGCTTTGTGTTTCTCTGATGAAATCGATAATCAAACAGAAGAAAACAGAGATATTAGAAAAATCTGATTTTTGAGCGTGACATCTGACCGAAATAATTCAGACAGATCATTTCTTTACGGGGAAATGAAAGGAAAGTGATTGAAGGAGTGCTAATGGCGAAATTAAGTGGCCATCAAGGTTTGGTAACTGACCAGTGACCAAACTCGTAAAAATGGAGAACGGCTCTCGTGTACTGTTTTCTCGCACCATCGGCAACCTTTTTTTTGGAGAATTTCTCTCCAAAAGTTTCCTCTTTTTCCCCATTATGGTGGGGTTTACCGGTTTAGTGCTTCTTCTTCAAGCCCCATAGCTTGATTCTTTTTGCAGAAGAATTAGGAGAAGATTATGGAAGGGCAGCAGCTATGGCGGTACAGAATCTCGTTCAGAAGCGCCACCATCGTGCTTTGCCTGCTCAACGTCGTCGCTGCTTTTCTTCTGCTTCAAGGCTTTCTCTCTGCTGCGTTTTCTCGTAACTTCTTTTCTCCTGCCCAGTCCAATTTGGGTTCGTCTTCTTCTCTTCTTCTTCTCACTCTTCAGATCTGGGATTCTTTTGACCTAATTGAGTGTGTGATTAAGAACATAGGATTTTCCCTCTTTCTTGTTCTTAAGATTTGCGTGTTTTAATTTTGTTCATGCGATTTCTATTTTTTTGTCCTGGAGACTATATTCTTGATTGTTTATCTTGTGAAATTAGAATTTCTACACAGATTGAAAGCTTGTCGAGTTTCATTGCAGTACATATGCTTTATTTTTCACTCAGATTCGATTTTTGTTCTATGTTTTGTGGAATTTGTCTCTGAGAGTCTCGCCATCTTGTGTAACTTCAAAATGCAGACAGACACATGAAGGAATCTGAAGCGATGCGCCTGGCTATGCAGCCATGGGAGCTGATCAAACGAGTAAGCTAGAATCAGCTTTGTTCATTTGATAGTTTTACTCAATTTTTCATTCTGGCCATTGGAGAAAATGTTCTACATTTGGAATAAAAACTTTGAATAACTCCATAGCTTAGTGGGAGACGTGCTCTTATCTATAAACACATTTCCCACATCATTGTCCTGTTCGACATTGTCGAGGGGTCCAAGATTGTCGAATTTAATGAACTTGGCCGATCGTTTTTTGTTCAGATATGACCGGAATCGGAGCCTGGTTTCGAGAATTTTGTTATTGGTGTGCATTTGCATTGATATTGGTCCATTTCAGGTGAGGGAGATTGAGCAGGAAGTATATGCAGAACCAGAAGCAGTGGAAGAAAAGGAGACAAAGCCGAATACTGCAGTTGATCTTTCTAAAAGATTGAAGGACTTCCGGTCGACCAATGATGGAGCCAGTTTGAAAGGTAACGTTTTTTTTACGGGTGAGATGAACAACATGGTTTAGCATCTGGTAATGTAATCTTCTTCCTCAGCTCTCGAAGAATGGAGGAAAAGGAAGATCGAACGGGCGAGGCTACGAGATTTGGAGAAGAACGGAACTGCCACATCTCAAGCTTGAAGAATCTGTAAATCAATCTGAAATTAGAGAGTTTTATACTCTGTTCCTGTGTATTTATCATACTGTGATCGTATAATTGGTCTTTATAGAAAGGGTTTCTAGTTTGATCCATGTTTTCCTCGTTCTACAATCTACATGATCACTACTTTCTCTCTCTTAAGATTCAGACGCAAAAGTTAAAAATTTAAGCTGATAATTGTCGGAAGTTCTAGAAAATGAGAATGATCTTAATCAAACAAAGATGGAGCCGTTTGATCCGGAGGATCCAGAAAAGAACGTGAATCTCCGGGCGAGAAATGTGGGTGAGCCAAAAGCTGTGGATAGATCATCCACCCATAGGTTAAAAAAAATGTAGTGGAGACAGAAAGATGGTTCGATGGGAGAATCCGACAAGTGTCCATCCACCTGTGCATGCAATGGCAGGTTGAATTACACGTATCCCGTATGCACCCACGTTTTTTTTTCTATTTATCGTCTCACTAACCAGTGCGACAATGCAGTTTCTGCTTCTACGGCGAAATTTTCTCGAAGGTGTTTTGGATAGAAGGATCATAATTCTCTCCGATGGCTCAGACGGTGGGAAGAAACATAGCGGCGCCGCTGCTGTCTCTGAACTTGATCATGTACATTATTGTCATCGGCTTCGCTAGTTGGTCTATGAACAGGTTCATCAATGGCCAAACCCAGAACCCTGGTACTCTCTCTCGCGCCGGATTTCGTTGTCTGGTGTGTTTTTGAAGATGGGTTTTACTTGATAGTGTGATAATCGAATGAAACTTCAGGTTTTGGAGGAAATGGAGCGACGATGTTCTTTCTGATATTTTCCCTACTAGCCGGAGTTCTTGGGGTGGCGTCGAAGCTGCCCGGAGTTTACCATGTCAGAGCGTGGCGAAGTGACAGCCTCGCCGGAGCAGGGTCTGCTTCGATCGTCGCTTGGGCTTTGACAGCCCTGGCCTTCGGGTTTTTTGCTGATTCCCACAAGTTTCTTCTGCATAACTATAAATTTCCATGAAAAAGTAATGATTTTTGTTCTTCGTTTCATAGATTGGCTTGCAAGGAAATCCACATGGGAGGGTATAGAGGGTGGAGGCTAAGAGTTTTGGAAGCATTCATAATAATACTGACATTCACTCAACTCTTGTACCTTTTGCTGATCCACGCTGGAATGTTCAGCAGCCGGTATGGACCCGGCTATCGGGACACGGACTATGGCATGGGAACGGCTGCACCAGGGGTTGATCCAGTGCACAAGGGCGGTGGTCAAACCAGGGTCTGAGTGGCCAACAACATTTGAACTTTGTGTTTCCTGTTCTTGATGTTGTCATATGTTTGAATGTATCATGTCTCTGTATACTGTACGTGTTGATATAATTTGTCCAAGTTTTAAGCTTGTAATGTAATCAATAAGACTTGTCTGAGAACTGTCCAAGACACCAAAATCATCCCAATATTCGACTTCAGAAACTTGCAATTTGGATAATGAAGATAGCCATAAAATTGAATCAAAGACATTAAAACTAGGCAAAATTTGGATTCATCTTCATAAATCTAGATGTTCAAGGGCAAAGCCGCTTAGACAGAGGCACTGAATTCAATCAGAAATAATAACATCAAAAGTAAGCAAAATTATGGTTCATAGATCTAGTTGTTCATGGGAAAAAAAGCACATACAGAGAAGTGACGGAAAATGGAATCTTTTTCAGGATGCTGGGTTGATAAATCCATCTTTGCGGCCTTCAAATCCAGGCCGAAGAAGCTTCTTCTCCCTTTTAGCAATTTTTCTCATTTTCTTATCTTGATTCCTCTGACTTATATTTGCTGATCTCTTTTGCTGTTTTTCTGCTCTCTCCTTCTCTGTGGTTTCCATTCTGTCTTTCCATTTTTGGGCATTCTTCTGATGCTTCATTTTCTCCTTTCGTATGCTCTTGTTCAAGAGCTTTGGATCGTCGTGAATCTTAACTCCAGCAGCTCTACTTGTCGCTGCAGTCCAAGAATGTTTTTTCGAGACAGTCTCACCCTTTTCAGCATCTCTCTTTTCTTCTTGTAATTTCTTCGCCATTTCAAGCTGTTTTGACTTTGAAAGCTTTCTCTTCTTCCTTCCATTGTCATCATCATTGTCAAGGTTAACATGGCTGAAAGCTAGTTCCTTTGTAGCTGCAGCTAAATCCTTCTCTGTTCTATCAGCTGAAGTACTACCAGTATCCGCTTTCGTTTCATCTCTTTTGCGCTTCTTCTGTAGATTTCCCTTCTTTTCTTGTCTCTCATTTCTTTTCTTCTCTCGGTTTGAAGTTCCAAGATTACGATCTTTCTTAAATTCTTCAAGCTTGCGATGAAGCCGTTCTCGAAGCTCTTCATATGTTACCTTGCGGTGATCATCTTCCATTTCAGACATCATTGGTTTAGTATCAATTTCATCATCAACAATTTCATCCTCTGTTTTCTCCTTTTGCAGTTTTTGATTTAGTAAATCAAGAGTCGTTATGGAGGACTTCTCTGGATCTAAACGATCTCTTCTAGCTTTCTTGATGTTTTCCCTTGATTCCTTCTTTGCCGAAGCTTTCAGTGCTTTGCTCAGGCCTTGAAACCATGGCTTGTCCGTATCATCATTAGGAAAATAGAATTTTGCAGGAATGAGCTCAACTAATTTATCAAAAAACAGTGAACTTTGATGAATCATGGACTTCAGGTCAAGAGCGGAATTGGAATCTGTGAGTGTCTTTTGCTTCTTCTTCTTCATCTATCATAGTGGTTTAAAACAAACAAATGCACTGAGTGACGAACGAAATAATAAGAACAGTTTTTTATAGCTTTTCCTCAACTCTTTGGGTAAGGTTCGTTAAAAACATTGATACAAAAGTAAAAATTCAGTAATCATTAATATGGTACTCCATTATGAAAACCTTTTAGCCCTAGATTTAAAATACCCAATGCCAAAAATAGCAGTAACAACTAACAAGTAGAATTCTATGATTACAGTAATTCTCCAAACATTGTTTCAATGATATGCAGCGCCAGAATGGACGCAAGCAGAATCTCGTTAACCATTAAAAGCAATAACATCGTCTAATCAGAAGCCAGAAGAAATTCAATTAAAAAGTTCTATACTCTCTGACGATAAAATAAACTATGAAGATAGTTAAATTCTTCAAGTTCCCTTCTCAAAAACAGAAGACTAGCACGTTGTTCAAGAAACTGAAACAATACAGTAAGATCCAAGGAAAAAGAGGCAGTAATGGAGTAACTGGTGAAAACAGAAAAGATGAACGAGGAGAAGATTGACAATGGCAAAAAGAGAAAGAGCAGGTACCTCTTAGTTACAAAACGAGTAGTCTGGTCCAAGATTTCAAGAATAATAGCGGGAGCTTCGCCAACGATGAGGAGAAGAGATCGGAGACGATGAGGTGCGGGGACGAGGAAGAGGCGGCTACCGCTGTGTGCACGAAGAAGCAAGGGGTAATTAATAATATTTATATATCTCTCGTAAAATAAAAACTAAAACGACACCGCTGGTACCGGTTCGGTTGGGTCCGGTCTGTTATTCTCTAATTAACAATTCAACCTTTCTAAGTTTCTTTTTTCTTTTTTCTTACAATATCTTTCCTTCTTAATTTCCCTTCCAATTCCAATCTCTGATTCACAAACAACTTTTTTTATTCGAAATACCAGAACCAACAAGTCCTCAGCATAGTAATTCCTCCAAACCGGAACAAAAAAAAAACCGAAACTTCAAATCCAATTGCTGACTTCTCAACTCGACTCCCACACTTGAAAATGGTGGTTTCTTCCTCGTGGACCTTTCCTTGTTCATCGTTGTATTTTCTTATAACCGAGGAAAAACATAAGGCTCGATGGACGATCCTCGGTTACGAGATCACGGAGCCAGCTCAAAATACTCTTCCAGGAAGGATCGTACTTCGGTTAGTGACGATACCTTGAAATCCGGATTGAATTCCACCTTGTCATACTGTGGCGAATTGTACCTCCCCGTTTCGTCGAGCAAGCATGTAAACGCTCCGGCCCTCTTCCCGCAGGGCACCTGTATGTTTAGTATGGTTTTTAGAAGCATATAAATGCCAGAAAACATGTTTAATTCTCATAATTGTCATATTCAACTCACATCGTCTTTGAGGCTATCACCTATCATCATTACTTCGCTCGGGTGAACTTCCCACGATGAACAAATGTGGAGGAGTGGAGCTGGATCGGGTTTGTAAGGCCGATATTCCCTGCTTAGGGCCGGAGAAAAGATCAACTGCAGTAATTACAGATCTTAGAAAGAAGACAACGTGAAAATGGCAACAGATCTAATAATTTTATCAACTTTTCATCAAAATAATTGATCAGTTTCAAAGTTTCGATCAATGAAACACATTGCGTGGTGATTGAAAAAATAAATCCAAGTCTGTGCAACTTACGCCAAATCTTTGATGAAACAGATCGACCGATTCCTTAACATTGCGAGTGATTAATCCCCTCCTGCAAAACATGTAAAGCAGCGTCGATTTCATTATATACAATCCAGATGGGAAAGAAAATTAAAACTTTCAAACACTAGATCTTCAAAAACTCCTAAGATCAATCAGAATATTCTAAGCCAATGATGAAATGGAAAAAATGGTATTTTCAATGTCCTCGATATTTAATGCGAGTCGATAAGCTTGAAGTTATTTTTTCTCCGCCATTTGCACAATACATTCATCTGAAGGTTTTACCGACAGATAACCAACTCGACTAGAATTGACTACCTGTAACTAATCACTACCACAGAGAAACATGGGAGACATAATACGTTCGTACCTCATTTTTTTCGAATCGAGAAAGCTGCAAAGCTCGGCTGCACCTGGTCAAGAATCGTATGTTAATTATGAAGAACGACAAAAGTGTTATCAAGATGCAAGAGCTTTTCTAAATCTATTTATATATAAAGTTATGATCATCAACAGGAAAGGCTAAAGAAAATTTGAAACAAATTGGTTTCTAAGAACTGAGATTACAAACATAAACACTGAAAAGTAGCTTATTTAAGGGAAAACTCCAGCAAATCAAAAGAACTCCCCTCACCAGGCATGATTTGGAGGCGATCGAGCCCCTCTCGCTCGAAATCGGCGATAATTTCGTAAGCTTTCTGCTGCTTTTCATAGCTCCAACCCTCAATGTGGTGCAAAATATCAATCCCAGAAGGATTTTCACTTCTGACTCGCCTATATTCATCGTCGCCAAGGACGGCTCTGTACATGGCCGGGAAATCAATAACCGGGACCGTTAGGGTGCCGTCCATGTCAAAGACGACGCCTTTAAGGCGAGGCTTGGGTTGGGAAGAAGAGGAGGCGAAATGGGCAGCCATGGATGAGAGATTGGGGAGTGGAAATGGGGCCTTGGAATTGAGGACGAAGAGGGATTTGACGAGAAGCGACATGTACGGAGAAAGTTGGGAGGGTATTTAATGGGTTTTGGATATGCCGATATGGGTGTTTAATGGGTTTCGATTTGAGGTCTCAGCTCTCATAGATGTCAGCTTCTGTTTAGCGACGGCAACGGTCAGCACCGGCGTAGGGAAGACGACAAGGCTGGAGAAGACCAAAGAATATTCTCCAATTTTGGCTAATCGGTTCGGTTCCGGCTGAATTGAGACCGAGCCGTGTTTTGGGTCAAGAAAACTGGTTCGGCTTTGGGGTTTCCTCCTTTGGTATTGGTTTAAGCTTAACTTTTTGTCGATTTATTTGGTTTTGATTCATTTTTGGTCCGGTTTTGATATAAGCTTAAAAAAAGTAGTATTATAAATTCAGTTGGAATTGCTTATATGCTTTAGTTTTGGAAAAACAAATTGAGAGCATACACGAACCCGTTTGAAAATTGATTTTCACAAAATCAAAACCAAATCCAATTGAAAAACTGTTTTCTGGGATAGTGTTGACTTATTGAGTATTAGATTTTTTTTTTATCATTTTTTATAATGAATTTAAAAGATATTTAATATTTTATAATATGTGTGTTCAAACATTTTCAATTTAGTTCGAGTAAGAATTCGTTTGAGCTATTTTTCTAAAAATGCAAAATTTTAGGTTTAGGTCGAACTAAACTGAGAATTGTTCGATCGAAACATATATAGGTCGACCAAAAAATGATAAACGGTCGACCAAAAATGCTCAGAAATGTGATACTCGAATGGTTGACTGATATCACAAAAAAGTTACAAAAATTGCATATAGGTTGACCGAAAGCATAAAAGGGTCTATCGAAACCCTCTCAATGATTATTTTTCCAATGGTTAGAACGTTAAAAACAATAAAAAAAAAATGCAATTTAGGTTGACTCAAACTCAACAAAAGGGCAAATCATGAATAGAAGGAAGAAAACTCAAAAAGAAAGAACTTAGCTTCAGAAAAATGACTTGGAAGCGCGATTAAATTTTCTACTCAGACACGTATGAATTTCATTTGAGACTTATTTTTACTGTGTGAGATTATGAAAATTGTAAAACAATAACCTGTTTAGTTTATTTTTCCGAGTAAAAATTATGAAATAAGGATGACGCTCTTCAAAAAGAAGAATCAAAAGAAGTAAGCGTTGTGTCATTCACAGAAAAGAGTCAAAATATAAAGTTTGATTAACACCAGTAATTCAGTCACTATTTTCTCTAGTTCGAGATATAAAGAAATTTTAAAGTACGACCTTGAAGCGGAGACGTAGACAAAAGTTGGGTCAAATGAGTTATATTTTTCTTCTCTGACTCTTTAAAATTGATCTTACAAGTAAGTTATACTACCATATAATCATAGTTCTTATGTTTTCTTTTGACATTTTTAGAATAAAGCTTCTCTAGAGAGATGATTTGATAATAGAAGAGCTCACTGTATTTCATTACTATGCATATATTTATACTGTTCTAATCCTAACCCAATACACATGGCTAAATTGCGTTGGTAGGAAAATAACTAATAGTTTAAAGATTTGAGGATTATTGGAATATTTATTTACAAATAAATACTTTATAATAGAAATATCGAAGAAGTAAACGACGCTATTCCCGTCACAAAATAGATTAAGGTTTGATTTGTATTCAACCTCATAAGTTGAGGTTTAAATTGCAATTTTGCTTAAAGAAATAAGAGTTGAAATATCTTCTAATTGAAAACTAAATAAAAAATAATTAAAAGGGTATTTTAGACTTTGGGGTTCAAGGGTTTATGTTTTGCCAAAATCCCAACTTTTTGTTCTTCCCCTGTTCTACGTCTACCCGCGAACTGAAGCTTTCTTCGTCCATGGCCGCCGAGCAAAAGTCTGGATTTTCTTCACCGATGAAGAAGTGCAAGAGGAAGAGGAAACGAACCCATATGAATCCCGAACTGGAACGCCTTGATTCTCTCGCTTGGAAATCCTCTTTCCCTGCCGACGATGCCTTTTCGATGTTCATTGGTTCTAACGAACTGGAAGGAGGTCTGCTCTTCTTAATATCTCTGCATCCTGTTTTTTGGCTTCTATTATTGAATTCATTAGTGTGAAGGAGTTACATGTGGATGGTGCTCATGGTTTTATCTTTTCTCATCAAGTTTCCTTTGGCGTTCCTCTGGAGCACGTCGGCTTTGAATTTGAGTTTTTAAAATATAAAAATACATTCTCCGAATTTATATACCTTCGCTGGTTTTATGAATGACCAAATTGCTCTGAGGGAATTGTTGGCTTGTGGCTTTTCCTAATCATTGATATTGTTTAGGACTTAGTTTTTTCATGAATTTATTAATTATTTGCTAATGTGGGGCTGCTTTGACATTTGAATCACGAATGTAGGAATATTTAAACTTTGGCTCTAGTTTAACATTATTCCTCATCCACACGAGTTGATTCATGAGTTTATGTTGCATTGAATGAGTTTCTTAATGCTTATGATATTTGATAACATGAACTGTGCAGGGTTTCTTTCACTAGAAGAGATTGACGATACCCAATATGGCCTGGAAGTTCCTGAAGTTATAACTGGTGGCAGTAAGTTCGAAAAATCTACTATGATAACAAAGAAACAGGCCAAAGGCAATGTTAATGGCAATGAGTGCGAGGGCAGTAATAAGAGTCAAGATGAAGTGGAAGAGAAAGTGGAGAGAGAAGAGAATGTTGAGACTACAAAAAGGAGGAAAAAGAATAATAATTTAAACAAGATCTTAGAAGAAGAGGAAATAGATGGCTCTAGTAGCAATGAGACTGAGTTAAAGTTTGAAGAAAAAATGGTGGACGAAGTGAATGCCGATAAAAGAAAGAAGAAAAAGAAAAAGAAGATAAATAAGGAGACAGAGAAAACAGACAGGAATGTGGATGCTGGCTTTGTTGAAAAAAACACGGTCCTGGATAATTCTGCGAGCAAGAATAAGAAAAAGTTGTTGATAGAGACTGAAAAAGAGGATGAAAAATTGGCATCTGGTAAGCGTTATATTTATTTCCTTTCATGTAAATATTTTTTCACAATTAACTAAGTGAAGAATGAATTTCAAAGGGGAGCCAATGGATGAAACTGAATTTTATGCGTGGAACGAGTTGAGACTTCATCCTCTGCTTATGAACTCAATCTACAAACTTGGATTCAAGGAACCCACCCCCATTCAGAAAGCTTGCATTCCTGCTGCTGCTCACCAGGGGAAGGTTTGTCAAGGTTTTTCTAGAAGTTTCCATGGAGGATTTGAAAGTAATGGATTCTCTTTATTTTACAGGATGTTGTTGGTGCTGCAGAGACTGGATCTGGAAAGACATTAGCTTTTGGGCTCCCGATTTTGCAACGGCTCTTAGAGGAAAAGGAAAAAGCTTGCAGAATCAAAGAAGGAAAGGAAGAAGAAGATGATGATAATGCTTTGAGAGGCTTGCGTGGTCTTATAATTACTCCTACTAGAGAACTAGCTCTTCAGGTAATAACTTCCTATAGTGGTTTCATTTTTTTTTGTTTATTGTGTTTTGTTTATCACTCCCTTTGAAACTCCGATTCGAAGGATAATATGATATTTTTTCAAACACTATGATTGTCATAATTTAAATAAATTTAATGTATTACAATTACAATAATTATTTATAATAGTTAGTCTGACACGTCAACGTATACATAGTCTGACACGTCACTGTGTACAATAAGAAATATGATAAGAAGATAATTCTAGCATTACTCATAATTGAATACATTTAATTCCTTGCTTATTTGACATTTGCTGGTTTGAATTTTTTTGCTATTGAGGAAACAATAGAAGTCAGATATTTGCCACTCTTTCCTCTTTTATAATGAGAAAATTGCATTTTACTAAATGTTAATCTGATTTTTGTTCGAGTCAGGTCACTGATCATCTCAAGGCAGTTGCACAGGGCACAAATACTAGAGTAGTTCCTATTGTTGGTGGGATGTCAACAGAAAAACAGGAAAGACTTCTAAGATCAAGACCTGCGATTATTGTTGGCACTCCTGGGAGGCTCTGGGAACTTATGTCTGGAGGAGAAAAGCATCTTGTTGAGGTAAGAACAGAATGTTGTAGAAATAAACTTGAGTATTTAACGTTAATTATCATTTTTTTTGTAGCTTCTGGCAATATTGTCGATTGTTTATTGAATGGAACAATTAGTTTATTGCTACAATACACATTTTTTTTTAATTGTCATGATGCTTGGAGGATTTTTCTTACATCTAACATAATTTTATCACAATTTTTCAAAGAATAATGTTAGGCTTACATTCTTACAATATTTTCTTATTATATACGCTGACTTGTAAAGCCGTGATTAGTCTATTTAAAATATATATAATGTATTACAATTAAAATAATTATTTATTATATTTTTTGACCAATCGCAATTCGACACGTCAACGTGTTCAATAAAAAAAATATGATAAGAATAGAAACTTATCATTATCTTTTTTCAAAACAATTGCTTATGACTATACATGTTTAGTTATTTTTTCATGCTGAACTTTATTTATTTTCTTTTGAGCTCTATCAGATACGCAGTCGACTATGGAAATTCTATTGAATCTGAGGCTGCCAAAATTAAATCAAGTGTAAAATTTGTCAATCACTTACTAAACCCAAAGTTGTTCGCTAAACTAATGAAAGATGATTTAATGCTTTCTAATTTTCTTACTTGGTAGGATTCAGTTGCTAAATTTAATGCTGGTCAGGATCATTATTTTTTGAACGTATACATTTGAAATTGTAATAATCTTTTTGTTTTTGCAGTTGCACACGCTATCTTTTTTTGTGCTAGATGAGGCTGATCGTATGATAGAAAATGGGCATTTTCATCAGTTGCAATCCATTATTGACATGCTTCCCAGCCCTAATAACTCTGTTGAAGGCAATTCTCAAAGTTTAGATAAAGGCATGACAACCATACAAAAAAAGAAAAGACAAACATTTGTATTTTCTGCTACCTTATCCCTTTCTTCTGATTTTCGTAAAAAGCTAAAACGTGGATCAGAAAGATCAAAGCAAGGCTCTGGTGATTTGAATTCTATTGAAGCCCTTTCTCAGCGATCAGGAATGAGAGATAATGCTGCTATCATTGATCTGACCAATGCATCAATTTTAGTGCGTAAGCTTGAAGAATCGTTTATAGAGTATGTACCGTTCATTTGGTATTCAATCACTTCTACTCTTCCTCCACACACATTCGCTTTCAAACATGATGAGAATACCAGCAATGTAACTTGTTGATCACATCATAACTTAGTCATGATTTCTTTCAGATGCAGGGAAGAAGATAAAGATGCCTATTTGTATTACATTCTGAGCGTTCATGGTCAAGGCCGCACAATAGTTTTTTGTACATCAATTGCTGCTTTGCGACGAATTTCGGCCCTCTTGAGCATTCTCGGCGTTAATGCATACTCCCTTCATGCTCAGAAGCAGCAAAGATCTCGTTTAAAAGTAAATTTCCATAGCTTTTTATCATTATCACTATTTAGTTGATGGAGCTAAAGACATTTGTGGCTGGTTATGGAGTCATAGTTACTTACACTTATACTGGTTATGGTTGTGTGTTTTTAACATTTTCTCACTTTTTTTATATCAGGCAATGGATCGTTTTCGGTCCAGTGAAAATGGTACGCTTATTGCTACAGATGTTGCAGCAAGAGGCCTTGATATTCCCGGTGTTCGAACTGTTATTCACTACCAACTTCCACATTCGGCCGAAGTACGCCCAAATTGTTTTATTCCTTCTGAGCCATAATTCATTTTCGACTAAATGTTACTTTTTTTATAGGTTTATGTTCACAGAAGTGGGAGAACTGCTAGAGCTTCAGCTGATGGGTGCAGCATTACACTAATCTCCCCAAATGAAACTTCCAAATTTGCATCATTGTGCAAATCATTCTCTAAGGTATCGGTCTGGAACGAGACTTTTTATTTATTTCGAAGTTGATTTAAAAACAGGTCATCATCATCAAATGGCTCGTGGATATATATAATTCATTGTAGTTCTCATGTCTACTTGATTTTATCTCTTCACTCTGCAATAAATAGGAAAGCTTTCGGCAATTCCCGCTTGATCATTCGTACATTCCTGGGATTATGAAACGGTTATCGGTTGCTCGTCAGATCGACAAGATCTTGAGAAAGGGCTCTCAGGTATTTGATGTTCATGCAAATGTTTTACGTTGGCTGATCTCGATCCATTCTTGACTTTAGTATCTTCCGTTTTCAGGAAAAGGCAAGGAAAAGCTGGTTGGAGAAAAACGCAAAATCTGTTGAATTCGAGGTCGAAAAAGATGATAGTGAGGAAGAAACTGTGAACAATCATAAGCAAAGGAAGGTAGTCTGCATGCAATTAAAGAACTTACAGCAGGAACTGAATAATCTCCTTTCGAGTCCTCTTCAACCAGAATCTTTTTCGCATCGTTATTTGGCCGGGGTAAATTTTGTGTCCTTCACATAATTATTTGGTTTGGTTGATAAATTTTATTTTTTAATAATACAGTTACCATGTTTTCATGCATATCCATGTAATGCTGGGTCTCGAATTTTCAGGCTGGCGTTTCTCCATTATTGCAAGGCCAATTTGAAGAACTGGCTCGGCAAAAATTTGGTGGCGGGGACTCGGGAGACCAGAAAAGAAAGAAATTGATGGTTATTGGTCAGGATTGTGTGGAACCAATCGAAGCATTGAAAAGCTCGGGTCTTCGGGTAATAATAATGTGCTTCATTTAGCCCCGAGTTTCTGCTTTTGAATCATTTTGGATTGAGTGATGGAGTATGATCAAACATGAAATGACAATTTGTTCAGTATCTCGTAATGTTTCATTCTTCTCCTCAATTGGTGCAGACGGACATAAAAGCTACGGCAGAACGGCGAAGAAACACAGCAGATTTGAGAAGAAAGAGGAAACAAGAGAAGACTCGTATGATGATTTTCTTTTGAATGAACAAAATCATGGGTTGATATTGCCGTTGTTTACGATCGGAATTTCTGTTGCAGGTCTGCGGGATCAGCGAAGAAGACAGAGAAAGGAAAGAAAAGGGAAGCATGTGGAGGATCAAGAAGATTAGTGTCATTTCTGGTCAAATTTGGTTTGTTATTGGTTCAAATTTGGTATTTATCAAGTGCAAGGCCATTATTGAGTTATTGAATTTGGGAGGGAGATCAGAGCAATTTTCTCTTCTCTGCTGCACTTTTTACTTCTTCTCAGTGTTGCTACTAGACGTTACATATGATTAAATCGAAATTCAAGTTTATTTTTACTCCCTTCCCCCATTATAATCTTGACTTCCCTTCATTGTTCATCATCCTGCTCATGTTTATAAGACGACATTGTTTCTTTTCCTTGGAATATCCTTTTTATGGGCAATATAGAGACTTTTAGTGTTTAGCAGCTATTCTTTTTTTTCCCTTAAAATTGTTATAATATTCTTCATATATTTAAATGCGCTGGAGTTATCCAATTATTTTTTTAACCAAATAATACAAATTCCAGACGGGAGAAAGTTTCACTAAATCCAGTGAAGTCAAGACTTTGTGAGATGCCTGGTTTGGGGGAGGAATCTCCTAAGATAGGTTATATAAAGCTGACTACATTCAACCAAAAAGCAAGTGGTGAGAGGAACTTTTAGTTGTTTCTTTAGGAATTTAAAGCTCAGTTTATCATCGAATTTGACACTTTTTTTAGGTGCTGTCAAGGAAGCTATTGACACTTGAAGGAGCAGCAACGTCAATGCCTTTGTACTGGACCTTGGAGATAATAGGAGATTTAGGTTTGGTTCTCTAAAATCTCAGTTTGAAGCTTCAATCATCTGGTCTCTGAAATTAAGAATTTGCTGCAGCGGTGGTCTTTTTCCAGGAGTAGAAGTTGCCAAGATTTGGTAAGCTAAGGCAGCAAATCTGCCTTTTTATTTACATGCAATTAGTTTTCGCTTGGCATTTTTGTTTCATCGTGCACTAATTAAGTGGGACTAGAACGTTTGCCAAGATTTAGTATGCTATGTTGCTAAAATCAAAGCAATGTATATACTTCTGTTTGCATGCAGTCATTTTCTCTCACTTCACTGATTTGTCATTCCTTAGCGATTAGGGCGAGAATATTGGATTCTAGCCACATTATTCAAACTTGGGTTACTCAGCTTTGACCAATTTGATCAACTGATCATCATTCAAAGTGTAAAACTAGATGATAAACTAAGCTTTACTCGTTAATTTTTACTTTGATCAAAAGTGCGAGTGAGCTCAAGATTTCTTGCCAACATTAGTTATTGTGTCACTTCAGAAAGATTCAATCAGTTTTCGAGCTTTCAGACGGCTTGGGGATAGCAGTCACAGTGGCTCGATGTGAAACACCGGCTCATATCGACATTGATAAGGTCCATATCTCTCTCTCTCTGCCCTCCCCCTCAGCCTCTCTCAACGTTTCTCATCAATCAACGGGCATCATTCCCCAAGGATGAAGATAGCTTCTGCAGCTGCACAAAAGACCCTTCAGCTGATTGCTATCTCAGCAAGGCTCCCAAAACAGGTATTGATTTTTTGTCATATTGTTCTTGTAGATTTGACCTCTTATCAAAGGCAATTTCATTGATATTTAGAAAAATCGAGTATGCATACAAGGATAAGGATGCTTCCTCAGTATAGTATCTTTAAATTGTTCTTGTAAATTGTTTTTGCTCAAAAAGAAATATGTACAACTTTGTTCGGAAAAAAATACGAGATTTATCTTAATTAATACATCAATTATCGAGTGACGCTTACTTGCGTGCACCACGACCGTAATACTTCTCTTACCCGGCTCCATGTTGAGCCTGGCATTGTGGAGAATGGCTAGAGAATCTTAGTCCAAGAGCCGAGAA
The DNA here is from genome assembly GCA_003255005.1 of Begonia fuchsioides. Classification (NCBI taxonomy): domain Eukaryota; kingdom Viridiplantae; phylum Streptophyta; class Magnoliopsida; order Cucurbitales; family Begoniaceae; genus Begonia; species Begonia fuchsioides. The sequence continues at coordinate 153,140 of QAOC01030572.1, forward strand.
AAGGGAACACAGCAATCAACAGTCGCAACAAAAGAGGCGTCTCGCTTTTTCTACTCTTCCTACTCAACTTATCACCCTCCTCCATTCCGCTCTTTGGGTTCCTTCCTCTCGTCCCGGATGATGTTCGGGAGCTTCGCCCTCTATCCAGATCATCCCAGCCTCCAAAATCGGAGGAATTTCTCATGTTCTTATTGATGTCACCGGTATCGCTGTCTTCCCATGATTGATACCCTTTTTTTCCTTTTCCTACTTCCTCCCTTCTCTCCCCTTCCTCCTTCCTTCCTGCCTTGCTCCGTCCGGCACTAGAAAACGGTCTCTTCCTTGTTCTTGGTTTAGGCTTTTGTCGGGTTTCTGTACCTCCCCACAGCTTCTCAAATGCAAGTGATATCATCGATTGACCGAGGGGGAGTGCCAAAGCCATGAGGAAAGCTTTCGGACCCGTTGTTAGCAACAACGATGCAATTATGGGTGGAAGTGCCCATCCATATGATTTGAATACCTGCACGGTTGAATTTAAACGTATTAAATTCGATGTATCGATCCCGAATCCAAATAAGATCACAAATAAACATTGATTTCTTCCTCAGATCGGGCAAGTATCTTCGTATACATTTCACCACGAGAACCATATTTCAACTCAACCTTACATTATTTATAAAGGAAAACAAAACCTTCAATGCTAATAAGTTCATCACTTCCAATCATGAAGAATCAAAATACATGCAAACCCAAGCAATAATTATATCCTCTTTCAGGATGAATATGGAAATTTAGACCATAAGTTGCTCAGCTTACTTAGATCATTGGATTAAAAACAGGAACAGAAGATCAATTATATTTCTAAGTGGATGGCCAATTTCTACCTCTTGAACTCATCCAGGGCTAAATCTCATGATTAATTAGGAATCACCTTGAGAATCCAAATACTGTCAATGACCTCATTGAAGATCCCGAATGGAGTATCATCGATCGCAGAAGACGACTCGTCTGACCACCACCGTCTCCTCTTCTTCCCTCTACTTCGAAACCCTACTCCCAAATCTTCATCTTCATCTTCATCTTCATCTTCACCTTCTTCATCCTCCACTTCCGGGCTACTGAAACCAGAGTTGAACTTATCAGAGCGGAACGTTTCGGCGTTGGAGTCCCAAGGTCGGTACTTCGTCGCCCAGGAAACATGAAAACGCGAGGAGAGATTGGGGCGTCGCCATGGTTGAGGAGGGCGAGGAGGGAGAGTGCAAGGGGGGGAGAGAAGGGCCCTCATTTCGCCACGTCTCCTCTTATTATCATCTTCCTCCTCTCCATTAACAAGACTGAAACTCAGCTGAAAGATGAAATAATTAGATGGCTTCTATTTGTTGTTCCTAATTCCTATTACATGATAAGTTTAGTAAAATATTCAAATGTTGAATTATAATTAGAAAGCTTTTAGATTAGTCACGTATTATTGTGGTGCACTTTCTTTTATTCTTGGAAAATAGTGCTAAATTCGAGCTTAATTTTCATAAAATAAAAGGTCCAAACTGGAGTTGTCACTGAATTATGACTTTAATGACAAAATGACTATTGAACTTTGAAAATTAATTGATTGGTCACTCCCAAATTGTCATACTTGTTGCAGTTATCCAAACGTCTGATACACTGTGTATCCTAGGATCGACCGAAAGTGTTATATTGTGTCGACCCCTCTTCGATCGTGGGGTCGACCGAAAGTATCCTAAACACTTAGAAGATTTTCTAACATTTCCGAATAACATCATTATTCATTACTTATACCCCCTTAAACCTTATTTTCTTCATCACCTTCAACCTACTAAATTGCTAACATCAACAATACTTTAATTATTTAATATTTACCCAACAATTATAAAACAAATTTTAAACACTTCCAATCACAAAATTCTAAAATAAAAATGATGGTTGTTACAGACACAAGGTATTATGGGTCGACACAAAACACTGCATATACTTGAAATTTCTGCAGCACTTAAACAAATTGTTAGACTTTAATTATACCCTTTAAAGAAGGTATTTCTCATGAATAATTTAGTCTAATTTAAACATTGTAAAATAGTTTATTTTATCTTTCATGTTTATCTTACATAGTTATCATAAAAAATAATTGATTGCTTTAAAAACATTTTTAAAGCCAACAGGTTTTTTTTGTGGATGTTTTTATTTTGATGGATATTTTCATTTTGATAGATGTTTTTTATGGATATTTTTTATAGATGTTTTTATTTTGAAAGAATTTTTTAATAGGACATTGGGTTTGGGTCGGGTTGTCTCAGAGATTGCAGGTTTCGGGTCGGTCTTTGATTTCGAGTTTGGGACCAAAGCCCAAATGGGTCTGTGCTGGTCGATTAAAAACCCGACCCAAACCAACCCTTGTCCATCCCTAGATACAAGACATATCAATTTTATTTAAATGATTTGAATTTTTATCGTATAATTAAAACATCGTGAAACAATAATTTATAAAATTTTATGAATTTTTAATAATTTATAATAACTTTTGGATGCATTAAAAAAAAGAATTGTTAAAATAAAAATCTACATTTACAATTTTGCCAGGACTAGTTAAGGAGAGGTGTGGAATATTAGACTTCTCGGAGACAACAATGAAACCTATGCCGATGGACTTGTTCTCAGAGATGGAGGAGCATGGCTCTTCGGTGGCGATGGACGTCGATGATGCCGATCCGCTCGAGATGTTCGGCGAGGGACTCATCTCAGCCGAAAACAAGCTCGCAGACGCTGATTTCTTCAACTCTTTCGAGGACGATTTCGATGATTCCGACATTAATTAAGCGTCTTGGATGTTAATCTTCCGGCCATTTGTATCCGTCGGTAGGAAATCAAATGATGTGCGTGTTGATAGCTTTTTCGGATTGTATTTTGCTTCTGCAGGCCTTCTTTTCCTACCTGTTATAAGTTTCTGCCTAGATGGCACTAGTATCGTTTCCATATCGATGATATAGAATATGATGATGCTCTTTATTTTTCTTTTTCCAGTTAGAAATATGTTTGTTCGTCAATTGAATATGGTTTCCTGCAGCTGCAGGTAATCACCCCATTAATGTCCATGAATTATTTTCTGTTTAGTTTGGAATGAGCTCTGTTTTTAAGTTCCAAGTAGAATCCTAAGTCTCAGTTGTGGAGCATGGTTCCACATCAAGTTCTATGGCGAATTTTGGTTGAACCTTTGCATAAGCTCATTTGGCTGAGATATGGAATTGATGTTAATAATACAGTAAATTGCTGTTTATGTAGTTTGTTTCAAATCGTGTGAGACATTGTGGTATGATTAGGCCTTTATTTGGAACCTCATGTTTGCCATGTAAACATAGGCAAGGGCTTTTGTTTTGGGTCCGAAAAAAATTCTTGGTTACTGGTTTCTGGTGCTTTTCACTGAATTCGCCTTTTTTGAGAGAATGATGTTTGTGTTTACGACACGTATGCTTTGCGAATTCGCTCATGGTTTTCTCCTTTGAACCTGTGTTTGGTATATGATGGAACTGGGATTAGCATGGTGGTGCCCATTGCAAGAGGTGCGCTATGACTTAAGAGATTGGATTCTCTGTAGTCCGAGGGTACTATTTTTGGAAGATCTTTTTGGCGACACTCTCGATTCGCAGGTTTCAGGTCTTGGAGAAAATTGGTGTCCTGCAAAGCAATTTCGAGGTTTTTTCTTTACTTTCTGTGCATATCTCTTGACTGTTACATCTATGCACATCTCTAGAGTGTTGCATATGCAATTGAAAAAGATGCTTTATTTGTCATGGATGTTTAAATTCTCCAATTAAGTCGAGTATAGATGGAAGTTCACCCCATCTGAGGACACATCCAGCTGATTCTGAATCTCGTTTCTTTCAATATCATTTAGTTTTGTTTGAATACCAGCACAGATCATGCAGTTTGATTCAAGTTTCAGTAGGATACATAATTTAGTCGATGGAATTGCAAAATTGATCTTGAATAATAGTATAAATCATCATACTTATTTTTGACAGATGCACAAAAACTAGAGCAATAGTGCAATCATTCGAATTCATGATTTTCCACAGGTACAAACAGGGTATCATTAAGAGGGTTTAACACCATTAAAATGGTCACTAAGTAGAGCCATAGGCCAAAATCTCCATCTATGCATGCTTAGTGCTAACTACTATCCAAAAGGGTATGCAGCTATCTATGAATTCATGCATGCATGTCATTTACAGTCACAGGCTATAGTCCTACATCCCCGAGAGAGAGTAAAAGTTCAAAAAGAAGAGCCAAAATTAGAAGGAGAAGGCATGCAAGGAGAAAGCTTGAAGAGCATCATCTATAAATTGAAAAACGCAAACCCAAACACATTGTACAAATTACAGACAAACCTATAGTCAATCACTCCATCTTACTTGTATCTCATACATATTCCTGGTCGGGATGAATTTCCAGGAAGACTTCAACAATCCGATTAAGAAAAAAACCAAAGAAGCACGGACTGATACTTGCATGCTCTTCGGCCTCCGAAACAAGTCTATGGAATTGCAGTAATTTCCAACCATCTCAGCAACAATTAATATCTAAGTTGGGGTCTAAACAGCATTCTCATCCTGAAGGGTATAATGACAGAGTATTAGTTTAAATTCTAAAAGCCAACCAGTCTTCTCATTATAACAGAGCAGAGCAAGCAAACGGTGCCACGACAATGCAGATTAAATTTCAGTAAAAAACAAGAAAATAATCCTGGATTAATGAATAACTCTCATAGTTTTGACCCATTATAATCCTTTCTAAATAAAAGGGATATGGATTAATGGTATGAACATCTCCAGACGATGCATCACAGAGAGATAAGGGATATGAGTTGAGACCTGTAAGCAGTTGAAGCTATGCAATAGAAATCAGCATTAGCATTCCAAAGCTTGTGTTGGAACCTGAAGTGTCGTACAGCATATATCAGTTGACAAAAAGAAGGCCTCGCAATGTTTCATCACAAATTGTCAGGATGATACTGCCTGAATCATCGGAAAGCAATTTGTTTATGTTTATTTTTGGAAAAATTAATCACTCGTATTCATATTTGGAACATAAAATCAGGTAAACAAATGCAAATAGTGACAAAAGATGCAGAAAGGTTTGATTTCTGTGAGCCTGTAGCGAGTCCAATTCTTGGGATGAAACCAAATCAAAGAATTCTTGGTAGACAATTGCTAACCAAATGAAAATATTTCCAAGGGCCAAACTGGTTTGAGTTCATTTAAGTTCATCAAATAATGTACATTTTTCGGTTGATCATTTAAAATTATTACTTTAATTTCAAATTATAAAAATCACACTCAACTATCAAATCTATAAAAACGAAAATTCTCTTCCCTAATCATATAGATAATGCGGGCCACAACCAATAAATCAAACAAGCTTAAGAAAAATAAAGAGAACCCCACAAATTGGCTCATTTTACCTCAATCGTGTTTTCATCAAGTGAACCAAATGTTGAGCCATCCATGGCCTGGGAACGATCATATTGGAAGATTCTTAACTTACCTTCCTGTAATTACAATAAAAAATGACAATTTAGATAAGTATTACAAGTTGATTCAAGAAAATTAAAACAAAAAAAATATCAACAAGAACCTTGGTTCCGTAGACAAGGCCACCTCCCACTGAAGGGTGAAAGCATGCAACATTCACTTCATCTTCAGCACCAGGTAGCACCTTTACAAGTTCCATATCAGAAACTCGATAGACCTAAAGTATATAGATTCAATGTTATTTCTAGCTACGAAACAATATGTTCAAAGAGAGATTTGTAACAATAAGTTCAATTATTAAGATCACAAGTGCTTAATCTCAATAGGGTAGTATGAATTGAAGCTATGAAAACTTTACCTCAAGAATGGTGTATATGGGCATTGTTGTTTCTCCATCAATGACAATACTTTTAAGAAGTGAATGATGTCGACGACCATAAGCAAGTAACAAATGCTCTGATGTGGGAGAGAACTGCAATTTATAGAATGCATTTATATTATTATTCGTTTTAGTTAATGCAACTAGAATAGTAAGGCGATTCAATAGTCACAAAGTGCAAAGAAAAACAGATAAAAATAGACTTGAACTTGATTAATTATGCATTGAGACGAATTTCGTTGAACTTATTATTTTTTCTAAGCACTAGACTACTTCTAGATATGAGCAACCTAATGAAGATTCATATTCTGTGGCAGTTAAAAGTCTACATTCTTTCTATTTGTCCTTGTTTAGAATCAAGCAAACGCACTCAATGTTAATTTAAGTCAAGGACCATAAGAATATTTCGCAGGAAACTCTCCATGGAATCAAAACATAAAACCTTGTGATTGAGAGGAAAATACTACAAACTGTGCAGACAATTTACCAAAAAATCAAACAAAAGAAACAAAAAAGAAAAATATTAATAAATCCTTGGAAAAAGTATATTGAGAAATAGAAAATGAAGAAGCGTGCAACTTACCTGGATAGATGTTAAACAATGCGCTGCTCTTACTGCTCGTGAGGCAAGCACCATACCAAACCTAATCATTCAACAGATAATTAGTCATTTTATGAGGTTAAAAACAACAAGAACGTTGAAAAAGGTAACAAGGTTAAAAAAACTAACGTTGCCTCCTCCAGCGAATATATCCGAAGCTCGTATATGATCTGATGACCAGAAATTGGATGCCGTGTGGGAGACGTCCCTGCCCCACTCAAATCGTGATTTGCTTGGCTTTGAAATCCCAGATCAGGTTCCAAATGAGGCAACATGCATGCAACACAAGCCGCTAAAAATCTTCCACATGGTGAAAAATGTGCACCCATTTCACTGCAGAAATTCAGACATAGTCTAAAATGATATAGTTATGCATTATACAATTTAATAAATTAAAGTCATCACGCTTCTCTCTATTATTGTTAACAACATCTAAAGATTATTTCTCGCATATAAATTCACAAAAATCCCGAGCGTTGATTTAGAATGTGTCAGTCCTCGATATTATGATCCTCACTAACCAAACAGAGTCAAGAGTCCATGTCGATGTAGACGAAGAGGAAGTGCATACCTACAAAGTACAACATGTGGTATTATTAACCGACATCTTTCAACATCAAGGGGAACACAAGGACTTTTCACATCATGAAGCCATATTCTCAGCTTCACAGTACAAGGTAACTCAGCAGCTACCGCTGCAGCCAGTGAGGTAGCAATCTCAGGTTGGGCTCTACTTACAACAGGTTGAGCGTCACTTGCATCATGCATGGTATTAATGAAACCAGCACCGCCGTTTGAAGCACTAGAAGGAATGTGAGCATGTAGAGATTGATGCCTTGAAACAGATCTTCGATTACTCCTAGATTGGTGAATGCTTGAAATTACAACGGGTAAAGTGACTGGAGCAGAATCTCGCATCTCAATGGACGGAGTTTCTTGAGCAGAATCCCGCATTCGATGACTGTTCTGACCCAATAACCACCCCTGCAAGAAAGGTAATTCCCAAGAATCCCCGGAAGGATTGGTTCGATTCATCCTCCCCTGCCGTGCCATGTTTGCCAACGTCTCTGTTGCCGTTGAAACTTCAAATTCCATGTCACTGAATGGAGAAGTGTTTCTAGTTTCTTCGTTCATAGGTGGAGAGGTATTAGTTTCAATAGGTGTTAACAGAAGTTCATACTGTCCCGATGGAGTTGAATAGGTCAAGAGCCGCACTGAAGGAGATGGTTCTGACCTCCGCAAACTATTCTCGTCAGTCTGTGGGACCTGTGTTCTCAAGTTATCTCTACCATCTGAAGGCCATAATAGAAATGGTACAGACGTTACAGAAGCACCAGCACTCCAAGTAGAACGATCAGCAGAATGAAGACCAGAAAAATATACAACAGGAGGGGGATATTGCAGGTATCCAGGAGAAGTTGCAAGTGTCATTGTAGAATCAGAAGAGTCAATGTCATTGACCTGAAAATAAAAGAAATAAGTTAGACCAAGGCTATTTCAAAAAGGAAAATAATGATGAGTGTTGAAACTTACTTCAGCAGTTAAGAGAAATGGAGTAGCGTGAGGATGAAAATGCACAGCCCGAAGCGACCGCCTTGTCTTTAGAATGATGGATGGTGATGTTGTCTCCTTTCTCTTATTATATTGCCATATATATAGCTAAATAAATAATGATCACGACATAAATAGCAGTCGAAGATAGATCAATAAAGTTTGAGTTTCTTTAAAAGATAAACCTCACCTTGTGACCTGATGCTACAGCAAGTAGCTCTCCTTCGGCATGGAAAGCTATAGAAGCAATAGGACGATCTGTATAAAAGGCACCAAAACAACACAATAAATCTCTCAAAATTAATATTGATTGAAGGGGTCATGAAAACTTTCTAACAAAGAAAGTAATAAGCAAAAGTGAGTACAAAAATCTCGTGATGCTATGCATTCTGCAGTGTTTGCATTCCATATACGAACTTCATGATCCAAGCTTCCACTAGCAAGTATAGATGGATGCAATGGATGAAATCTAACCTGGAAAAGAATAACCAGGCCATAAGTGAAATAAAAAACGCTGAGAAACTTAATTAATGCTAATCATTGAATCAAGGTATTTTATAAAAAAAATGGTAGTATCATAATGTCTCATCATAAAAGCAAATGATTATTGAGAAAACAAATGAAGAACGATCAGACATAATCTGAGACACACAATTCTCATTAGAATCTCCACTAACTGAGCAAGATTGTAAACCAATCATATGAATTCCAATACAAAGTAGAGAGTCATATCAGAGCAGCCAACCAGGGGAAAAAGCTCAAATTAAAATAACGTAATCATGTTGCAAAAAGTCAAAAGCTATAGTCGCATTAGATTGGGAACATAGATGGTTTGTTTTCTTTTTTTTTACTGCTCTGGAGATATATACATCATCAGTATGACGCCAATCATAATCTCAAGTTAGAAACTGAAGACATGTGAGAAATTGAGATAATAAGCTACAAACATAAATAAACAATAAAATGAGGGAGCATGCTATAATGCTTACCACCCAAGGAGTTCTTCGATGGCCACTAAGAACCTTTACGCAGCTACCAGTACAGCAATCAATTATCTTTACAGTATGATCTCCACTGGGAACATAAAACATGTCACCATAAATGAGAGTTGAAGAAGCACTATCTCAACACCGTGATTGAACAAAAACAACTGTATAATCATTAAATTACTGGGTAGAAGCTAGAGTCTTCCCATCTGGGCTAAATGCTGCTGCAATAGTTGATCTTGGAGGAGGTAAAAGAGGACAATATATAGAAGAAAAATGCATCAATGACTCCGCTTCTACCCTGAAAACATCCATAGCATGAAAGAATGAGATAAAAAAAGGTCATAACTGGGCTTCACGAATCAATCACCCAACATAGATAAAGAAAGAGGGATATTTAACAGCATTATCTATGTTGGTTAAAATTCCATATATGAATTAAGAAACAAATCCTTAATCCTTTACCAGGAGATAAGGCCGCTTCTGGCATCTCTTACTGCTGCATATTTTGGACTACTGAAATCAAGTTTAATAGCAGCTGCATCTCCCGATAATCTCTTTGATGAACGTTTTGTCCAAGGAGAAATCTCTCTCTGTGCTAGAATTTGAGAAATATTGCTAATCCTAATGTAAGGAAACAGTGTCAGATTGAATCGCAATTATTATATCAAATCAGCTTAGAATGAGAAATGCAAAGTCAAAAATTGGTCTTGTCTAAAACAATTAGACACAGAGAAGTGCAAATAAAATGGCATTATTTCTGCCGTATCACTACTGCTAAGTGAAAGTTTTTCTCGCTCAAAGGAGACAAAATTGCTCTTTTTTTTCCAGATAGAGTTTAAACTACAATGAAACTTATAAAGATTTAAGATGAATGAACACTTGGATTGGAGAGGCAAAATAAAAATGTTTTCTATTCAGAGCTGCTCAAAAACAACAAATTGAGAAATGCATAAATGCAAAAGTTTTAAAATCCGATCGTTAACGTGAAAGGTAAGTATTAGTTATAACTCCAATGTTTTCTGATTCAATGGAGTGATCACGTCACATTAAACGAACTCCACGGTTTGTGGTGGTTGAATTAGCAGTGTTCTAGGTGATTAATTCCTGAAAGTAGTTTGTTAGTTTTGGATAAGTGGAAGGAAGAGACCTATTGGTCGAGTTATGCAAACCATCTCTCCCTCCAATTCTCTACTTCTTTTCCTTAGCTTTGAGAAAGCAAAAAAAGGTGTGATTATGGATGACTATTGTTCTTCTTCTCTATATCTTCTCTCCTATTCCCCCATAATCTCTTATTTTCTATATCAAGTTCATTCACATTCCCCATCTCTTTTCTCAATCTCGCACAGAATTAAGTAACTCGTAACAATAATAAACACACATGTTCAAAGTATAAATGTAATCAGTCAAATATTCATCTTGTCCATTCCATATCCCGAAAAACAAAGCAAATCGTGTCCAATAACAAAACTTTCTGATCAATCACACATTACCACTATATCAATGTTCAAACATGCATCGTAAATCCACTAACATGAAACTCTACAGGGCAGAAATCACTGGAATTTTACCTTTGCCTGCCTTTGGAATGCTCCGGGCACGTCTGAAGAAGATTCGAGGTCTGCTGTGGGGTCGAGGTCGTCGGAGGATTAGCATCATCAGCTACCGAGAAAGAAGCCCTCATTGTTTCGGAAAGGCAATCGCATGCAACAAAATGTTGCTATAATCAAGCGGAAAATCCAACGCCGCGAGAACTATTCTTCTTCAATTCAGATCGAAACTATAACATCCACGGCCTCCGAATCGTAGAAATCAAAGACAGTCAAACACATGCAGAAACTAAAGTTCCGATTAGAGAATTTGGATTGGAAGGGGGATCTTGTCCGAGCAAAGGCAGCCTGCATAAATATGCCAGAGAACCGAAAAGAGAGATGAAACCGAGTTTCCTTCAACCAATGAGCCAATGACGCGTCACATACACGCGCCAAAGTGAACGTGTAAGAAGAGAGAGTTGAGACGATGGGCTGGGCCTTGTGAAGGCACATCTGAGTCCCAACTGGTCCTTAGAATAGAATCGGATTTTCTTGACGGGCCGGGCCAATGATCAGGCCCACTTTAAGGTCTAGTTTTTCTAAATAGACAATTAACATAGTCTGGTCCAGTTTAATTTAAAAATAAAAATAGAATTATGACCCATAATTCTTTTTTAATTTTAAGACAAGATTTGATAAGATAAGACCATATGACAAGATTTGGACGATTTTGGCCACCCCTACAATAATGCGACAGGTAACCTAAACTGTAAAAATAAGACGATTAGTTCATAAACGTTTTGGAAAATGTTAGTTTTAGATTGTATTAAGATTTTTCCACGAGCTTGTAGTTCCAATTGCAAAAATAGTTGAAGGCATGACAATGGGTGACAATTGTAAATTGAAGTATTTCAAACCAATTGAAATATGTCGCTATTCAGTGTATCAAGTAATTAATTACACTTATTTAGTTATTAATTAGAATGCGATCAATTGGAATTGAAGCTAATCAGAAATTTTAAATTAAAATACATAAAAAATGAAATCCTAAACAAGTAAAATTAAAATAACTAAATAAATGAAATCAAGTGATTTGTCTCCCTGTGATTTGATCAATGGTCAACATTTGGGCACATGGGTCCTATATTAAAGGGACCCCTCCCATCTAAAATTTTAAAATAATATTAAATAATTAGTAGCAAATGATTATTATTAATTAAAAACAAGCTTATGGGATTCATCATTTGCATTGAAATAAATTTAGGTTTATTATCTACTTAATTCATTGAACATGCACTTCCTTTGTAGAGTCAAAATTCACCGATCTAACTAATGTTCCAATCATTTTCAGGTTTAACACTTAGCAAATACGCAATGGCGTATTGTCGTGATTGCTCGAGGGATAATCACAGCAAAACAAAAATATATAAACACTTATTAAAACGAGTTCTAAAAGATAACATGCAATTTCATTAAGCAAATCAATGTATGAAAAATTATAATTTTAACTGAAACAAAATAGTTCTACACTAACTATTAGGAGTTCATATAATTCACGGATATTAAAACGAAAAACAAAGGGAGAGAATTTTGGTCATCGCCGTCGAAAACCGTTGGTCGCAGAGCCTCGTTCCCCCGCCGCCGTGATCGTCACCGTGAACTTCTTCTTCGGATTTACACTTGAAGCTTGATCGTGAATCTCGTTCTCCAATTCTACACACCCAATCTGTGGTATTCATGTTCATTTATGTAGACTTCGTGCAGCTCGAGCAGATTTGAGAGGCTGTTACGATTTAGAAGAAGATCTGAATCGGTTTGGAAAGTAGTTGAGATTATGAAAGATTTTCAAATCTTTAAAGATATTCTTGTTTCCAAATTTGAATTTGAATTGATTCTTCATTCTTTTTCGTGATTTTCCAGCATTTATCTTCATTAATATTCTGTAATTGCATGGAAACAAAAATCACGTGATAATACAAAATATACGAAATATCGAGCAAAATCACGTAAAAACAGTGTTACTGATAACATCACTGCAGCATTATCCCAACAAAATTCGATTATTTCAATTAAATCATTACTGATTCTTAGCAATTTGACCATTAAAATCACGTGATTATTAAGTCTTTTCGAGACTTAACCGTTGCCGAGAGAAGTTCTTGGAAAATCTACCTTGGAGCTGCAGTTTCACTCATGAAATGGCTGCCTGTTTGGTTAGTGGACGAGATTTTGGTAACCCTAGCTAAAATAAGTCTGGGAGATGTAGAGAAACATGGTCTCAAAAGGCCATTAATGGGTCCACTAAAGCTCAAAAACAGTGCTGCAAAGACTCCTGTTCTTGACATCGGCACTTTAGCGAAGATAAGAAAAGGTCAAATAAAGGTGGTTTGTGGGATCAAGAGGTTTTCACGTGGAAGAGTTGAGCTCGTTAATGGCGAAGAGTTTCAGATTGATTTCGTCATCCTCGCAACTGGGTATCGCAGCAATCTTCCCTCATGGTTGCAGGTGAGAGAACCTTCTGAATCTCTCTCTCTCTCTCTCATTAAATCATGTTTTAAATAGAGAGAGAAAAACATGTCTCGGTCAGTCCAAACATGTTTCATAGTGGAGAAAGAAAGATCTCTTCTCTTTCCTATTAACATCTGTGTTTGATAAACAGAAAAAAGAGCTGTTTTCCAGAGATGGGATTCTAAGAACTCCGTTCCCAAATGGATGGAAAGGCAAAAAATGGAGTATATGCAGTCGGATTCTCGAGAAAAGGTCTGTCAGGCGCAGCCTCAGACGCCATTAACGTAGCTCGAGATATAGCCAAGAACTGGAAGGAAGAAACAAAGCAGAAGAACAAATCAAGGCAGGGCCGCCATAGGAGGTGCATTTCACAATTCTAAGAAGCTGATGAAAATCAGACGTTTGTTAGTATGATGTAGAGTCCAAAAGAAACATAGAACATCACTAGCCCACTCCTAAGAAGCAGAGGAGGTACCTCTGTCGTATCCCACCCGGACAAAGCTCGAATCCAAAACAAAGAAAGACATGGGGCGGCCAAACCCTCTTCCCATCTCTTTCCTAGTCCATCCCCCATGCCTTCTTGCTGTCTTCAAGCTTCGTGCCTTGTTCTTCGATGTCCCTCGACTTCATTATCTTGTTCCCGCCCTGCCTAATCTTCGATCTTCTCTGTGACCCACTTCAATAATCAGATGCATTACTAGGTTAAAAAGTACAATCTTAAGGACATCAAAGTTTCATTATTGCATGTAGCTCTACTCCAACAATACATGCAAATACTTTATATTATTGGTATGCTTTCTGTTCTTGCTCGTCAATGGATTCTTTTAGTATGCCATATTTAGTTCTAGCTATGTTTGAATCGTTCATGCATTAAGTGGGTGCATGTAATTAACATCGTAAAACTATCAAAATTGATAAATGTTTTCCCAACTTAATCCAACCCGACCCGACCCATTTGGCTCTTCACCGTATAAACATGACCAAACATGACTTCAAATAGATATGGAAACTAATAAATTATTTTCTTTTTCACTCTAAATATAATAAAATAACAAATTAATTATATTTATTTGTAACTCTAAAATGGACACCATTTTCCAACAAAAGAACTAAAGAAGTGATAGTCAAGACGCAAAGTCAATCACTTTGAATTCGACTCCAACTTTATATTTTTCTATTGAACGTTAAGGCTTGGAAAACAAGCTAGGAAGTCCCATAAATTACCGTACTTACCTCTCCGATCCGATCTCAGAACCAGTCGAAAATGGCGGATGTGAAGCTATATGGAACATGGACTAGTCCATTTAGTGCAAGAGTGAAATGGGCTTTGGCGCTCAAAGGCGTACCCTTCGACTACGTAGAGGAAGATCTCGCCAACAAAAGCTCCAAGCTTCTCGAGTATAATCCCGTTTACAAGAAGATCCCTGTGCTCGTCCATGGCGGAAAACCAGTCTGCGAGTCCATGATAATACTGGAGTACATCGATGAGACCTGGCCTCAAAATCCCTTGCTTCCGATTGACCCTCACGATAGAGCCGTCGCTCGATTCTGGATCACATTTATGGAAGAAAAGGTAGATCCGCCATTCCATTCGAATAAATACGATCGAATTGGCCAAGAAATTGCATAATTTGTTGTGTCTCGCAGATCCCCAAAATTTGGACGATGTTCGTGAGCAAAGGTGAAGAACAGGAAATAGCGAAAAAGGAGAGCTTTGAGAGCCTGAAAATCATAGAAGAGCATTACCTCGGTGGCGGAAAGAAGTTCTTCGGCGGAGAGAAGATCGGAATGGTGGACTTGGCGATGGTAGGGATTTCGGTGTGGCTTCCGGTGTTCGAGAAAGTGCTGGGATTCGAGCTGGTTTCAGCGTCTTCGTTCCCTAATCTGAAGGCCTGGAGCCTGAACTTCAAAGAGGCGAATGAAATTAAAGAACATTTACCTGACGAGGAAGCATTTCTAGGGTTTTTCCAGCGTTTCAGGGAGATGAAGATGGCTTCATCGTGAGAAACGCTGCTTCTCTGGGCTCCGCCTCTCCTCGTCCTATGTTCTTCGCTTTCAGTGTTGCTTTAAATAATTATCTTAAAACTAAATAATATGGAGGCAGCCGAGTCTAAACTGGAATTAGTTCTGCTAAATGCATTTTGAAGAATCGATTTAAAAATATAGAAAAGAAACTCATGAATTAATGTCCGGATTACTCTTAGTTTATTCTCCTAAAATACTTGATACCCCGTCAATGATGCTACGAAAATAATATTAATTATATTTTATTTTAACATTTAGTATTAAAAAAGTAAATCTATTACTATTTAAGGATTCTTCTTACACTCACTCTAAAAGGAGAGTAATGTAAATTCACTTTTTTATTAGATCAATTATACAGTATGTAGAATACATCATTGTCATATTATATCGTATAAAATATTGTTGTACACATATCAATTATTATCTCGAAATTAACACAGGCGCATTTTTGTTGGTAGCGAATGGAGCTTGATTTGAACTATTCAATAATATTATTTTGTGGACTAAAGTCTGAGATATTTGTGGAACTGAAAAAATTGGTGGTAGATATTTTTTTGAAGAGCCGCAGAGGTGTCAGCGCTCGTGCAGATTTAGACACGTTGACATATATCATGGACACGCGGCAAATTATGATTGGCTGTCATGTAGATGATTCAGGATTATAACTCCACGCGGTTGATCGGTGCTGTAGTTACCGCGCACAGGAATTTATCTCTCCCTCCCTCTCTATGCAGATTCCCTGATACTATGGAGCCCAACAGCGACGGAGGATCCCAGGGGAGGCAGAGGAAGAGGAGGAAAGAGCGAGATAAATATCCAGAGCAAATTTGCGAAGACGGCGAAGGAGATGAGGGACTACGAAATGGAAAGTGGAGGAATCGGAACGGAGTTCGTCGCCGATTGTACGACGACGGCGATGCTCAAGGTGTAGAACAAGAGAATAAGCGTCTACTCCGAGACCCACTGGAGGTGTTTGGCTCTGATATAATGTTGATGATTCTTCGTAATCTTCACGCACGCAGCGTGGCACTCTCTCTCCTTGTTTCTCGCGCATGGTACGATGTCGCTTCTAGCGACCGGCTCTGGAGCTCTAAGGTTAGTGAATTCACTGAACTTTAGGGTTTTTAGATGCTCAATTTGGGGCTTCCGACTTTCTCTGACGATTTCTTTCAAGAAATCGAGCTTCTGGTCGTTGAATCATCGTGGATTGTTTTTGTGGATTTGGTTTTGTAAGTGTGAGGAGCTGTGGCTCAGAAAAGCTCACATACCGCGGCTTTCGCGTAGCAACCGGTTGACGAAGTTGGCTGCTTATTCGTTCTCAATAAAGGACAGCAAACGTGTAAGTGGTAAACTCTCTTACTCTCTCTCTCCCCCTCTCTCTGTAGCTCAATTCTTCTCTTTCGCAGACATGCATCACAAAGGAGGATTTATGCGACCATGTTTGGGAGTTTCATTTCAATTCGGTAAGCTCAGATCATATCATCATCTTTGGGAAACAATTATCGCTGACAAATGTTGATTGCGAATCGCATTGTTGCTCTCCAGGTTGCGCCGGAATACTGGAGAAATATGGATCCGTATTGGAGGGGGACGGTCCCTCGAATGCGGCGATACTTCCACAAAGACGGGAGTCAATCGGCGGATCCGGACGATAAAGTATGGGGAGGCCATGAATGTTGTTACTCGATCGTCACAAGCCGGCGAGTGAGCGACGGGATAATCAGGAAACACTATGTCAGAATAAATAGATGGCCGATCATGTCGGTGTCGAGGAAGTCGGATTGGAGCTGGGAAATGTCCAACTATCTCTTCTACTATGCGAGCTTGCCCGATGCCGATAAAGAGGAAGGAACCGGGCCTCTGTTTCCAGTCGTGTAAAATAGTTTCGTGTTCATCTAGACCGGGTTTAGATCTTCTACTGAGTTTTCATAATAGGTGTTTGTCACTAGCAAAGCAAACGGACCATAGTATTTACACGGGTTATGTTTAGGTGTTCACAGTTCAAATAAGTTTGTGCCGTCTACACGGGTTATGTTTAGCCAACGATGGCTTATTATTGGCAACCGTTTGCTTCACTTCCAAAACGTGACGGCTATTAGCTATGAATTAGGGCTAAAACCAGACTAAACTAGACTGCCTCATCGATTAAATGGGAACCTTTTTATGATGAAAGTGCTATGGTTATGAACAAGTAAAGTTTATTTTGTTTTTTTGATGATCATGGGTTTACTTTTTTAGCATACATTCTTAATTGATATTTTAACGTGTCAAAATGTGAGTGATATAATTAAAGTATATTTAATGTATTATAATTAAAATAATTATTAATAATATTTATTTTAACATACAAATCTCATATGTCAGATGTAAACTAATCAAATATATTAAAAAGATAAATTAAGTATTATTTTCTTATTTTTCACCTGTACAAGGTCGAAAAATGATACAGAGTTCATTTTGTTATCAAAGACATCTATCTCCCGACGTTATACATATTGTCTCTAACTCCTCACCCCGACAAGTCATTCGTTATTTTGGCATCATATTCTCAATAGTTCTTCCACTCTTCAACAAATTCGAAGACAAGAAAATACACGAAGCAAAGTGATATGTCAAGTATTTTAGAAGTCGAGGTAAGGTCTTGCAATAGTTTATTTATCACAATTTGATATATAGCTTTCAGAAAATAATGATTATAATTTTATTATATGTGCTAAGTATAACTTATCTAATTAAGAGTAAATAAAATCAATAGATTGGCTCGGACCATAGTATTTTTGTCCGGCTCTGCTTTGTGTTGATCATGTATGGTCCGTGTTGATTATGTATATTCACCTTTAATTAAAAATGACGATTGATAATGTGGTAATTGAGTTCGATAAATATTTATTTTATTATGATTTAATTTTGGTCACGTCCTAATAATGTTTGATCAACAAATTATATGATCAAAATATATTTATTTAATCTTACTTTCGTTAAAAATTAGATCAGATCATACCAAATTCACTTATAAATTTAATTATAATATATATTAAATTTAAAATAATTATTATATTAATTATGATTCAATTTAGGGTAAAAATAATTTTTAGGCCCGAGTTTTCGTAAAATATGCGAAATCGGGCCTGAGCTTTCGGAAAATAAAATTTGGGCTCGTCGGACGCATAAAATTCGTCCGATATGCGTCCGATAGCCTGAAAAAACTATAAATTCAACTTCTTTCTCATTGAAAATCACACTTCAGAAAAATAGTTATATATTTGCTATCATGGCTGGTAGCTCGAGAACCTGGTGGTTAGAAGTGACGAATAACGAGGAATGTGAAAATGAGGCAGAAACAAGTGAATCAAATATGAATTGGATTTACGAACCTAATACATATGTCCTTCATTTGTAACCTTTTGACGGTGGATATGATGTAGATGTTCAATCTTCTTCAGATGGAATAAATATGAAGGCTTTGACTACGCCACATGAATCAGACTAGGAAGATACAGCCGAAGTTTTAAGCTTGCCAACGGCAGTCGAGAGTGAGCTTTATCTCGGTAAAATATACCCTTCCGTTAAAATTTTGAAAGATGAAATAACGAACAATGCATTATTAAATAGATATGAGATAACTTTCAAAAGAAGCGATCTAAAGAGACTAACAACAATATGTATAGAGGGATGTCCAAGGCGCCTTCATACTTCAAAGATACATGGGGAAGAAACAATCTAAATTAAAACTTTCGTTGATAGTCATACTTGCGCTCGAGTATTGGAAAATCGACTTGCATCGACAAAATAGGTGGCGGCCACATATCTCGACAGGTTCAAGAGTGAGCCTATGTGGGAAATCTCATCTATTATTGAGATGGTACGTAAAGATCACAATGTTATCATAACTTCAGGTATTGCAATTAACAGTCGCCTAGAAGTGCGACGTTTGAATGAATGATTTGGCGAAGAACAATTTCAATTTCTTCAACAGTATGAAGATGAGTTCCTGAGGTCCAACCCTGGTAGCAGGATAAACATACAGTCAAAAGTTTTGTACGACACATATGAAGGAGTTGTCTGTGAGTTTGAACGAATATATGTATATCTTTTTGCATGCGTGAGAGCAATTGTCGAATTCGCCAGACCAATCTTATGTTTGGATGGTTGTCACTTGAAAGGTGCATGTCTCAGGCATCTTCTAACGGCCGTTGGTATTGACTATGACAATGAACTCTATCCTATTGCATATGCAGTAGTAGGGTCGGAGTGCAGATTCATGAAGTTGGTTTCTCGAACTGCTAAGACAAGATGTTAACAATTCAAACGGGTTTGAGTGGACTGTAATATTAGACAGACATAAATGACTTGTCAATGCAGTTCAAGAGAAACTTGGTGATGCAGAGCATATATTTTGTCTAAGACATCTATATGTCAATTTCCAGAAAAGCTTCTGTAGACAAGTATACAAACAGTTTTTATGAAACGCTTCACATGACTTGACCGAACCCGAGTTCGAATGCCATCTGACACGGTTGCACCGTTATAACCCGTTGGCTGCTGAATATTTAAGAGCTATTCCAAAAGAGACATGGGCAGCACATGTCTTCTCGTCGAACTCAAAATGTAAAATGAGTTTGAATAATCTCAGCTAGTCATTCAACAACGTTATTCTCGCAGCTAGAGACAAACTCATCATCACAATATTAGAAATGATACGCAAATTTATAGTTGTTCGTATTGTGAAAAGACACGAGACGATGATTCAAAGTTCGGATATGCTATGCTCAAGAAAAAGCAAATCTTAAATCAAGCGACTCGAGAGGCGATGAATTGGATTGCCGTGTTTTCCGAAAATGTCATGTATGAAGTTAGCAATGACAGACGACAATTTATCGTCAATATGAGAACTCAGAATTGCAACTATTATAGATGAGAACTAACAGAGATTCCGTGTGTCCATGCTATCTCCACTATACAGTGGATGTGTGCGTCAATCGATCAATACGTACATCAATACTATCATCAGGAGACGTACCTAAGAATGTATTCATACTACATTGCATTGATTGCTGAACGTGAGATGTGGCCGTCAAATCCTGGAAGATATGGTACATTGATACCACCAGCAGTTAGGCGCAGACCTAGTCGACCGAAGAAGAAAAGAACAAAAGACGTCAATCAGACTCAACCTAGCAGCACTTTCATAAGTCGAAGAACCGGCACCGTGCAATGTGGTATGTGCGGTAGGAGTGTAAATAATAAGAAATCATGTCTCTGAAGAGCCTCTACCTCAGACGCTCGACGATCTACCGCTGAGGAAGACATGTTCATGGACTTCAACGTAGGCACACAAGAGTCACAAAATAATCCACGAGAATCAGTGCCGGAACCCGTCAAAAATCCAGAACCACGTAGAAGGTGGCTAGCCTGACCGAGATGGACAAGACAATAATATTATAAATGTATTATAAGGTTGAAGAAAAAATATGTTCATTGCAAATTTAAAAAAAGTACAATGATAATGTAAAGGAAAAAAAGTACAATATTAATGAAAAAAGTATTGGACGCATGCTTGCCTCACTCGGACGAAAGAATGCGTCCGAGTGAGGCATGATCGACGCATATTGGACGAATGATGTAATAATTTTTTACCTCATTCGTTCGATCATGTCTCACTCGGACGAATATCAGATAAATGAGGTAAGAAATTCTGACTCATTCGTCCGATCATGCCTCACTCGGACTAATATCGAACAAATGAGGCAGAATTTCATGCGTCCGACGAGTCCAAATTTTATTTTTCGAAAACTCAGACCCGATTTTGTCTATTTTCTGAAAATTTATGCCTAAAAATTATTTTTACCCTGAAATTTATAAAATAAAGCATTGATGATTAAAGCATAAACCCTAAACCTTACGAACAGTTAAGCAGCTTCTGGAGACTTCTTCCACCTCTTAAATCTTACCAGTCGTCTTCTCCAGTTTTTGTGTTCCTTCTGCTATACAAGGTTTATTCTGTTTTGTTTCGCCCTTGCTGCTTCATATTCTACTCACTTAATCTGCATAACTATGTATCGCGTCGCTTCAAGGCTTGCTTCCAAAGCTCGGTACGTCTCATTTGCTTCGTATACTTTTCCATTTCATGAGCGTTTTGAATTTGCGAAACAGTATGTAAAAGCAGAAAGAGAGTGCCGTTTCTTGTTTACAATGTCGGATTGATGGGATGCACTCAACTACCTTCAACATTTACTAGTGGTTTTTTGTTTGATGGACTAAATTCCAGTTTTCTTATTCGTTTGATGTTTTGTTTTTTTAGGATCGCAGGAAACAAATCTCAGGTAAGTTTACAAATTTTGTGTTTGTGTGGAAGGATTAGTGGTCCAGCTTCTTCATTCGTAGCTATTTACACTTCTTTCTTTAATCATTTTTAACGTTGTGTTGTTCATGCTATTAGGTCATTAGTAGATTGAGTTGGAACAGAAATTATGCAGCTAAAGACATTAAATTTGGCGTTGAGGCCAGAGCTCTCATGCTTAGGGGAGTTGAGGAACTTGCGGAAGCAGTTAAAGTTACAATGGGGCCTAAGGTATGCTCCTTGTGCTATAAACAATTATCATTTTACGAGTTCTCCTGGCTTTCTCATATTATTTCCTTAATTTGACAACTTGTTGATTATCTATGTTGTTAAAAGAAGACAATTTACAATATGAAAGAGGGGAATAACCCTTTTCAAGAAAAAAAAGATAAGGAAACACTTAATCTAAAGCATCTATCCAACAATAAGAGACTTTCTCTATCATCTTGACTAATGGTCGAAATATCTGATCTTTGGTTTGAATTTTGTTTTTAAATAGACAAACATGTAATCTTTTATCAGAGTGACTGATGCATTGTCATCTGTTGAAGGGGCGTAATGTGGTGATTGAACAAAGCTATGGCGCTCCAAAAGTGACAAAAGATGGTGTCACTGTTGCCAAGAGCATTGAGTTCAAAGATAAAGTTAAGAATATTGGCGCTAGTCTTGTTAAACAGGTTGCCAATGCAACAAATGATGTAGCAGGCGATGGTAAGGTGTTATTTTTGCATCAATTCTCATCATTTCTGAATCTGAACCTGGAAGGTGATGTACTAAACTTATGTGTTGTGTGTTATTACAGGGACCACATGTGCTACAGTCCTTACTCGTGCTATTTTTGCTGAAGGGTGCAAGTCAGTTGCTGCAGGGATGAATGCAATGGACTTAAGACGTGGCATCAGCATGGCAGTTGATGCTGTGGTAGCAAACTTAAAGAGCAGAGCACGAATGATTAGCACATCCGAAGAGATAGCCCAGGTAAGCATACAGGTTTTTCTTCTTGTAAAACCAACTCTACCACCCCCTTCTCCCCTCCCCACCCCAGCTTGATTTCGCTTGTGAGTGACTTAAAAAGTTAGTCCAATGCCCAGTATACTGATTACCAATACATAATTGGACACTTGTAGGTGGGAACAATATCCTCAAATGGAGAAAGGGAAATTGGTGAGCTGATTGCTAAGGCTATGGAAAAAGTTGGAAAAGAGGGAGTCATTACGATCTCAGTAAGTGAATTGCTTTTGATATGTCTTCTGTTTTTTTTTTTAATTTGGCAGTTGATATTTATTTAATTGTCTTTATTGTTTTGGTATCAAGTAAGTCTCATGTTCTACAAAATTTGCTCATATAAGTACGTGGCTCCAAAATGGCTGCAGTGAATTAGGAGATTCCATTTTCTTTCGTCCTATTTTAGGCTTCACTATGTGCTAGTATGGTTTGGTATATTGTCACTTCCACAGTACTCAGTCACTTATTGTGTTAATATACTGCAGGATGGAAAGACATTGTATAATGAGTTGGAAGTTGTGGAAGGAATGAAATTAGACAGGGGTTACATATCTCCGTATTTCATTACAAACCAAAAAAACCAAAAATGTGTGAGTAATTCTTTTCCTTGCAGGTTTTTTCTGTATGGTGACTGATCATACTGTAGTCTTATAAGTCCCTTATTTTTTTTCTTTATTCTTGCAGGAATTGGAAGATCCCATTATTCTAATCCACGAAAAGAAAATATCCAGCATTAATGGAGTTGTAAAAGTCTTAGAATTAGCTCTGAAGGTGAGCTCCATTTAGCCCACTGTATTTTGTTTATTTTTGGTGCTTTGATGAATATGGCTGGTTCTATTCTTTTTCTATCATTCAGAGACAAAGACCCTTGCTCATTGTTGCTGAAGATGTTGAAAGTGATGCACTGGCCACCCTTATTTTAAATAAACTTCGTGCAGGGATCAAGGTTGCTCTCACTTCCCCTGTGTGGTTATTTAGCAATATCTTCCTGTAGATTCTTCTCTTATCGCATTCTGTGCCTCAGGTATGTGCTATTAAAGCTCCTGGTTTTGGCGAGAATAGAAAGGCCAATCTCCAGGACCTTGCTGTGCTCACAGGGGGTGATGTAAGTCTGTACTCCTGGGTAATTCTTTTGGGTAATTTATGACACATATTTTTTTATGCTTCTACTTTTCTTGTGCAGGTTATTACCGAAGAGCTTGGCTTAAATCTCGACAAAGTGGACCTAGACATGCTTGGTACTTGCAAGAAGGTGAGGCTGATTGTGAATTTCAGACTTGAACTTGATTTTGCTAGTCATTTATACTTTCCCTAATTAGATATGCTATTTTCAGTCTGAAGCTGTACATATAAAATTCTGTAAATATGAAATTCTTCCATATGCAAATGAATGCTATTTATTTGCAATGATTTTCTCTGTTTCAAATATTAGGTCACTATTTCCAAGGATGACACAGTTATTCTGGACGGTGCTGGTGACAAAAAGGCTATTGAGGAAAGATGTGAACAGGTTAATAGAGTTGAGATGTATACACACTTTAATTATATGTGACTCATACATTAATGCTTTATTGTGTCATGGATCATGCAGATAAGGTCTGGAATAGAGTTGAGCACTTCTGACTATGATAAAGAAAAGTTGCAAGAGAGATTGGCTAAGCTATCTGGTGGAGTGGCTGTATTAAAAGTGTGTTTTTACCTCCTTTAATGCAAGCTAATCTCAACTTTTGTAACGCGATGTCCTGAAAGTACTCTTCCAATTACAGATTGGAGGTGCCAGTGAAGCAGAAGTTGGCGAGAAAAAGGATAGAGTAACAGATGCGTTGAATGCCACCAAAGCAGCTGTAGAAGAGGGCATTGTTCCTGGTTATATATTTTTCTATTTGGATTATGATGATTGTTGTGTGGGAACACATCTGAATGTCTGTTTGTATCACTATGTACAGGTGGTGGTGTTGCTCTTCTTTATGCATCAAAAGAGTTGGAGAAACTCCCAACTGCTAACTTCGATCAGAAAATAGGAGTCCAAATTATCCAAAAGGCTCTAAAGGTCAAATTTCTTAAAAGACCAATTTGATCAGCCCAAAAAACAAAGCCTTGTGCTTTTAGTTTTAACCTGTCTTTGTTGATGATAATTTGCAGACTCCTGTGCACACCATTGCTGCCAATGCTGGGGTTGAGGGAGCTGTTGTAGTTGGTAAGCTGTTAGAGCAAGATAACCCCGACCTCGGCTATGATGCAGCCAAAGGTCAGTTTTCATCTCAATTTACCTCTTTTATACCAATTCCCAAGCTATGGTTCTATTTTTCTGGTCACTTTCTGCTTGTCTAGTGTCTAATGGCTTGAGTACACACCATCAGGTGAATACGTAGACATGGTAAAGGCTGGAATAATAGATCCACTGAAAGTAATTAGAACTGCCTTAGTTGATGCTGCAAGGTAATAGACCCATAACCATTACACTTTGTGGGGTTGATTCATCTGCACCAATTATCGCTATAATCTTGCATATCAATGACATGCAGTGTCTCGTCTTTGATGACGACAACCGAGGCAGTTGTTTCAGAACTCCCGAAGGACGAGAGAGAAGCTCCATCAATGGGTGGTGGTATGGGAGGCATGGATTATTGAGTCATAAATTTGTGGAAATACTGGTAAACTCTTCTACTGATC
This sequence comes from Begonia fuchsioides, assembly GCA_003255005.1. Taxonomy (NCBI): domain Eukaryota; kingdom Viridiplantae; phylum Streptophyta; class Magnoliopsida; order Cucurbitales; family Begoniaceae; genus Begonia; species Begonia fuchsioides. Next base: position 178,262 of record QAOC01030572.1, read on the forward strand.
AATTGGTCGGTTTTTGGTTCAGCCCGGACAATTAGTTGTTAATTGGTCAAGTGCATGTGTCCCGTTGTTGCAAGACTAAGGGAATGGAAGGAAGAGTTTCCTCGTATATTTGCTTCAATAAATCACCCATTCACCATCCCTCTGTATATTTGATGGGGTAACAACTCATTCTTATTCAAAAATTGAATTTTTGAAATAATGAAATTTCAGTCTCTAATAGTATAATTAATATTAATAAAGCCAACCTCCTGATTATATATCCAATAATAATAATATGATGCATCAGATACACTTCTCACCCGGGAACTCCAAAAAAAAAGGTCAAACGCCGAGAAATTGTCATGAATAAGCTTATTGTAAATAAGGATTAATAACTGATAATTGTGTAAAATTTGAGCCTCTAATTAACACAAGAAACAAATCCCTTATCTCCCCACTGTACAATTACAAGCTTCTACTCTCGGGATTTTTTTTTGCAGGAACAATTCGGTCAAAGAAAGAAATTAAAAATAAATCCAAGTTTTAATCTTATAACAAAAATCCTCAACTCTTGCATGACATCTTTAAATTCAGGTAGCCACTCGCACTCTGTTTTCAAACTCGGTACGTGCCCAAGTAGCAGGTTGTCGGGCAATCCATCAGAAGCCAAACTGGAGAAGTAATGGTGATCATGCAGACATTTTCATTTGAATTTGACGATGAACATGTACAAGAAACTCGACATAGGAAGGGCCGTATGTGTTCTTATCTTCCACCATGTGCGAGAAGAATAACATCCCTGCAACAACAAAAACACCTTAAGAATTTAGCCAACTGAGTACAAAAACTTGGTGATGACGCATAAAGAGATTTTCTGTTTTTCTACAAATTCTAATCGGATCATTTATAATGAGCTTGGTAATTGTCATATAAGTGAAGGTCTAATTTTCACCTTTTTGCAAGGATTAATTGATGCAAGTGAACAAGAGAAGAGCAACCAGGCATGATGAAGATATGAGGGTAAATAAAGGGTAAACCTAACTTTCAGTTTTTTTGCAGAAGAAATGAAAATTTTAAGACATGTCCAATTAGAGAAAAAGATTGTAAATTCTAGAAAAGGGCAAAACCGACCTGATGGATCTCCTTTCTTGCATATTCTCAAGCTGCAGAATAGATGCCAACACCAAATAAGTAAACTACACACAAGGCGTATGATAATGCGATGACATAAAAGTAGTTGAGACTTATTAGAATTTTGCATGGACTAAAATAAAATTTGAAGAGAAATAATGAGTACTCTACCGTAGATAAGACCTTCTTTCGCGGCGTATATCATTTACCAAATCGTTCAACTTCTGTGACATTGGATTCGAGTATTGCTGAAGCACAAACTGACCATGCAAAATTATTGAAGTCATAAAATTGCATAAATGAAGAATTTTTTTTAACAAATTGCACTACGAAGTCGTGGACATCTCACATAAATGACCATGTTTTAATTGCACAAACAAATTCATAACCCGAAAACAGCTCAAAGTAACGACAACTGGTTGCTAGACGGATGCCTTTTCATAAATATTCCGCAAAATAAAATTTTAACTCTGAAGCTCAACTAAACTAGTTATCTTAAAATTTCTTGGGCTTTTGAACAAAGCTCTTCCATGGAACTATTTTCTTAGAATAAAAAAAATAAGAATCTTGGGCAAGCTGGTTTGAATTTAAGCAAGCTACTTACATTCTCTCTAAATAGGGTTTTCACTGCCTCAACTTTCACCATTACCTTTTAACCCATCCGTCTTTTATCCAAAAAGGTTTTAACAAAATATTTGCTAGGTGAGACATTAATTTGTAATAAAAATATACTTGTAGTTCAAGAAGCTCAGGAACAGGAAGTAAAACATATCAACCCACAGAGTTTAGATAATATCAATTTCTGTTATGCTTAACTTAAATATCAACTAATAATAAATAATACTTCATTTATACCTGAACAGGAATCTCATCTACTGAGGATTTTCCAAAAAGCTGCTGCAATATACTGTCATCCACTGACTTCCCAACATATATTAAACAATCCTCGCCATTTTCAAGAAGATAAATACCCTCATCACTCACATGCTCACTAGACAGCGGTACAGGAGGAAGAGAAGCTACATCGTTTTTCTGTAATTCAAATCGTATACCTTTCGTAAAATATATACAAACCTAGAAACACATGAGAAACAATATAAATTAAGTCATACCTCTGCATTCAGCTCATGAATTGCTATCATTCTGGGATAAACAAATGGAACAACCAGAGGAGTTGATATTGAAGAAACGCTACTTATCCAAAAAGATCGATCATCTATTCTCCCATCAGTTCGCAATCCAAAGCTCTTGATTAACGCTGGGAAAAAAGAAAGAATTCCCTTTATCATGTACCAAATACTAAGTGAACTGCTATGCTCCTCAATTTTACACCACAGCCATTAAAAATATATTTTTTGTTTTGTAGAAAAAAATGGTGCAACAATAATAGATATACAAGTACCAATAAACAACTTGCAGTGAACCATCGAGTGATTTTTTGGAAGGGGAAAAAAATCAGGCATGATTTTATTAGACAGCATAGGAAATGAAAAAGTCTCAATCATCAGAATTAAACAGATGCTCGACACAATACTTTGAAACAAAGTATACCAAGAGTATAGAGGGGCAAGAGCTTAAGAGCCTCTGGGAGAATCAGCTGACCCGATGAAGTTACTGTGGCACAATATTTGCGATAAGAAAGTAAAACATTGATGGAAAGATTAGTCACGTGTTCATGGACTTGTAAGAGAGGGGTGGTTGGAATTTCAAATGCCGCTGCACACAGAAACAAAACCATCGTTATTATTAAATACACGCAGTATAATATTGTTTAGAAGATAAGATATTATTGCTTTTACCTGTGAAAATTAAATATTTTAACAAAAAATATTTCCTACCAAAATCCAACAAAAAGATAGATACCTCGCTTCAGAAAACATGCAAACAATGTGTCCAAGTCAGCTGCTCGGAAGAGGTTACTTAACATACTAGTGCAAGGGAGAGATAAGTTTGAAACACGAATTCTCCTTTGACCATACACAGTAGTGTAGAGAAGTGCACACTGCAATAAGAAAAGATTATAATAAGGACGCCTCATGTGCTATTAACAACCACTATTGATAGTTCTTCCTTTTTTTGTCGTTCCCTATTAAGTTTGTATGACCAAACCTTAATAACTAAATGAAAATGCAATCAAACAGTTCACCTAAGAAATAAAACACATTCTATTTTCTACCTGAAAAGCACATTCTGAACCATCCTGCAACTTATCATCATGTTTTAGTGTCACCATTATTGTTTTGTCAGAGTCAATCTGCGCAAAAAAAAAGGACTCAGTAGGGATCAAGAGGTGAAATAAAATAACAAAAAAATTCAAAAAAAACTTAGCAAGTACAATGAATAGCTAGAAACATCAATCAAATGCGCTAGTCATTATAAGATTGAATAACTCTGTTCGAAACTCTAACTTTCAGGAGGATACAAGATAATCTTAAAATATAACCAAACCCCGGGTAAGTCGACATCTGTAGGTATCCGCTTGCAAAAATTTCCATGGTAGGCATCAACTTGAATTCCCTATTAAAGAAAGCCAATAGCATTATTATCATTTGTAATCACAGAAATTTCATGTAAAATTGAAAAAACAATAAAACAGTCCATGTGCAAAGAAATCACCTGGCTGCATCGAACACGCATCACTGCCTCAAAACCCTGTGGCCTTGTCACATTCCATCTTAGATCATTATAAAGTTTTGCAGCGTCAGACATAGCCGAAAAGGGGTGGTAATAATAAACCTGAAAGACAGGACCTCCAATTAGTATGAAAAGGGAAAACCAAAACCATTTCCCACACCTGAACAAATCTAAACTTATAAGTACATGGTGCATGCGCATAAATGATAGAGGACAATGATTTCATACCTTAAACAAGGAACTAATTTTATAATATTAAATGATAGTGGAGAATTATTTTTTCAGTAATCAATTATATATTAAGGTGTACCATTACTTGAAAAAAAAAAGAATGTACACATTAAAGCGAAAGAGAACTTAACAAGTAATGGCCAAATAATTCAGAATTAAAGAATAACTAAACAAACCGGAACAACAATACCCTAGTGATCCATATAAATAAAAAATATTGATCCATGTCATTACTCGTACAGGATATACAGTATAGGCAAAGGTTTTATACATTTATATTTCATAATTATTCAGTAAACTAAGTGAATAATTCAAGGCAAGTTATCAGAAGCCTTTTCCCAACAGCAGTTAATGTCATGCATTGACAGCCAAGATTTAATTAATTACAGTCGAGTATTATCTGCTCACACAATTAATGATGAAGCAGCGCTGAGTTAACTATTTAACTGCCTCAACATTCAAAAGCATGTGTGCTGGCACTCAAGAAAGATTCTCTTAAATAAGTGTAAAGCAAAAAGAGAGATCACAATTAAGTGTGAGTCATCTAGATCAAAATAATACAATCTGAAGAAGAAAACAAATCTTGTCAAAGGACATTGAAAAGACAGCAAAGGAAGACCAATCAAATGAAAGTACATGGCAGAAAACAATTATCTAACCTGTCCTCCTGTAGTTCTTGAAATGACGGAGATGGAAGCAATATCTACATAGTTCTGGGAAGTAATGAACACATCGACGCATACCTGAAATGACAAGAGCAGAATCACCCTTGTTATTTCTCAAACAGGGTCACTAATATGCACTCCCAGCAAGAAAAGACAGAAGACCTGATACTCAGCGAATTCTGTAGCCATGTTCTGGTAAATTTTGTCAGCAGGGTGAAGTAATTTATGAGCTTCCTGAAAGCAGAAGCAGAACTGAAAATTAACATCCATCAGAGACACTCAACTTGCATAAATTGATGGTCAGTGTCACAATGTCAGCATTTACACCAGAATAATCAAGAAGTAGAGTAGTGCAAAAATCTCAAAGCTTTGACTTAAGAAGAAAAGGTATACTCACAATTTGTTGTCCAAATAATCCCTCACTAAACCTATCTTTATCTCATTCAAGAATTCAGAATAAAGTACCTAGTTACTAATAAGTTCAAAATTACAAGAAGAGACTTTAAAATAAAGAGTATTTCATAAGTAGAGGGAACCACCCTCCAGAGTTCGACAGAAATAGAAAATATGACAAATAAGCCGAGGAAAAATGAGAAGCATAGGAAACAGCCAAGGAGTACCTTCTCCCCTGCAGAAATATTAGTTCTTCCTTCAGCCTCCCTAGCAGAAAGGGCGCCGATGCCAGTTGAAGGCAATACTGAAATCAATACAATAATTAATCAATTGAATATAAATATATGTTAAATTCACTTATAAAACAAAATCATATACTTTTAGGTGACACATTACAGAATTGACTTATTCAACGGATGAGACAATGTAAACAATACAACATAATAACAAAAAGAAAGTTGCATAATTGTCTAATGAGCTTGCCTGACTGAAATACCAATAGCTTTCCTCCAGTACTCTTCATTGTCAAAAATGCAGCCTGAAAATGATAACATAAGTCTAAAACTACCATAGGTCCTGAAGTTTATATAATTCAACTCCAAACGATAATCTCTTCCAACAATAAATTCAAACAACTCAAAAGGAACAGCCAATGAACTGCATTTAAAAGCTTTATTGCAAGACTGGAATATTGATCTAGACTGTTCCTATCCAGATTATGAGAAAAGTAATTAGAAAGAGTTCTTTTTCACTAATGCCAACTTTGTCAGTAGTTTGGAAATCATAATTCACAGCCTTCAACTCAGATCGTAAGAGTAAATAGTGACATTATTATTATAAACACGTGGAGACAGTATTGAGGAATTGTTTGCTAAATTGGGATAACAGCTGAGAGAGTAGTCAAATGAAAGTAAAAACAGATAAGAAATAAAAAATGCCATAAATATACTAAAGCCTCTATAAAATCCAGTATGCCAAAATACTACAGAAAAATCCCAAAAACACACCTTAATTGCCGCGCCAAATGCTGACTCGGAAGTTCTACTACTTTGAAACATAGTCGGAATACTTTCCAGTAATAGTTGTAAATGTGGACGGCACTAATTTGACAAGCAAACAAGTAGATTTATCCGAAGTGATAAATAAAGTAACCTTTAGTTAATGAGTTATTCATGTTCGGTGTGCTTTTCTTTTGTATGTGCCTGTGTTGTACATTTAGAAGTTGAAAACAATTTTATATGCAAATAAGACCAAGTGAAAAGTCAGCAAACCTCCGAAAGTTGAACAATCACATCAGATTGCAGAGGAGTATAAACATCTTGTACATCAGGAACGATGAGCATCAGTGGCTACACATGTGGTAAAGATCAAACTTAGATGGTAATCTTTCAAAAGAAAGCCTCAATATGATTAGCTATTTATACTAGTATCTGTAAATGCGGACTGCAGAAAATATAACAAACTAGACGGTTTATTATTGTATTAACCTAAAAAAATACTAATTGCTACTATGTATAATAATGGAAATTAACCTTAAGATATGAACACCTGCGTAAGCTGGTTTCATTCTTATTTTAAATAACATTGGTTTTTCAATGAATCACAAGTTTTAAAAACTAAGGTCCTGGAAAAATCACTTTTGGGGTCGTTTCAGATTCTCCACAAACTATATTTTAAAAATCACATATTTAAAACAACTAAAACCTTCTAACTTCTTCGCAGAATCGTGGTAGGCTTTATAACAGAAGATTCCACCTGCTAACAAACTAATTATACAAACTAGTACCCTCCACCCATTATACTGATTTACAGTAGGAAAATCTAAAGGATTTATAAGCACTAATAAATTAAGGATAAAGCAGCAAAGAAGCCATAAACATAATTGATGCATCAGTTAAAAAAGAGTTTCAGGAGCTATCTCTGAAGATCTCAACAACTCAAGCAAAATTGCTCAACTTCACTGAATTAATTTTACTATTCAGAACTATTTATGAATTATCCTCCATTCAACAATGAGAATTTTTATTTCTGCTACAGATAGCTTTACAAAAACAATATTTACTTGAGGTTATAACAATAATTTCTAAGCGTCACCTGTTGTAATGCATGCTTTAGGTTATAAAAGTGGATTGTGGAGTCAAACGTAGCCATACCAACCATTGTCCGAGGACCTTCCTGTGCAAGATTATTGTCAAAATAGTTTCATAATTGTTTCATCCACGGTCAAAGAAAGCATTTTAACTTTTCCAGTTCGGCAAATAAAAGAAACATGATAGTAGCAACGATTGTGAAAGGAGAAAATGCCATGAGCTAAATGACATGTGGTATTTTTCATCTATATTCAATGCAACAAAATATATTAGGCCAAAATCAAGGGAAGAGCCAAAGGGACTAATTTTTTTTAAAGTGCTTTCGATATTAAACTATAAGATTACTTGTTAGAAATAATAGCTATCATGATCATTCACAAAATCTACTAACAATTAGACCACATAAACATTGTGACGTTAAACAATATCATTTTGAGTACTGTTTCATAAATAAACTTACATACATGCAAAAAAAATTCACATTATGAAATAAATATTTTTGTGCTGCTAGGACGGTGAAGAACTATTTCCTAAAGAGCATTTTGGAAAAAAAAAAATTCATCAAGTCAAAAATGATGTTTTTCTCACTCTTGTACAAAAAAAAAAGCAAAGAGAGAAGTGGATTTTCAAAATTTTCAAATTGCTAGTTCTCAACTTGGTCATTCAAACATCCCCCTCCCTAACTCTAGAAATTTTTCACAATCATTTTTCGAAAACAGAGTTCTTTTCCAAATTATTCCAAACCAGAAGCAGGAAGTACAAAACAGCTAAAGAGAATTGAACTTAGCAAGATTCAGATGACGTTTTTAATTATATTCAAGCCAATCAAAAACCCCATTTTGTCATTTGTACACATACTTACCACTAACCATACATGTTCTTTAATTACGAACTGAAACAAGGAAAAAAATAAGTTCAATTCCAATAAATTAATTATTTAAAAAAAAGAATTAGTTACCTGCAGCTAAGGGAATAAATTAAAATGTGTATCCTTCACTCAACAAAATTGAAACCAAGGTGAGAATTTAAACATTAAATATGACTGATGTATTAAGTTGACGAGCTAGCAAGTTGTTGTATAAGTCATATGAGCATAAAAGCAATTGAGAGGCGAACAATACATTACTAAGCTTTGAAACAGCCATGACACTTACAGGAAGATCAGAAATAACTTGACTAACAGCACTGCATGCTGCAGCTGTTGCACCAGTTTGTAATGCATTCATGGAAACATCAATGAGGAAGAAATAAACAGCTGGCATGGGATCACGGACCTGAAATAAGATGATTGACAAAAAAAATCACATATTTTTTATCTTGTAGTGGCCAAAGATAACAGAAATGACTTCAAGCACATCTTCAGAATATAAAACAATATGCAATAAAAAATTTGAGTAATCCGCAATGTTTACTTTCTTCATCAAGTCACAATCTGAAATTGATCCCTCCAAATACAGAAAATAATTATAGCAAATGATCTCAACAAAAGGAACACTAGAAAGCCAAGAATCTCAAACAAGATCTTATACACAAATAATGGACATGAGCATTCTGGCAAACGATATGAAAAGGCTAACACCAAGACGAACATCAGGATAAACACCACTATGTGCCCAATAGTACTCTCACAACTTAAAAATTCAATTGATTATAACCTTTTATACGAATAGAAATGATAACTATGGTACAAAATATAGGATTAATCACAAAACGTACAAATTTCCATCATTTGGCCATTTTAAACTCAAGCACTACACCAAAACAAGACAATTTCAAAATTGCTTGAAATAATCCTCAAAGCATAGAATTGTCTCTTCATCTGATATACGAATGCGACCTACTCAACAAGCAACTCAACTTAGATGCTCAAAAGGTATTGGTATCATTTTCCTACCATATACTCTTTAGTTGCAACAAATTCAACAGTTCCTCTACAAAGTTCTGGCCTTTCATCTGCATCTCTTCTTCTACCATCTGGTCCAAGATTGCAATGGTATTCACGAGGAGTTTCATCAGTAAATCCTGCGAAAGTTAACAAAGTTGCCCATCCTCAGCACAAATAGTTATGATATACTCAAAACACCATTACCCAAATAAAAATATCATTCTAGCAACTATAGAAAAACAAAAGGTCTGAAGCCCCTTGTAGATTATATTCACGAAAACCACCAAAATTACTGCTAATGCACGTCAATTCACACTAACCACACAAATTACAGATGAACCGCTTTCCCTGATCAATAAATTTCATGAATGGATTAATATAGGCTTTGCAGCGGGAACATCTCACAGGACCACCATCTCCAAAATCGACAACCTACAGAATTTTTACAGAATAGGCAAATTTTCATGATCATTCCAAACAAAGTAAGAAATCCAAAAAATTAAGGAGATTTTTGAAAGTTGAAAGCAGGAGTCCATTAAGTAGAAAATAAGAAGAGAAACGTCGACAGCACAAATAATGTGTATTTGAGGCTACTAGATGTTAGAAAAGAGCTCAAACAACATAAATAAGATAAAACCATTATAGTTACAGCATCTTCCAAAATCTCTTTTAACTGTCTCCAGAGTTGATAGTTTACCAACTTTTGTATATTAACCTTTAAACAATTTAGATGATAATTGGACACCAATTATCTTGCACTCGCTATAGTCTACATATAATTATAAACCCAATGTTTTAGTAATTTCTGACCTCTGTGGAGATATTCAGTCTAATAAAGATATGGAATATTATTCGCCACTGATATGTTATTCATTACTTATTACTTGTATAAATATATAATATGCTGTCTTATTGTTTCATAATTTGACAAATAGGTCCAGCAGTTTTCAATGAGTAATCTCAAGGTTAATAACACTAATTGTCCAAGTGACCATAAATCTCTAATAAAGTAAGAGATGCTGTACATCATATGGTTAAAAGTATTGTATAACAGTTAACTCTTATTCTACAAGCCGGGTAGTAGAAATATACCACAAACCAAATGCAAATTATTATAATGATTCCTTCAAATTCCCAATGAGCATAGAAAGAAAGAAAAGATTACTTGGACAGCTTCCTCAGAAGTGTGTGGAAGAGCAAAAGGTTGAATCAACAAAGCTAATTGCATCCCTGATGTATTCAAAAGGTCAGCAGTGCATGGAATCTGCAAAACTACCAATATGTCAAATGCTGTAGTCACTTCCATGAAGCAAAAAATTGCATTAAAAACATCAACAATGCTAAATTATTGAGAAGGTATTGACCTGACAAGTTGTGCATCTCATCAAACGAGGACTGCAATTTCCAGTGTCTCTAACAATGTATTCACTTGAAGCAGGCTTCAAGTGTGACATAAGCATTCGACAAAAAAAAAATCAAATATCTAATATCAGTCACAGTAAGTAATTTGAAACTAACTTAAAAAAAACTAGAAATTGAATTTCAAAGACAAAGGCTGGTATAGGAACTAAAATATGGTGCTTTTAAACACATTAGATCTAGTCTATACAGTTACTGAAGCAGCAAAACAGAAGAATACCGGTGGAGGGTTGCCTTGATTGGCCTGTCGAGTATCATGCATGATTATAGAAGAATTCGGAACAGGCCTTGGAATTTGGTTGGGATCAATCTTTGAATGTCCAGATGAGGGAGATCCTGTTGGAGGTATGGCAGGTGAGATTGAAGTCATAGATTGGTTTGGTAGTGCTGGTGGCATTCCATACATTCTAGGAGGTTGCAAAGAACCAGGTAAAGGAGGAGCCACCTGATTTCAGAAAATGATGGAAACAATTACTCAATCATTCAAGTGAATAAATATATATCAACGGAGACTGAAAACTTTAGCATCCATGTTTTCTAAGTAGAGGTCAATAATATTTTATAATCACTCTAAATCAAATACAATTAAAATCCAACACTTGCCTGCCCCTGTTGCATCGACCATGGTGCTGGTGCAAAAGGAGGACCAGAAGGTGGCAATCCTCCTCGAGGAACTTCTGAAAATGGAGGCCCTGGTTGGATAGGAGCACCAGGAAGAGTATGCATATTTGGAACCATATAGGGAGCCCGAGTTGGCGGAGGTCCAACAGATGGTTGTGGCGAATTAGTGGTAGAAGGATAACGTATTCCTGAAGACAATGCAGCTTGCATGGACAACGGTGGCCCATTACTTGGCAATCCAGTTGGTGCAAGTGAAGGAGCACTCGTGCCACCAAGGGAAGGTGGAGAACTAGAAGGATATGGTGCAGGAGTAACTTGACCTCCCATCATCTGTGGAGGCCCCGGAGGTGGTCTAAAAACCATACTTGAGGGCTGACCAGCTACTGGCCCAGTTGGTCTTACAGGAGGCACGCCTGGGGGTGGTGTTGCTTGCTGAATTGCTGAAGGAGGCATCACTGGCCTCCCAAGGGAACCTGGAGGAGGGCCAGGCCTAGGAAATGGTGGTGAAGAAACAGGAACCCCAGCAGATGGCGTAGCTGATGAAAGAAAAGGGGGAGGAGCTTGGCCGAAAGGAGAAGGTCGAGGGGCATAATTAGGTCCCGGCATAGATGATGGTCTATTAAGATTCATGTTTTGCAAGTTATCTGCCAGATAACCTGCGTTGTTCTGGACATTGGGGATGTAATTAGGGGGTACTGATGGTGATGGACTCCCACTGTTTCCAGTATTTCCCGGCCGTGGTGGCCCCGGAGGCACAAACGCAGCCATTGATCAACCTCGATACTCCTTTGAAACAAAACAGATCTCGCTATTGAAGTATAACTTACAAGAATATTTGAGAGTCTCAACAACCCACGATCAAAATCTGCACCGAAAACACAAAAACGTAAGAAAAAAACGAATTAAAAAATACCGAAATTCCGAAAATATCACACAAATAGCGGGTAATACGAGATTCAATTTCCACATTCCCGTATTCCAATTTCGATCTCCAGGATACAGTGATCGCAAGACTCAAAATTCCGTTCAGAATTCCGCATAAAGTTAACAGAAGTTTCAATTAACAATGTAAAACTAAACTAAAATTCCAAGAGATCTATGCCGAATTAGGACATTGAACCAGAAAAAGAGGTGAGGGAAAAGCAGAACAAGAACCGGACGGGCTGCCCCTCTGCTTCACCGAGAGGAAGGTCGGAAGTGACGAGATGGAGACTCCTCTTCAGGTCTCGCAGGCCACGCTCATAAAAACCGGTACCCATGAAACGTCGCCGTTTTCACTTACGAGATATTTATCATTTTCCTACAAGTTAAAATAAAAAGGGTGATGCTCTAATTTATCTCTACAGTTTCTCCTTTGTAAGCTACTCTACGCCATAAGGTAGGATAATATTAATTTTGTACCGTTAGAAAAACAGAATTTAAATTAGAAGGTCCTACAGGAAAAAGAAAAAGAAAAAAGTTTTAACCCCACCTCATCGCTGCCACGTGTAATGGCAGTGAAGGTCGAGGCGGCCTCTCAGTCTCAAGTCTCAACCAATCAAATGAAGAGAACACGTCGCTCAGTTATTCAAACAGCGCCACGTAAAACACCCCCTCCTATGCCCATAATTACGTTGGAAAATTATTGCATGAAAACTCTCCCGTCCTCACCTTTGGAAATTCTTTATTTTTCCAGCACAAGAACACAAAAATTCATGGGCATCAATTCCCACACGAAAACACTGCCAAACGAGTGATGATAATATCAAAATATTAACCCAAGGAACAGCATCTCTCTCTCAGTTTTCTTGTCTCTGTACCTGAAAGCAATGGACCCGTCTTTAGCTTCCATGGAAGACCTGCTGGACTTCAACTCGGACATGGACGAGGATGGAGATGGAGATGGGAAGCGTAACCCTAACGGCTCGCCTGACCCGATTGCGTTGAACGTCCTCAACTCTCCTTCTGTTCCTGTAAGTTCTCTTCTCCTCATTCTCCTCCGTTTTATAGACTTTAGTTCGTTTCGTGCTGTTGCTCTCAGTCTCCGCCGGCGAACCAGCTGACTCGCGTCGGGAAAAGAGTTGTCGGTGACTCGGTGTGACCTGTGTTCGGGGAATAGAGTTTCCAACATGAAAATAAAACCTTAAATTGTTTTGCCATTTAGGGACATTACTAAACCACCCTCGGTCGAAAAATAGTCAATATGATTGTTCGTAGATGCGATTGGTCAATGTGATTCGGTCTTTTCTCAGGCGACCGGCGAAGAAGAGTTGGAATGGATATCGAACAAAGACGCTTTTCCGTCCGTTTACACGTTCGTCGGCACGGTAACGGACAAAACCGGCGACGTTGCAGAGCTCAGCACACCGGTGTCTGAGCTCGAATATACCTCCACGAGCAGCAACTACAACAATAGCACCGCCTCCACCGTCACATTCATTAGCTGCTCCGACGACTTCAAGGTCCCCAGCAAAGTGCGAAGCAAATTTCTCCAGAGGCGTCGCCGGGAGATTTCGGGCCTGCCGTTATGGATCAAAGAAGCAGCGGTGAGAGATGGTAGAGTAGAAACAGAGGAGAAATCCAATGCAATCGGGAAAAAGTGCCACCACTGTGGCTCCGAAGAAACGCCGCAATGGCGGGCCGGCCCTCTTGGACCGAAAACGCTTTGCAATGCCTGTGGAGTAAGGTTCAAATCTGGTCGTCTAGAGCCCGAGTATCGCCCTGCAAAGAGTCCCACTTTCTCCCCTCAGCTGCACTCGAATTCGCACAGGAAGGTAATGGCGATGAGGAGGAGGAGAGAGAAGGAAAATTCACTGAATTATGAAGATAAAGGATAGGATATCTGTGAATTGACTTGTATCTAACGCAAGCTTTCTTCCCTTTGTTATTGAGCTAGCTAGGCTTTCCTTTTAATGCCAGATCAGGCTGGATGGCCGATGACGTCTCGTATAAAAATCATTGATCTAAGTTTAATTTGCCCTTCTTGTCAATGCATTGGATTGGAGAAAGGATGATTTTTCAAGTCATAGTTTCTTTCGAAAGTGTTCGATTCAGGATAATGATGATGAAATTGGATGACCCGTGGACCATACGAATTTAACAAATAAGAGTAATGATAAGTTTCGGCTTCTATTGAAATATCGAATGGATCTGCATTTGTAGTCTCTACAGCTTTTGGGAATTATCAAATTTTGATACTGTTTTCATAACGGATAACCTACAATTTGCATGGGTTACTAAACTCTAAACGATCCCCTCCTGCAAGTAGGGGAGACCAGTTCGCTTTTTGTTTATTTTGGGACACAAAAATTTTGCACACTTTTCTATTGTCTGATATTTTATTGTTATATGTTTCATAATATTCCACAGCACACGGGGCTCCTGAGACGATTTTGCCTCAAAATTTAGCTAAACTTACAAATATTGACAGAAATACACTAATAAACCTTAAATGAGTATTTTCAACAACGAAAACTCACTGGAACATCGCCGTAAGTCGAAAACCCTCGGTGATTTTTGGTAAAATTTGCGGTTTCTAAGAATAAAGCTTCGTCACCCACTAATCTAGGTGCGAAACTCTTAGATCTAACCATTTGAAGGTAGATTCGACGTCGAAATTCGAGATTGAAAAACTCGATTTCGACGAGGGTCAAAGTACGATTTCGACGTCAAAATGTAAAGAAGAAGAGAGTGAAGAAGATTTTGGGGCTAGAAACGAATGAAAACGAACGAATTTTGATTGGAGTTTTGTTGGTTTTGGGAGAAAGAGGGAAGCGGCTGCTAGGGAGATAAGAGAGAGAAAGAGTTTAATTTTTTAGTTTGTGAAATTACCAAATAACATGATGGCAATATGGTAAATAATCACTTTTTTTTATGTTACAATTCGTGGGCCATAATTTTAGGAAGAATCACTGGCAAACTCACGAGATGATAGTAAATATTAGCAAAATTAATGAATATTATCTGTAAATTTGGTGATAAACGTTTTTATCGCTTGGATGTTACGAAATTGGGTCATTTATGGGAGCCTATTAAAGACCATCTTCCATAAAACGCCACCATTGCCAAAAAAAGAACCTGCCATCCTCGTTCTATAAGATGGACCCCTGGCTCCTGATTTTGCACTCACCTCAGCCCCTCCCCGACCGCTGATCAGGTTCGATTCGATATCATGAATTTTACATAGTTTTATACGCATCAACAGTATCGTAACTTTTGAGCTTTGATGATGGTTTTGAAGGATTCTAATCGCAAGAGCCCGATGAAGATCTCTCACGCTTCCACGATTCTAGTTGCTGCGTGCGCGCTTCTCTTCTGCCTGACGACATGCGAGGGGAGAACTCACGTGACGATTACGAACAAGCTGACGACCAAAAGCGACGTGACAGTTCACTGCAAATCCAAAGACGATGACCTCGGGAACTATCTCTTGGCTCCCGGGGTGTCCTATTCATTTAGCTTCAAGCACGATTTCCTTGGGAGGACACTCTTCTTCTGCAGCGCCAAATGGAAGGGTAATTTTCACTACTTCGACGCCTACAAGTCATCCTACGATTGCTCGGATTGCAACTGGGAGATTAGAGATAAAGCTGCTTGTCGGATTGTAAACACTCCAGCCGGCATTTGCACTAACTGGAATTGAATAACCCTAGTTCAACTTCGACACAGGATAATGTTTTTCATTTTGCTGCAATATCGTATTAGGGTGTGACATGCACTTGTCATTCATGTGTTTGGATTTGTAGCTCTAAAATAATCGTAAAAGGGTTTGATCCATGGAATTTCAGATGTATCCGTTCGGAAGACATTATAATGCGATAAACAATTAGCTGAAAAACGTTCCTTCATTAATTAGGAATTCATTAGGTAATAATCTTCTAAAATTATCATTGATGGATAAATATCAATAACTTTAAATCTTGTTAATTGACTCTTGACATAATTTTAAACAATGATTGATATCATCTGTCTTCGTCAAAAACCGATTCACATTTTGATGTTGACAAATCTGAAATCTCAAATATATGTTGTGACATACCACACAAATCTGCTACTGCGATATTTAAGAAACAGCCAACTCGACACACGTCACAAAACGTATCATCCACCTATTTGGAAAGAAGGATTCAAACTCAATCGTTAATCACATGTGAGAGGTGGGGTTGATGCTGGTGTACCCTCGTCTAAGGTACGATTTAGCACCAACGTTGTCCAATGGCACTGTGCAAATGATGGATTGGTCTGAGAATATATAATAAAATTAGAGAGTATTATTTGTAAATTTGGTTAGAGAGTGCAGCGTGTTTATTGCTTAGATATTACCAAATTGGGTCATGAATGGGATCCTACTATAGACCAACTTCCTTGAAAAGCCCATACCAAAAAACAACCTACCAACCACGTTCTATAAGACGGACCACAGGTGACTGATTTTGCATTCACCTCAGCCCCTCCCCTGTCACGATCAGGTTCGATTCGATTGCATGAATTTTACATAATTTTCTAAGTGTCATTCATATAATAACTTTTGAGCTTTGACGATGTTTTGAAGGATTTTAATCCCAAGAGACCGATGAAGATCTTTCACACTACGACGATTCTACTAGCCGTGTGCGTGTACGTTGTCTGTCTGACGACATGCGAGGGGAGAGCCCACGTGAGGATTACAAACAAGTTGACGACCGGAAACGACATGATAGTTCACTGCAAGTCGAAAAACGACGACCTGGGGCTTCATCTCTTGATTCCAGGGATGACGTATGCATTCAAGTTCAGGCCCGATATCTTTGGGAGGACTCTCTTCTTCTGCAGCGCCAAATGGACGGGAAATCTTCACTACTTTGATGCCTACAAGGCGTCATTAGATTGCTCGGATTGCAATTGGGAGATTAGAGATAATGCTGCCTGTCGGATTGTGGACGAGACGACCTTCATTTGCACCAACTGGAGTTGAACAACCCTCCTCCAACTTTGCCACAGGATAATGCTTTGCATTTTGCTACAATATTGTATTAGCATGTGACATGGTGCTTCTCCTTCACATGTTTAGATTTGTAGCCCTTTTATCATATTAAAGGGTTTAATATATGGAATTTCAGATTTTAAAGTGTTGAATTGGTTTTTTGATCAAACCGGAGCAAAAAGCTACCCAATAAAGAACGCAAGTATTTGATCAAATGGATTCATTCGATGATGGAAAATAATATAATTTGATAGACCATCAATTAAAAGTATTCTTCAGTTTTTAATTAGGAATTCTTGGGCAATAGTTCAAATTTTCATTTTTTTTTAAATAATTTGTATTTTAAATATTAATTTCACCCACAAAATATGAAGATATTTGCAATACTTTTAACTTACATATAATTTTAATAAACACATTACTATCATCAATATCATCTCGTTAAGTCAAAACCCAAAAGGAATTTAACCATCGCTTTTTACCCTAAACTAATAAGAACAGTGTAAATTGATTCGTATTTTCATGTCGATAAATTTGAAATCTAGAATAAACGACATGATAGAGGATATGGCGAAAGTGGGTGACAAACAGAATCATAGTATTCATGTGGAACGTTGATTAAAGGTAGCTGATATGAAAATCAGGATTGCATCTTTATATGGCAATGCCGAAAATGGCAACCGAAGAAATCCTAGGCAGAGCGTTTCCCATAAAAAGTACTTAGTATCAAAAGCATATTCCCTCTTGGCCTCCTATAAAATAGCCTCTCCTTCAAACCCTAAAACAACAAGCAAACAAAATGGTTCATCCCATTCTCAAAGCGCTACTCGTCGTTCAAATCATGCTCGTATTCTTCTCGATTGGCAGCGAAGCGGGGCTTCTTCCTCCGAAGATCAACGTGACGATCGCCAACTTTTTAGAAGACCATTCGAACATGACGGTCCATTGCCAGTCGAAGAACGATGATCTAGGCGTGTACACCATGCCCTATTACAGCTACTTTAGTTTTGTTTTCCGGCCAAACTTTTGGAAGACGACATTGTTCTTCTGCAGATTTGTAATCGACGGGCAAGTTCATTACTATGATATATACTCTTACAAGCGCGACCGATACGACTGCCAGCGATGCTTTTGGAGAATAAAACAGAAGGGTCCATGCAGGGGTCATCCTTTGGTGTGTCATGAATGGAATAAGTAAGAGATACGGTCAATCCTAACATCATATGACTGACGTAACCAAATAAGATTCATATCTCTCGATATTACAATTATTAAATCTTTCTTTTCCAGCTATTTTACCTCTTATTTGCTAGATGGTATTGCTTTCGAATTCGGTCGGCTTATGTCAATGATTCGTTTCAATTAGTGAGATGTATGTCAAATGACGATACATTGAACTTCTCATTTTTCGACAATATCTCGACCATCTTTGAAACTAAAAAAGACATCAAATTATAAAGAGGCTTCTTATCCGGGCAAGAAGCCTAAGAGCGTAAATACTGAGATGCCTTTCCTTGCTTAACTAAGCGAGATGGATGGCAACAAAAGATATTTTCAACTACCACAAACACAATTTCTGTTGTAAACTAATATATTAATACTGAAATTGGGGAATTGGATTTAATAACATAATATCATGGATAATAAGCAGATCGATCCCGAGATTTAAAAAAAAAACTCAAAAAACAATCAAACCTTAAAATTTAAGAACAAACTTTTAAACTCTTGAGGAGGGCCCGTCTAAATGCGAGGATGATGTCGGCTTTGTAATAGATTTTTATTAATTTACGAGGAAAGGGCCTCGGACTCGGTTTAGAAATTGTTTCCATGCAAAATGAAATTCAAAGTCTGTTTCTCAATGTTGATCCGAAAGCAAGAATATTTTAGGTGGGACGTTTTCGAATTGGAAAATAAAACAAAGGGTTCAAGCTCATTAGGTTAAACTATAACATTAAGTCATCAATTGAGAGAAAGAAGCCATTACATAATCAAAGATACCACTTTTATTCTTAAATCCTTCAAAATTCTAGGGTATCTCGAGAAACATGCTCATTGCCAAAGAGTACAGCGCATAGGCTGAGTCCCAACGCTAAAACAACTTCCGTCATCTCTGATCTTCCAGTTACAGCCCTGGTTTTGGCAGCCATAATCGATTTTGTACGCGTCGATTAAATGGAGGTCACCATCCCATTGCAGACTGCAGAGGAACAAAGTGGTGCTGGGATTTGTGTTGAAAGAAAAGTCGTAAGAGCTCCCCAAACTCAGGTCGTGAAACCCTAAATCCTGCTCTTTAGATCTGCAGTGGACCTTTATCGTCGTCTCCCGACGAAGGTCGTTCAGGATGCTCACATGAGTCGTGGCCTCGCAGGCCACCGTGAGAAGCACGACGGCAAATATTGCCACCGCCACCGACGAACGTGATATCGCCATTGATATTTCTACGACTGGGAGAAAGCAAGTTTCAGAATGAATCACATATAGAACAGCCGTCTTCTTTATAGTGTAATGCAAAAGATTTGGCCTGATATGGTCATTTTCAAATATGGTACGGCATTTACTTACCCTGAATTCCAGGTATCAGCATTTTAGCGTTTGATCCACCAAATTTTCAGTTTCTTTTCAATTTTTCCTTTGGATTTGTCATCAAGATATTTGTTTTCTCCTTTTCAGGGTAACAATCTTGATTAACATTGTGTTTATTATTTTAATGACAATTCTCCATTGAATTAATTGGGTGAGTGGGCGTATCTGGCTCTACGTCCTCATAAGAAAATGTATTTACTTATGACTTCGTACAGTGCATTTTATGACTAATGATTCTGGAAGAAAATTGTAAATTCAGCTTTACATATATGCATAGTCCCTCTTGATTTAATCAGTGCCTCAAAGACCTTAAATTTCCAATGTTAAGATCATGGAGACATGTTATTGAAGATCGTGACGGAAGAGATTTACATCTCGGTTTTTGTTATGTTTATCTCTCGACGCTATTTTTTCTTGCCAAAAAGTTCTTCTATCATTTAAATTTAATTACTCATGCAGGTGATACATTTGGATGTTTAGTGTTAACTTTTGTATTTCACACAAAGTATTATTATTGAAATATTTCACTTTATGAGCTATTTTATGATTACAGAATCAAGATGAGAATCTCGACACCTTTTTTGTGGGTAAGTAACAAGTTGTTAAAGTGTCTAACTTGGCATCAAATTCATGGACATTTATTGGATATCATATATGTCGATGTACCATGCACATCCATACCACAACATTCAACGAATAACAACATATCATCATTCGATTTGGAACAGTTCGAACTCATTAGAATAGATTACGCATTGTATTACAGAATAGAAATATGACATAATCAAAGATACTCATTTGACGCTTATTTCGCTCAAATATCTTGCTCTTGTCGAGAAACATGCTCATTTCCATGGAGTACATTGTGGACCGGAAGTCCCGAGATAAAAGCAAGCTCCTTCATCTCTTATCTTCCAGTTACAGCCATCGTGCTCGCAGTTATATTGCCATTTATATGCGTCGAAATAATAGAAGTTTTCATCCCATTTCACACTGCAAAAGAATAAGGTGGTGCCCCAAAAGTTTGCGTTGAAAGTAAACTCGCAAGTGCTCCCCAAACTTAAGTCGTGAAAACCTAGATCGTCGTTTTTCGATTTACAGTGCACGGTCAGCTTCTTCTGTCCACGCAATTCGTTAGTGATTCGGACGTGAGTTCTTGCCTCGCTGGCCACCATGCAAAGCACGATGGCCAATGCTGCCGTTATCACCCACAAACGCGACCCTGTCATCGATATTTGATCTCAGAAGAACTGAGTCACGGATATAATAGTCATCTTCTTTATATAGTGGAAATTATGTCGCCTTCATATGGTCGTTCCATAGATGTTAAGGAACTTCCTTGCCCAAATCTCCAGGTTCCTTTTAGGGTTTTTCCATAAGCATCTGATCTGTCAACTGATATTTGTAGATTTTCTTACGCTTTTCACAGGATATAAATCTTGATTACAAGATTTTCTATTTTTACTTTATTGGCATTGGGTAAAACAGATTATATGGTTCCTTTTAAGATTTCACCAAAAGCATTTGATCCATCGACGTTTCTGTTTCTTTTCGATTTTTGCGCAGTCTATTTCTTGTTACATGTTACACAGGATGTAACTCTTGAATACCCCGATTTTGTATTTTTATTTTAAACCCAATTCACCATTTGAGTTTATTGGGTGATTGAGATCATATGGTTCGTCATCCTCGTAAATTACTTCTCTAGGAGAGAATGGGATGGAGGGGTAGAGAGAGAGGGGGGATTAACTTAAAAAATGTAAAGATGACATGATCAAAGACACTGTATTGATGTTTATTCCACTAAAATTTCAAGCTTTAGAGCAAGAAAGCATGCTCATTTCCAATTAGTGCAATCTAGAGGCGCATCCCCAGCTCTAAAACAAGGTCCTCCTTCTCTTATCAGCCAGTTACATCCCACGTCGTCGCAATTATACTCCATTTTATAGGCGTCAATATAATGAAAGTTGGAGTCCCATCTCACACTGCAAAAGAACAAGGTTGTGCCCCAAAGATTTTGTTTGAAAGTAAACTCGTAGGTACTCCCCAGAGTCAGGTCATGAAAACCCAGATCGTCGTTTTTCGATTTGCAATGAACTGTTATCGTCTTACTTTCAAGGAAGTCATTTGTGATTCTCACGTGAGTTCTGGCCTCGCATGTCGCCAGGCAGACTACGAGCGCCATGACTGCTAGTATCGCAAATGAATGTGATTTTGCCATCGCCTTCGCTATCTGCAGAAAAGAGAAGCGTAAGAATGATTTAAATCTGACCAAAACTAAAATAAAAATTAAAACTTGCTCGTAAATGATATTAACCTAGAAGAAAGACAGACAGTGGCTGAATATAGAAGGTTTCTGTTTTGGCTCCATTATATAAGAAAAAAGGGCATTAAATGGGCATTTAATGATTATAATTGTGTCGATAATCATTCCCTGCAAATTCCTACGATCATGTTCTTTCTACCCAGTGAATCCTTTCGAATACGCAGGAATGAATTAAATTGTATGTTCCTGTAAGAATGAATGCAAAGTACCTATTGTTGTTAAGTTTCCAACAATAAAAATCGGGGTACTAATGTCATAAATTTATAATTTTTTTTTTCTGCGAGCAATTGTCATAAAATATTGTCCAAAAATACGTTTAAGTTGCAATATTATATTACGCCATAATTTTAGAAAATAAGTTTAGTACTTTTCAACTCATTTTTTTAGTAATAGCAATGGATATATTTATTTTTCCAAAAGGGGTGCCTGCGATTGTCTTCCTACCAGCCGAATTTGCTTTTCTGCAGAATTGCGTTTGACGAGCGAGCTCATTACTTGGATACATACTCGTATTAGCGCAACAAACTCACATATCAAAGATGCTTTTGAAGAATAAATTAAAAGTCTAACTAATCGAAAGTTGTAGACTTTTGGAACCTAAATGAAAATGAAAGAAAAGGTAACTAATTGTTATAAATGAAAATTGTGAAATCAGCTATACATTAGGCAGATAGGTAGTATATGTATATGATCCCTACAGGTTTAGTCACTTACCTCGAACACCCTTTAAATTGCCAATGTTAAGATCGGGAAGGCAATCTTATGCGTCCATGTAATAGCGATATCCGTCACAGTTAACAAAATAGCTTTTCGTGGAATAAGTGGTTCGAAACAATAAAGAGATAACCCTATGATTTACTCGTTAATTACTGCAATCATATTGTATTGTATTTGATAAGTTATTACAATAAACTTCGATTACATATTTCATGGATATATATATATGTCTTTCTGTATACAAGCTTCAAGCTTTAAACTTAACTGTCCCATTGAAAACAAGATTCATTTTGAGGAGGGGGAGCGTTCCTACAAGGGCCACTATCCTTGATAAGCCAATCACAGTGAATGCATTGATCCATTTCTCCCTTAACCTTGAATATTTGGAAGCTGTGGACCTGATCGTTCCAAGCCATGCTGCAGTAGTACAATGTGGAGTCCCAAATATTGACTCTGAAGTTGAACCCGTAGACCCCGTTGGCGGGCAACACGTCTACGCCCAGATCGTCGTCTTTTGACTTGCAGTGAAGGGTCAAGTCCGGACCCCGTCCAGAACATTCTTCATGGTGAAATGGATCTTAGGCTCGAAAAGACCTGCCTCGCACTGGAGCGATGCCAAGAGGAGGGCGGCTTGGATCAGAACTAGGGTTTTGGCGAGGGAACTCATTTTCTACTTCTTCTTGGCTCAAGTGAGATGTGTTTTGGCTTTGGCGAATTTGGTATTTATATGGGCGTGGGAGTGTGCCATATTTGGGAAATTCAGATTAATATGGTTCTACGTCCTGCTAAGGTACTTATCAGCCTTGCAAGTTTCCAATCAAAGAGAAAGAGAGAGGATTAATAATTAAAAAATGCAAAGATTACATAATCAAGACGCAATTTTGAAGTAGATTCCCCTCAAATTTCTAGCTTTCTGTGCCTGAAAACGTGATCATTTCCAAAGAGTGCAACGTGGAGAGTGATCATCCCCTGCAGTAAAACAAGCTTCGTTACCGCTTATTCTCAAGTTACATCCCACGTCATCGCATTTCAGACAGCAAAAGAACAGGGCGGTGCTGATAACGTTAGGGTTGAAAGTAATGAACGGTCATCGTCTTCTGTTTAAGTAAGTCGTTTGTGACTCTGACGTGAGTTCTCGCCTCGCATGTGACCACGCAGACTACGAGCGCCACCGATCACTCTACACAAGAGGCAAGTTTGAGACTGGTATTTGATCTTATAAAGAAGAAACTAAAATGAAACTGAAACTTGCTCGTAAATGGCAACTTATCTAAGAGAGATTGTGGGTGAATAGAAATTATTTTCTGTTTCATTGTATAGAAAAAAACTGAACACTAAATGGGACATTAATTCAGCTTTTAATGAATACAATCGTGATGATCTTTCCCATAAACAAATATATCGGATACTATGTACTGTTCTTATGCATTGAATGATTTCATTTGAATTACCGCTTTTATAGAAATTATGATTTTTTTTTTTAATTTCTACGAGTAATTGTCTTTAAATATTGTCAAAATTATGATTTTTTTTAATTTCTACGAGTAATTGTCTTTAAATATTGTCATTTCTACATTCAATTAAATTATTTACTTTCTTCGTTAATATAAAATGGCATTTACATGCCCAAGGGCTGAGTAGAATTAATAGTCGCAAATTATTATTATTTTTAATTTGAACACAAACTCTGTCGGCTTTGAACCATTTTCATAGATCGAGGAGAATAATTAAACAAGAAAAATAGATAAATCCTACGATTTTACTCAGTCTCCCAAACAGAATCCTTAAACCATGTAGAATTATCCCGGCTAAGAAAAAACCCATCTTCGTTCACGAGCCAGAACACAGTCGGTTTATTCCAGTCCCGGCGAGGTTCAAACGCACGAATGGATCCGAACATATTCTTCCACACGGCCAAACAGTAGTGAATCTGTTCTTCTCCAGCAACCCACTTATAATCATCCCCCACTTTCAGATTCTCATAACCCAGATCGGTGTTTACCGACTTGCAGTGGATGCTGACATCGGGTGAGTTTTCCGGCAAGCCATTGAAGACGTGGACGATCGGTAAATGGCTTTCTTCCGAAGAATTTGCCACGGCGAAGAAGAACAGAATGGATAAAAATGGAAGGATAGAATGAGCACTTGCGATCTTCATTTCTGTTTTTCTGTTTTTTTCACAAATATTGGAATCGCTTCTGAAGATGTTTGGTGGGACAGATTTTATAGAAACAGAAAACCAGGAATTAGGGTATTAATAAGAATCGTAGATTCAAGCGTATTAGGAAGATAATATGACTTCTATGAACAGACGCAACCTAGATTTGGGATAGGGCTTATAATATGGATTTACATGGTAAAATATGAAAAGAGAGCCTAAATTAGTGTAAAAACCATAAAAAGAAAATTTATTAAATAGGATTCAAAGCCCTAGATTCAGGCAGTGGACATTTAAATAATGCAATTTGTATAGGTGATTATTAATTTAATAATATGACTAATGTCACGGCAATTAATCTTGTTATAGTTATAAAAGGCTAAATAAGGAGAATACGGTATCATATTTTTTTATATGGATTTTAATAATTTCGATTCAACCATCGAGATTTCTTTTTAAGGAAACATTGAATGAGCGACTAAGGAAAAACCTTAGATTTAATAAGCAAAAAAGTAACGATCATTCTTGAGAAAACACCAGGCTGATAATCAGGGAGTCCAAAGATAATTGGATACAACTTGCGCTTGAAAAAGAATATAATAGTTCTTGACATGATCGTGACTCAAATGTTTTGTACCGTAACTTATTATAACCTATAGTTTTTAATATGAAATTTGGACTGATTACATAGAACTTGAATATGTAAAACTGTATATATTTCCAGAAAAGCACAGTGTTTAAGCTAAACCTAATCACGGCCATTGAAAGACCTTCTTCCAAGCAACTTAACCGCTACTGGAATAGAACCCATCTTCTCTAACTCACCAGCAACACGTCCTCCGATCTCCGCACCCGTAAACGTCTCTCGGAACCCTAAACACGTCGAAGCTCTTCCTCCTTTGATCCCATTTCACGGTGCATGCAAAGTTGATCTTTGTTTTCCATCCAAAATCATCTCTCTCCTGAAGCGCTCTTCCTGGTATCGATGGAGAAGGACTGCGATGGAGATTTTCTTCATTTGTTGAAAAACTGAGCTCATAACAAATGGTTTTCAAAAGTACATGGTTCTCTCATCAGACTAACCAAACTTTGAGCTGTCCGTGAATTCGAATTAACAAGTCGGAGATGTGATGAGTTATAAGCCCTATAATCGAACTGGGTTCTTTTTTTAACAAATAATTCTAAAAATTCGGTGTGGAGGTATGCCTGATAATGGAAACTCTCCGGGGGGGTGCTATCTGTTGTTTTTTTACTTTTTTTCTCTCCCGCATCGGGAGGATAACTTTGAGGGAAGAGGTCTAAACCGTATAAATTCATCATCCCTTCATTCATCATCTCTTCATTCTTCTCATCCTATTTCGAAATTACTTATATATTTGTAGTAATTTTGGTCTTACTTCTTCTATCTTTATAATATTTTTCTTCATTTGTTGTGATTTATTGTACTATTAAATTACTAGCATAATTCTTGCTAGGTAAGATTTGGTTTTTAAGTAGTCCGTTGTGACCCACCTCTCTTACCTGAGAATCTATCTAGTGTGATTTTTTAGTACGATAGCTTACACGTTATTTGAAATTGTCCGAGCTTCCGCAACAATTGGTATCAGAGCCAGGTTTTGTAGTATGCTCTGTGATTACAGCTTTGTCTGAACTTCCACATTAAAAATAATTTTTTAGGATTCTCGGCTATTAAATAAATTATTATTTAGTGCAGAAATGAAGTATTCTACTTCCTCAATACTATCAAGAAATGTATTGTCGAATGTGAGATTTGTTGTGAAGATTTTTATGGCACATGTCATTTTGACGTGTGGCAAAGTTAAGTTTTAGATGTTTTATTTCAATAAGGTCTAGACGTTGTCATTGAAGAAAATAAACCAAAAGATGTTGAGCAAATAAATTGGATGACGCTAAATCGATTAGCGTGTGATACAATTCGATCGTGTCTATCAAGAGAACAGAAATACGCATTCTCATAAACAAATTTTACAAATAAATTATAGATGACACTGGAAGAAAATTAATCAGCATAAGCTACCCATAGAAAGAAAAGACTATTTCAATTGGCGTCTAGTGCAATTTTTAAATTTGAATTTGCAACTTCAGATGATATGAAGAAAACTAGGAATCTTGTTTTCATGTCGGGTCGTTTGAGAACGATGCAGCTGCACGCAGTCGAGCTCTTCTCTGCAACTGCAAGGGCAGGAGCAGTCGAATCTACGCTTTTTAGAAGAAAGGTCAAGAATGGGTCCCACGGGTGACAGGTCGACGGAATCAGACAAACCATCTTGTCTAATCATTCTTTCTGCTGGTCATCATCACAATTTGATCATCGTCCATCACTTCCCTCCCTGTTCTTCGGTTTTTGTTTGTCTACTTTTGTTCCGATCCAGAAGATTGGTTTTGTTTTTGTATAGAACAGAGCGTTGAGATCTCACCCATCGTCTAATTGTTCATGTTGGAATTGAAGATCGACTAATCCAAACAACGAATTGAGGATCAAATCATCAATTTTACACGAATATATTGAAATCCATCTTGTCGATCAATCAAGTTTTTACAAATAATCATCACTTGAAGCTCATCTGCCCTCCATTGGAGGAAGACGAGTAGAGCAGAGAAGAAGCAGAGAAAGACAAGCTCTGAACGGCAAGTTTAGACGAAGAAGGAGCGATGACTCCACTAATTTTATTATTCGGAGGAGATTCCGACTGACACGAGGCCTTAATCAGCAAATCGACCTTTGCATACTCTTCTTCTCCTTCGTTCTTGAGTTCTTTGAGCATGGCTGAAACGTCTTTCATGGCCGGCCGTTCTTCCGGATTCCCGTTCACGCAGAGCAACGCTATGCCGATCGCCTGGATCATTTCCTCGATCTCCGACTCTGGTCTTAGCAGGAGTTTCGGGTCGATCACTTCGATTCCTCTTCTCCGGGATCTAACCCAGTCCACGATGTGCAGACCGTCGGGAATTGTTGGGTCGATCGGCTGTTTTCCGGTTAGAACTTCTAAGATCACAATTCCAAAGCTGTACACGTCGCTCTTTTCTGTGATTTTCATCATGTAGCCGTATTCTGGATTCGAACAGAGTAATGAATAATTCGATCTAAGAATTGTAGGATATGGGAATTGATAGAAGTTTTACCTGGGGCGATGTATCCGTAAGAACCGGCGACAGTGTTGGAGGAACGAGCGAAATCGCCGTTTTCGACCAGCTTGGCGAGGCCGAAATCTGCGATGTAGGGCTCGAATTGAAGCCCGATCAGAATGTTGTTGGCTTTGATGTCTCTGTGGACGATCGGAGGATTGCAATCGTGGTGGAGATAAGCCAATCCCTGCGCCGCTCCGAGCAGAATTTGGTACCGGAACTCCCATTCCAGACCATTTCCATTGCTTTCGTGGAGGAGACTCCCCAAGCTTCCGTTGGGCATGTAATCGTACATTAGCAATCTCGTGTTCCGATTCCGGCAACAGCCTAAGAATCTGACGATGTTTTTATGACGGATTGAGCCCAGCGTTTTCACTTCTGCTGAGAAGGAATCGCGGATCGAGCATTTGTCTTCCTGTTTACTCGCCGCCATTGTTGTTGGCCAGAGCTTTTTCACGGCGATGACGTCGCCGTTGTTCATATCGGCGCGGTACACGACGCCGGAACAACCTTTCCCGATAATGTTTGAATCTACGAGGGATTTTAGAATTTCGTCCACTGAGAAATTCAGTTTCTGGAATGGCGTGAATTGCCAAGGCCACGAGTCTCCCATTTCCGAATCCTCGTCGTCTCTAATTGCGTTTCGTGCTCTTATTACTCCAATTATACCCAAAACCACCATTGCCGCTGTAAGAACGACGAGCAAAGCGATTACCACCTTAAGTTTCCTCGATCTGGCTCCATTGATTCCATTTCTCTCTCCAGAATCAGACAAAAAGCACGAATCTTTGATTGATGAACATAGACCTTCGTTGCCGGCCAGGTCAGTGGGCGATAATTGCCTAAAAAGCTTGTTATCCGGTAGAAAACCGGAGAAGTTATTGTAAGAGATGTTCAGAGAAACCAGATTATCAAGCTCTGCGAGTGGTTTCAGATCTCCCTCCAGCCTGTTGTGCGACAAATCAAGAACAGAGAGCTTAGTGAGTGAAGATATCTGAGGGGGGATTGGCCCTGTAAGCTGATTGAAACTTAGATTGAGAGCTATTTCCAGACTCAGAATCAGGCCGATCTCCGCCGGAATGTTGCCGGAGACATTGTTATTACTGAGATCAAGCAGTTGGAGGCTGGAACAGAGACAGATTGACGATGGAATCGACCCAGAAAATGAATTGGCTCTGAGAATGAGCTTGTTTAAGGAAGCCAGACGACCCAAACTTGCTGTTATCGGACCGGAAAACCGGTTGTCGGAGACGTCAAGAACTTGAAGTTCCGAGAGAGACGACAGAGAATTCGGAAGAAGACCTTCTAAAATATTGCTATGCAGGTCAATCATCTGTAACTCTGAGCAACTTCCGATCTCGTCTGGGACAGACCCAGAAAGGAGATTCCCCGAAAGATCGAGAAAATTTAAGTTTTTTAGATTCCCGATTGACTTAGGTATCTCCCCAGTAATCCGATTACTTCCAAGACGGAGCCGGAGAAGAGATGTGGCGTTGCCGATTTCCGGCGGGATGGAGCCGGAAATATCGTTGGAAAGCAAAAGCAGCTTCGTGAGATTCGGGAGCAGAAAGAATCCCGGCGGAATAATTCCGGTGAGTGAATTCTGGGAAAGATCAAGCGCTTGGAGACTTTTCAAATCGGCCAAAGATGAAGGAATGCTTCCTTCGAGCTGGTTTTGCCAAGCGTAGAAGACTGTAAGCTTCGACAACATTCCCAGTTGCGGTGGAATCAGACCAGAAATCTGATTTTTATCGAGCTGCAACTGTAATAGATTCGTAGCATTTGATAAATTCGCCGGAATCGTCCCGGAAACATTGTTATCACTGATCATGAACTCTTCGAGCTCAGATAGATTTCCGAAAGAATAAGGAATGGTTCCAGACAGAGAATTCAAAGAAACGTCGAACTTTCTCAACATTCTACAGCTACCAATCTCTTCAGGAATCGATCCGACAAGGTTATTCTGCCATAAAAACAGTGATTCCAACTTCTGTAGCTTGCCCAGCGACGGCGGGAGTGAGCCAGAGAAGCTGTTTTCGTAAAGAAACAAGTTTACAAGCTCGGAACAGTTACCTATTTCCGCTGGAATCTCACCGGAGATCATTGTCGTGTAAATGGACAAGATTTGAAGATTTCTGAGTCGACCCAGTGAAGCTGGTAAAGAACCCGAAATTCGAGTCTCGGCCAAGCCCAAAGTAGTCAAGTTAACGCAGTTTCCGAGCTCGTCGGGGATTGTTCCGGCTATGTCGTTGTTTCCTCCGGTTCGAAAAATTTCGAGGTTTTTCAAATTCCCCAGCCCAGCAGGGATGACCCCACTCAGCTGATTATCAAAAATAACGAGATTTTTCAGATCACTGCAGTTGGTGAGCTCTAATGGAATCTTTCCCGTCAACCGATTTGAATTCAGGATCAAGCTCTCAAGCTTTAAAAGATTTCCTATATTTGCAGGAATGGGTCCGACGAGATTGTTCGAGCTGAGGTCGACGACGGTGAGCCCCGAGCAGTCGCCGATATTCTCCGGGATGATTCCGGTGACGTTTGAGGCGAAGACAACAAGCCTTTGAAGAGACTGAAACGAGGAGAGATTGAAAGGCAAAGGAAGCTGGAGAGGAACAGATTGGATATTAATTTCGGTAACAAGATTCTGTGAAGAACAAGTAATGGAGGTCCAGTTGCATGGATTAGGGTCGAGAATATTCCAGTCGGAAAAGGAAGAAGGGACTGAAGAGCCGCTGTGAAGCCATGAAAAGAGAAGGGAAGCTTCATGGTTTGCAGAGAAAGCATGGGGGAAGAAGAGGAAGAGGAAGAAGAGGCGGAAGATTGAAGAAAACGAAGAAGAGAAAGAGGAGAAGAAGAACAGTTGCCTCGAGCTCGGCATCGACATTTGCCTCAAATTCCAAACCTTTCTTCTCG
This sequence comes from Begonia fuchsioides, assembly GCA_003255005.1. Lineage (NCBI taxonomy): Eukaryota > Viridiplantae > Streptophyta > Magnoliopsida > Cucurbitales > Begoniaceae > Begonia > Begonia fuchsioides. Next base: position 209,095 of record QAOC01030572.1, read on the forward strand.
GGTTTGCATCAGAGCCTCTCTCTCTCTCTCTCTCTCTCTCTCTCTCTAGAAACACAGACAGTGTTTTTTCGCTATCTTGCTCTGAACTCAACCCCGATGAAGAAGTACCCAAAAAACCTCACTTTCTCCCTCCATCTCCTCCTCTGCGAAGAACCAAACACACAGACTTGAAACAAGAAAACATTAAAGAAATGAAAGCAGAGGACAAGCAATTGCCTCGAGATCAGCGCAACAGCACCACCTCCGCCATTTCCACCCCACCACCTCTCTCTCTCTCTCCTCTCCCCGGAGATTGCTTGAAAAGTTTCACGCGCAGGGAAGAGACTAGAGAGGGACACCACCTGTCCTCAAAAACTCATTTCCCTCTGCAATCTGCGCTCTGCATTGCTGCATTTCTGCATGCATACAGATTCAATCAAATTGAATAATTGTTTTTATTTTCCCTCCTCCTTTCATCTCCATGGCTTTGACCAACCCATTAAACTGCAATTTGGAAGCATTTTTGGGGGCTTTCATTGACTTTTTAAAACTCTGCCTCTTGTTTCCAGCTTACCTCTTTTTATACCATTTTATCTTTGACTTTATGCCTCCTTTTTCCTTCATTTAAACACCCATTTTGTGTTCTTTTAACCAATTATCACCGATCTTGAATAGGGAAATAAAAAAAACACGTAGATCCCATGAGAAATATGGAGGAGAGGGTAGCCCCATAAATCAAACAATCATGGAAAGAAGAGAAAAGCAAAACGAGGCTACATTATGCGATGATTGTATGTGAAGATAGAGTGAAGGGAGAAGCTTAGCTTTTAGGTCTTCGACAACACATCCCCGATTTTGAGGACGCACCACGTGAGAATACCTTTCTTTTCTATCATATTAAATATCATTATTTCTCACCTAAGTTTTCTCTTGAATTATTGTCACGAATCTTGTTCGTGGTGTCGTTCTAAGGTTTCACTATTCTTACTTCTTACTATTCCAATACAAAAACGAAGATAAAGCTCCTAGATTTAGCGCATGAGTTTCTTCTTGAGCATGGGTTTTTCTACTACAATGTCGTTTAAATTATTCGAATGGTTAAAATTCTCCAAAATTTAGAGTATAGCCACCGGAATGAGAACTCTTCTCCAATTTTGCAAAAAGAAATAGTAGAAATGAAGAACAAAATAGGGTTTTTACCCATGAGCTCATTGGTGCATGTTGGCTTTGGTAAAATCATACCTTAGCTTGTTACAACTTAGATTATGTATGGTAATATCTAAGGTTGGATCTTATGAACACAATAATTTAAAACCCCATAATGGGCCAAATTAAAGCAGAATCAAATAAATAATATTGTTCTCATGCACAATAATTTCCTTAATTTAAGGACATAGTGGCATTGGGAAGCTGCCCCCATGGAATCTAGACACGTTTCTTCTTCTTCTTTTTTTTGCCCTAACCCATTAGCCCTAGCCCATCCAAAACCTTCTGTGTCACACTCCACCTCCATAGTCTATTTCCTTTATTATTGTATTATTAGAATAAAATATAGTTACAAAAAGCCTGTCATGTGTGAGTCGATCTATTTATTCAGCCCACTGATCAAAAATCAAAGGCCGTGATTCAACTCACAAATATAAATAATCATCTTTACTTAATTTAATTCGTGTAGGTTCTTTGATCCGACGGTCATAACGACGATCGCAGTTTGTTTATTGTGGGTACTACGAATGAATAGAGCTGTCACGTGCTGAGAGACAATAGAGAGTGAAATTCAAGAGTAAAAAAAACCGAACGGCTCTTTCCGTACGAGTTTATGTTTTATTCATTTTAAAAAAACATTTTCTGGTAACAACTGTGTGCTACTATCCGTTGTTTTATGCTAACTTTATAAAAAAAATGGTCTCAAATCTAAGGCAATTATCGAGTATTCTAATAGTAAATATAATAAGCTAAGATTTGGTACGTGCAGTGGTCAAAGCAATAATTGAGTATTTGCATTTTGAAATTTAAAAAGTTTATTTGATTCATACATGCATGTTAATATGTGTGGCTGACTGTTACGACATTGTAGCACGAGGAAGGTTGCGTAATGGAGTGTGGTGAGAGCAATGATCAGCAATGATCACGAAAGAAGAACATCAAAATCTCCAACTTTTCTTTCCAATCTGTAACAGTCTTTGATTAATTTAACACATGTTGGAAGACCACTTTACTCATATGAGTTACCAAAATAAATATCAATCTAGGTAGAAATACAAGATGGAGATGAGAGCAAAAGAATGGTAAACCTGGATGGATGTAATGAAATTTTAAACTGAAGTTATGGAAAATGGTGAAGGCTAGCATTGATGGCCCCGGCGGCAGGGAAGAGCGCCGGCGCCGGCGGTAATGGAGCCAACCATGGAGGAAGATTTAGCGCCCAAGCTTGATGCCTTGGCGTAGTTTGAAGAAGCTCCGGCGCCGGACGGAGTGAAATACGCTCCGTTGAGCAACAAGTCCCCCTCCGATCTCCAGTTCCAATTCTTCCACTGGCTTTCAGCCGTTTCAACCCTCTTTGTCACCTGCAAAACCAAAACATAGCTTTTAAGAAATATGAACTAGAATTAGAGGATAAAACTGAAAATTACCTCTTTTGCAAAGGGGTTTGCTGGAGCTGCATATCTGTTGCTCTGGCTGTTGATGGTCGGGCTCCCACTTCCGCCAATGGCGTACATTTCCCAGTGGGTGTAGTCATTGTTCACCACGTGGAAATAACCATGTCTACACCTGCATTGTTTCAGTGATTTCCTCCTCGTCAGACTCGGATTTGATTTTAGAAACTCTGAAGATGAACACTTGGAGAAATTCTGAATAAATTCAACCTCGGCATTCTCTGGATGAGTCCTTCTCCAAAGTGGTTGTAAGCAATGGTGACTTGCATTTGCTTATCTTTTACGTACGAATCACTATGGCCCAGCAGCATTACCTTTTTATATCAACGCAACGAAGATGATATAAGCCAGACTGCAGAGGAATTTGTATTAGTTTTGCAGGATTATATACATACCTCGTTGTGGTGGGTGAAGTGGTTGTTTGAAATTGTGATTGCAGTTGAGCCCATCACGGCGTCGACGAGACCATCGGCGCAGTGGGAGAGCGAGTTGTGATCAACCCATATGTGGCTCGACCCGAAAATGGAGACCGCGTCGCCATCGGCCATCGTCCTCCAACCGAAGTGGCTGGGCGAGCTTCTCACCATGGCGTTGCCGGTGGGCTTGCAGTCGTGGATGTGGAGGCCGTGGATGATGACGTTGGTAACGTATTGGATGGTAATGCAAGCTCCGTTTGCGATGTGGACGTTGACGCCACGGCCATCGATGGTTTTGAAGCTATTCATGATCAACTCTTGTTTCAGCTGAATCACCATGTCTCGCTTGAACACAATCCAGAGAGGTTTGTCCTGGATCACTGCGTGCCGCAAAGTGCCGGGCCTGGGGTTGACAGGGTCGTCATCGCGGGGATCAGTGACGATGTAAAATCGGCCGTTTCGGCCACCGACAGCGTTTCTTCCGAACCCAATTCCACAGTCGGCGAGGCGTTTGCGGTTTTTGTGCCAGTTGGGATCACAACGCCAGCAATCGTCGATTGGGTTGCCTGTTGCGCAAGAAAAGTAACCCAAGTTTCTTCTGTCGGTGCTGTTGAGGATGCTCCTGCACAAATATCAATCCCTCGTGAAGATAGAAATAAATCAACTTTAACAATGTAACGAGTCGGATCAGTAGAACTCACGTGTAATAACATTAATCTACGACGTATTAACACATTTACCGTTAAAACGCTAGGACTACTGCGATGGATGTGACATTATTTGAACCAGACAAACTGAGGAACGAAAAGAGCCGTTTGTACGTTAGTGGAGCAATGGGGGACCTTTCACTTCAGAGTTGAGTACAACGGCAAGAAATTCCTATTTTGGCTTTATTAATGGAATCGGAAACCAAGTAGACGTTATTTCTCAGACCCCAACTTGGCAGCACTGCGCACATGGGTAATCAAACCTCGGATTCCGACCAACGTTGAAACGCGAAAAAAAAGGAACTTGACGACTTTCTCGTTTCTCATTGCCGGTGAAATAGTTTAAGCCGAAACGAAAGTTTCTGAGGATTTTGGCTAAGCAGCCATGCAAGCAAATTAAAATTCCTACACGTCCGTGAAACACGGATCTCGACAGACATAAACAGAGGCTGTTGCATGAAGACAAAGGACAGAAGAAGGCTAACATTTGAAATTATCATACAATATAGCTTTTTTATCAGAGTACATGCGATTGGTACGATCGAACTTCGCCTAAATTTACACGCACGCCATAATCGTCAAACAGCACACAGTAGCCAATACCAGCCCAGAAAATTAAACAGAGCGCCGCGCAGCTACTTAACATAAAAAATGGAACCCGAAAAAGAAGAGGAAGAGAAGCTTACGTTGCGACCATGGCTGCAATTTCATCTGGGTTATCGGCGGCATGGTCATTGGCCACAATCTCTGTCTCCTCTTTCCTGCTTACACAAACGAAATCATTCAGAAATCAGGTCCGTCGTCAGAATTGTCAAGATCTGCGGAAGGGTAGTTCGGTCAATTATCAAAACACGTGGAGAGTTTGCAGAGCGAGTGCTAATGAAGGTGAGTTAAGAAGGCACAATGTGAGCGTAGAAAGTTCTGTTGGTAAAGCCATTAGCAAAGGAATCCGAAGAAGTAACAGGTAACAGAACAAAAGGTTCAGATCCATGGATACAGATCTTAACGGGCGAGACTCTTAGATGCAACGGTGGATGAGATAAAAAGAACAAAAAGGGGACTTAGATCGAATGGCAAAATAAGGAATGTTCTTCTTCGATTACTGATCAGAGATTGAAATTAAAGGAAAACAGTCACTTACTTGGCCGCCATTGATGAGTTGCTCGAGCTCTGAAACTCCTGTTCCGCCACAGTCCTGCGAAATTCCGGTGCAAAAACGAAAATGCTTCATAAAAACGAAAATGTAGGAGGAGAGAACGACATTAATGGCGAAAAGCGAAAACAGTGCCAAGCCAAACTTGAAGGACGCTGAAGAAGCCTCGCAAAACAGAGCAAATGTAGCTGAATTTTGACGCATGCTGACGAAAGTAGGAAGAGAGAGACCTGTTCTCAGAGACGGCGTTGTTCGGGGCTCTGGCCATTGCCACAACGAAAAACAGGGTCAACAGAAGCGCCAAGCAGAAAGACGGCGAGCGACTCCCAAACGCCGCCATTGCTACAAGCTTCACTCGGCCTTTCCGGCGACAAGCTCTCTGGAAAAGCGAGGAACGTTGCAGGGGAGTCAGAGACAGTAGTAGTACATGGCGAACCGGGCTTTCGGGTTTTTATAGACAACCAAAAAGGAAAAGACGTTAATATCCTTATTTTGATATTATGAGTTGGATAAATAGGCAGTGATTAGAAGAATAACAGCGTCAATCACGGCCTTTTTAGTTAGTTGGAAACATTAGTCACTGTTACACCATGTTATTCTTGCTTGGCTTCTCTTTTTTTACTTTTAATCTTTTAACTATAAAACATAAACAATTAAATTATCATTCTTTTATTAAGTTGTGTATTATAGTTGTTTTCAAATACGAAATTTCTAATTAATTTATGCATGGTACTTGATTGTTTGATCCAAGCGTGGAGGAATGCGATTTTGAATGGAAATGGTTTGAAGTGAATTAGGAGGTATTATTAACTTGTCCAACCATGCCAAGTCACCCTTTGAATCAAGATTGCCAAATTGGAGGGCACGATTATGTAGCCATGCCAGTGGACCCCATCATACCAATTTCTCACGCCTCCCCTTGCCCAGCATCCACCGCCAAATGTCTTACGCTGCTCTCAATCTTGATTCTGTTGACCAGGGTCTCTCCGCTGACTCAATCTAGACGCTTTTGCATGACATCCGACGGTTCACGTTTGCCGAGAAATAGAAAGAGGGGTTTGGCCGAAGGAAGGAGTGAGAAGGAGAAATTGGATAACGTAAATCAAGCGAAGACAGGCGCAGACCGCCGTCGCCGCCGTGCATTCTGCCATTTGTTAGGGTAAGTCGCTACATAATTACTCCACTCATCTTTTTCCCTTGGAGAAAAAATAAAACAACTAGTGATCTGTTGATGATAACCCTTTTTCAACGTAACTTTTCTATAAATTATGGTTGTATATTCATAAAATAAACTACAATATGGGAAGAAAGGGACAAAGATCGGGTTTCGATTGAAGCCAACTTTAAAATCTTGATGCGAAAGTATGATGAAATATGAAATCTTAAAAAACACTCCAAATTATGTAACCTTAAGTTATGGTCCCTCCTCAGGGCTGTCATTCGATTCCTTTATATGTTTACTTTTATATTTATTCGGAGCGTTACACGTCACTGCTAGATTTTCTTAATCATCTATTGTGTATCCGCTGAACATTGTTAAATGTCGACAAGATCTGGATTTTATGTTACTACTATGTGCATTTTTGTCTTATGCTAACTATTAGGACAGTCGTTGTTTTTGAAGCAATGTTTTCCCGTTAAGCGAAGGACTTGGACGTGGCTTTTGATTATCATGCACGATGACCGTCTCTTCCGGTATTTGGATAAATAAATAAATATTTAGTTTACGATTTCATTCGAAACATTGCAAAATAAGATTATTTTTTGAGGATTTATTGCGCGTAAAATAATTGAAAAAAGATAAATTTAGATAATTTGGTGGGGTTTGGGTCAACCTCTTTATTGTTAGCGTTATTCAAGAGAGAGATAAATAAAGTGGGAATCTTGAAAAGAAAAGCGAATCTTGTTGCATGTTCTTGCTCGGTTCCTGAAATCGGAAGACGCACATGGATTATAATGATTAAGAGTCTCCCAAATGTGATCATATTCATCAGTTTGGTGGATAAAGTCTCTCCTCCAGCCCCGGATACCAATAGTTTTATTGCTACAAATATTGAGAATAAATATGTAATTTGTACCAATAAATGTAAGTATTATCATTTAGCCTAATCTCAGTTAGTAAGCATCTTACCAGTAATATTCGATTGACTCTATATATCCATATATATTCTTTTTAATACGAGGAGTATCGAATATTCCCATTAATTACGCGCAGGGGTGTAGGGAGGGACTAGGGAGGAATTAAACGAAATAGGACAACGGGAACCAATTATTTCAGAAAACGTCGTCGTTTATTATGATAGTCGCCAACCGTCGGCCTCCGTCGCAAGAGCCTCGTTAAGAAGTGCCGACGTCACCGCGTGACAGCACGTGAACAAGTGGTCACTTTATTAAATCCCACGTGCTATATTCTATCTGTCCAAGTTCCATATAGTTTGGGCTCTTGAGCCAATCGAGGCCCATTCGAAAGATGGCCCAACCAAACAAGCGATCCGTACATAAATTTAATGTCCATGTTGACTAAAGTCAAACGCTATTAACTTCTAAACGTAACTAATTAGTCATTGGGAAAAGAATACCCTTTCATTATCTACTCTTTGACTTTGTTAATCTTATAAAGGTTATTGTGCTATGCCGTTGATAATCTCATCCAACGGTTAAGTGAAAAGGTTCACGATAGCACTCTGTCTCGCAGTAGTAGCGAATTACTTCCGCATTAAAATCATCGTTTTCATCAACGCCTCCTATCGGGTAAGGCACACTATTCCATGTGATGGCGCCACAAGTAACCAGTCTCTCTTTTAGCGCGTATTCTTCCCTCATCAATAAATATAAATGTATTTAATTATATAAAAAAGTAAATAGACTAGAAATCGAAAACCAATCCGATCTCGGTCTTATCCTCCCGATGAGTCGGTACTCTAAATTTTGATTAAATTACTTAATTAACATATTATCCTATTTTATACAATTCGATTCATATAATCTAGAATTTAGAATTTAATACCAGAATTGGGGGGCGTAGTTAGTAATGAATAATTAAGATTGAGTTTGGCACATTTTCCTTCTGTAATAACTATAAAACAAGGAAGCGTCGCTAGTCGCTACGATATTTTGCGCTGCCTGAGAGGAAGTTGATTGGAAGCCTGATACTGCGAGGGAGAGAACGATAATCAGAAGATGGAGAACGCGATCAACAGGCAGAGAGTCTTGCTCGACCATCTTCGCCCCTCCACGCCTTACTCTTCTCACTCTTCGCTTTCTGTATGATTACCGCCGCCTCTTCATTTTCGCCTTTTTTTGGTTTTTCTGAGAGTCTGTCTGTGTTTTGGTTTTGGATTTCGAATCGTGATTGTGGAATTCGGTAGGGGTGGATTGGATTTTTATTAGATTGATTGGATTAGTTGAGAAAGCAGAAACGAAATGTTTTGATCAGCTTTGAAGAATTTCTGTCGCCGACACGCTAACGCTTCGATTTTTCAGTGTTTGCTTTTTTTTTCTGGAACTTTCTCTGATTATCGGTTTCAGTTTTCATTTTGATTTTTTTTAATCCAAGTCTCGAGTTTGTAATTTTGTTAATTTAAGCCGAGATGCAGCAAAATAGCTTATCCCTTGCCACTGACTCTCATCTCTCTGATTATCTTTTTCCGAAGAATTTTTTGCGTTTATTTTACATGCAGAAGCTCTATATTTTCATTGTTTTTTATTTTCATCTTTTTACTGATTAAACTATTTGCTCAGTAACTGTAATATCACTCAAGTGGTTGTATTTTGTGTTTCCTACCAGGCATCAGAATGTTTAGCTGGGGATTCTGCTGCTTATCAGAGAACTTCTGTTTTTGGCGATGATATAGTCATTGTTGCGTAAGTGAATTGTCTGTTTACTTTCGAAGAGATCATATTTACTTTCAATCAAAAAAGCCAAAATAAAAAAAATTCAAGGAACTCTCATTGTTCACGTTTGTGCATTTTATCTGCAACAGAGCATATCGAACTCCACTTTGCAAATCCAAACGTGGTGGTTTTAAAGATACTTATGCTGATGATCTGCTTGCACCTGTTCTGAAGGTAACTGTTCTATGTAGGAATAGAGTTTTTACAAGCTCAACTAATCAAGAGTTATTTATATGTTATTTGATCTTTTAATATGTGCTACTCTGGAACCTACAGGCATTGATTGAGAAAACTAATCTGAACCCAAGCGAAGTTGGGGACATTGTGGTTGGGACTGTATTGGCACCAGGGTCTCAACGAGCTAGTGAATGCAGGATGGCTGCATTTTATGCTGGTTTCCCTGGTTGGGATTCTAAACAACTATCTATATTTTGATGATTTTGTATTGATGGTGACTTAAGTAGCTCATGGATTCTGTTGTCAGAAACCGTCCCTATTAGAACTGTCAATAGACAGTGTTCGTCTGGGTTGCAGGCTGTTGCTGATGTAGCTGCAGCGATCAAAGCAGGATTTTATGATATTGGTCTGTTAACATCATTTCACGATATAATTAGAATATTCCAGTTATGATTTATTGTTTTGAAAAGTTAACCCATTGTTTATAAATTTGTACAGGAATCGGTGCTGGCCTTGAATCTATGACTGCCAATCCCATGTCGTGGGAAGGATCAGTCAATCCAAAAGTAAATCTCTTCTTTCTTGTCTTCTTTATTGTTTTTGTATTCTTTGTTCTGTTTTGTGTTTAGCTAAATTTTCCAAAATTTAACAGGCAAAGATGTTCGAGCAAGCTCAAAATTGCCTTCTTCCAATGGGAGTCACATCAGAAAATGTTTCTGAGAGGTTTGGTGTTTCAAGACAAGAACAAGATCAAGCTGCTGTATGTATTGAGTTTCTAGGTTCAATGATTATAGTTATTTTATATCTTATGGATAAAATAATTAGAGTTATATATAGATATTATAATATTTTTAATAGAGTGATATTGTGTATATATATAAATTATATATTACTATAAATTAAATTTAATATAAAATTCGATACCAAAAAATGAAAATTTAATCTGAACTCAATTCGTACAAAACTCTAAATATACTAATTTTTTGTTGGATTTGTTGTTAAAATATCAGTATTAAATCTGAAACTACTGCAAATGGTAATCAAAGAAATTATAGAATCGGTTATTTATCATATCATCTCCTTTTGTAGGTAAAAGTAATTATCTATTATTTATTTATTTATTTATATGTTTCTTTTTTACTTCCTCTTTATAATTTTGAAATTGATAGATATAATTGAAAATAAATCCATTATTATTCTCGTTGAGAATACTTGTTGATCCCTTGTCCTATTTACATTGTAGGTTGATTCACATAGAAAAGCTGCTGCTGCAACTGCAGCTGGCAAATTCAAAGATGAAATTATCCCTGTGGTCACTAAGGTGTCTAAAATTCAATAGCTCGTTCCATCTGTTTTTTTTGTCAGGCATACATGTGAAGATTATGCTGTGTTTATTTTTTCATCCTGAAATTTCATATTAAACAGATTGTTGATCCAAAAAGTGGTGACGAGAAACCTGTTACAATCTCCGTTGATGATGGCATTCGGCCTGGCACAACGTTGTCAAATCTGGCAAAGTTGAAACCTGTATTTAAAAAGGATGGTTGCACTACTGCAGGTATTATATGTTCACATCATGTGATTTTTCTTAAACTGCATTTGTTTTTTTATTGATCTTGTATCCTGGTGCTTCTAGGTAACTCTAGCCAAGTTAGTGATGGTGCTGGGGCTGTTCTTTTGATGAAAAGGAGTCTTGCCATGCAAAAAGGACTACCTATTCTTGGTGTATTCAGGTAGAGAAATTGAAAATATAATCTTTGTTCCTTGGTCTCCTAAGTTTTAGCAAACTGAAAATTGACCAAGGGTGCATTTAGCTCTTTTTTAAGCTCAATTGTTCTGTCTTGGTCTCGATAAAACTTATCACAAAAAAACAAACAACACAAAAAAAAAACACCTCAGCTCCGTCAAAAGACCAGTTTGAACACAAGTTATACACTCTACAGTCTAACCCTTCAGTTACTAAACAGTGATTATTATAAACGTAGTTAAACCCCAGTTTTACCTTGATACTGGTGTTTTTCTTTTCTAGTTCATCTGTTCTGCTTCTTGGTTTTTGAAGTTGTGGCAGCTACATTTTTTCTCATTTTAACATTGGCTTCTCTTATGTTTTCTTATTCTAATATGATAGGACTTTCTCTGCTGTTGGAGTTGATCCAGCCATTATGGGTGTTGGTCCAGCAGTTGCAATTCCTGCTGCGGTGAAGGCTGCTGGTCTTCAGCTTGATGACATTGATCTTTTTGAGATTAATGAGGTTTGGTCAAAAGCCTTTTGTTTATATATTTGATTTTTAAGTATTGTACAGCTTGAAAACCTGTGAAATACAGGCATTTGCATCCCAATTTGTGTACTGTCGCAACAAGCTAGGACTTGACCCAGAAAAGATCAATGTCAATGGTGGTGCCATGGCCATTGGTCATCCATTGGGAGCAACAGGTATTTTTTCTTTTTGTTCTAATAAGCCATTTGAAATGGTTTGAAGAAATTCTGATATCCCTAGAATATGTCCCTTTCATTGTTATATTTTTCATATTTTGATAAGTTTCTGACATTTTTGCATTTTATTCCATAAATTCTCGTAATGTATTGAATGTCGTTCAGAAAACCCAGTCTTGTAGTACATTTTGTTATGCAGTCTCGATAAGTATGATGTGTATTGATTTGCCTATTCTCTTAATTCATTAGTATCCAGCTTCACGTTTGCAGAAATCCTTTTGAATACCAATCCTTTTTTATTTTTATATTTTTATACGTCCGAAATTCCTTCAACCCGATATAAATATCCTTTGCTGAAACCTTTGTAAAGTATCTTGGTCAAGACTTTTTCTCTTTTCATCACTTGACAATGAAATCCTTAGGGAGCCAATAAGATTGCCTGGCACTATGTATGCCCCATTTTCCTTCTCCAAAGTATATGCGTATGGAGGTTTTATAGGGCCTTCAACTCAGTTCCTTCATTATTGGAGAGAAGTTAAGGCTTGCTTCGTTGGTATGACAGGTGCCCGCTGTGTTGCTACGCTTCTGCATGAGATGAAACGCCGGGGAAGAGACTGTCGCTTTGGAGTTATTTCAATGTGCATCGGTACGTGTCTAAGCAGTACCTTTTAATCATATTATTGTTAAAAAATGATCTATTCTTAAATAGTTAATTTTAAGCCATATTGTTTTTAATAAATCGTAGGGACGGGTATGGGAGCTGCTGCTGTGTTGGAGAGGGGGGATTGTGCTGACGAACTCTGCAACGCTAGGAAGGTGGAATCCCAAATCTTCTTGTCCAAGGATGCCAGGTGAAGCGCGTTTGGTCGGAGTGCGTCTTGTGATGGGGTTGGAATAATAAATTATTGAAGGATTGTACGAACAAATTATTCAGTTTGCTTTGAATAGCTTGTCCAATCTTGAATCCTTTTTTTATACTCTTGCCGTGTCCCAATTTTACCTTCTGTTCTGACCCTGATTTCTTGCCTGGTTCTTTCCGAGGCGGGAACGAAGCACTCCCAAATCCACTTAGATTGTCACAGCTTGAGAAAGTGTCGAGAAGAGCGACGCAGGAGGATCGGTTAGGTGCACGCATGGCGCCTAGCAAGCCGTCTTCCTCCTGCACGAAGACGGTTGGTCAAATGAACCAAGAAAGCATCTCTGCCCTATTCGACATTCATATATATTTGAGAAACATAATTAAATAAAAAAGAAAGAAAAGGACAAGCGATCTTCAGAACGTGGTCTAAGATGATGTGCTTGCCAAACCATTGGTCTAAAACTGATTGTCGTCGTTTGTTGACAATTTGGTAGAAAACTCAGGATGGAAGTACCCATTAAATATATTTTTAAAAGTCGAGAAATTTCCTGATTATATTCCCAAGGTTAAACTTGTGATCAAATTCAAATAAGTCATCGGGTAATTGGGTGAATAAACTTGAGGTATGCAAAGAGCTTACAATGGCAAAACCAACTTCATTGTATTGCGGTAGATGTTATGATAGTTTTTGTGTCCTCCACAACGTTATTAATCTTTTTCTTCTCTCTTCGTATTAGTTAAATCAGTTAATGCATTTGATCACGAGCTAATTATTTACCGAAAGAAATTAAACTTGGTAAGAAAAATCAAAGACGATTGGATCTGAATCCAAATTGGCCAAATTAAGTTTCTAACAACTCTTATGGTTGGTATCAAACTAAGAACAATCATGCATGATGATCTGATAGCCCTAATGTAGCAAACTCATTCACGCGTGTTTCTACCTACCGCCTCTCTCTCTCTCTCTCTCTCTAAATCTCCGCTTTCTATTTCTAACCACACTATAAATGCAACTACTGTCCTTTTGCTTCTAAGGATCCATAGCCACCTCCATTTCCAGCTCTCTACAGCTTCTTCTTCTTCTTCTTCATTTTCAGCCCTGAAAAAATGGTCACTGTTGAAGAAGTTCGCAGGGCTCAGAGGGCTGAAGGTCCCGCCACCGTCTTGGCCATCGGAACTGCCACGCCACCGAACTGCGTCAACCAGAGCGCTTACCCCGATTACTACTTTCGGGTCACTAACAGTGAACACAAAACTGAACTCAAAGACAAATTCAAGCGCATGTGTAAGATTTTCATTTAGTTTCAAATTCATGCCTACGTCCAAGTTTTAATTTTTTTGTTTTATTCGAGTACTGACTGTTGATGGGGCGTCCAACATTTTCAGGCGAGAAGTCGATGATCAAAAAGAGGTATATGTACTTGACGGAGGAGATTCTAAAGGAAAATCCCAATGTTTGTGCCTACGAAGCTCCTTCTATCGACGCTAGACAAGACATGGTTGTGGTAGAAGTTCCCCGGCTGGGGAAAGAGGCGGCGGCGAAGGCTATAAAGGAATGGGGGCAGCCCAAATCCAAGATTACCCACGTCGTTTTCTGTACCACCAGCGGCGTCGACATGCCCGGAGCTGATTATCAGCTCACCAAGCTCTTAGGCCTCCGCCCGTCCGTCAAACGCCTCATGATGTACCAGCAAGGCTGCTTCGCCGGCGGCACGGTCCTCCGCCTGGCCAAGGATCTGGCTGAGAACAACAAAGGCGCGCGTGTTCTGGTGGTTTGTTCGGAGATCACCGCCGTCACCTTCCGGGGCCCGAGTGAAAGTCACCTCGACAGCCTCGTTGGACAGGCACTGTTCGGCGATGGCGCCGCTGCTGTCATCGTCGGGTCAGACCCGATTCCCGAAGTGGAGAAGCCGCTTTTCGAAATGGTCTCCGCTGCCCAAACGATTCTTCCCGACAGCGAGGGGGCTATCGACGGCCATCTCCGAGAAGTGGGCCTGACCTTTCACCTTCTGAAAGACGTTCCCGGTTTGATCTCGAAGAACATCGAGAAAAGCTTGGTGGAGGCATTCAAGCCGTTGGGTATCTCGGACTGGAACTCCATTTTCTGGATCGCCCACCCCGGAGGTCCGGCGATCTTGGACCAGGTGGAGCAGAAGCTCGGACTGAAGGAGGAGAAAATGCGAGCAACAAGGCAGGTTCTGTCAGATTACGGCAACATGTCAAGCGCCTGCGTTTTGTTCATAATGGACGAGATGAGGCGGAAATCGGTAGGGGAGGGGTTGAAGACGACCGGAGAAGGGCTGGAGTGGGGGGTTCTGTTCGGGTTCGGGCCGGGGCTCACCGTGGAGACGGTGGTCTTACACAGTGTTGCCGTTTAGAAGGTGAACTACTAAGAAGCAGTGGACATTTGAACTGTCCCCGGCCATCTGACGCCGGCGAAGGCCTTTTAATTTGTTCTGTTTTTGTTGGTGTAATTTGCAAATTGGCTAAGAAAGCGTTCAATAATTTGGGAATAATAATAATAATAATAATATTGTTATTTATTTTTAAAAAATGAATGCCATGAGATTTTATCAAATACTTCACATCATTTAATGTTAAACCAAGCCCTTCTTTAAAAAAAATACAGAGAAAGACTGGATTTTGTACTTTGATATATACATTAAAGTTGGGATTTCTTTTCACATAAACTTATGATTTTTATTTTTATTAATAATATGGAAGAGCATATGAAATCCGTATGATTTGATCGTATCGAGTAGTACGACAACGATGCGCGTGTCTTCGAAGCCTCTAAAACATCATAGTTGTATGCTTTCGAGCACCAAATTGTTGATTTTTTAGTTTAATTAGTGTGGTAGGTTTTATAATATGAATAAATAATATGATAAATACCATTTTTCTCTATGAAATATGATGATATTTGCATTGAAAACTTCAAAAAACAAAATTAGATGAACCCTTTGAACTTGACGTAATTTCAACCCACACTTTATCGTTTTATTTTCAGTTAACAACTCACTCAATTACGTTCAAATTTGAAATGTGTTTCTTTAATCTTCAATGATTTTATTTATCTTCTCTTATTAGTAATTTTGTATCTCCAATTTATGCAATTCGATAGTGTTGGGTAAGTTGAGACTGTTTTTTCGCCAGGAGAGAACCCAACAACAAAGGTCTAAAATGAAAGTAATTTTGCTACAAATAGTTCCATGTATTTGGATGTAAATTAAAACCCTATCTTATAATATCAACATCTCACCAAACCTCTCAACTTCTATGGTAACTTGCCAAATTTCATGTAGACAAAAAAATCAATAAAATTTGGTACTTGCCTTAAATGTTGAACTCGGAAATGCAACATAGGTTTCAAAAGAGATGAAAGATTTGAGACCATTAAAACAGATACTTGAGATCCGTGTTACTCGTAGTAGAAAGAACAATAAATTATTAGCCACATCAATAAAGTTCTCAGTCGATTCTATATGAATAGGACGAAGTCAGACAATACTCTACTTGGTGAACATTTTTTATTTATTTTTGAATAAAGTCATAATTAAGAAGAAAAACAAAAATATAGATAATTTCATGTCTCACTAGTTGGCAGCTTGATATATGATATAGTTTAAATAAGACTTGACATTTCACATTAAGTTGAAATAGCAAGTCAAGTTGTATTAAATCTGGGCAGAGATCATTAGAATGCAATAAAGTAGATTCATAAGTATTTTAAAAATACTTATGAATTCAGCTTGTGCTTTGAGAGTAAAGAGTCTTTGTTTGTAGGCTACACTAATGATGATATGGCTGAAGATATTGATTTTAGAAAATCAACATTAGTGTACTTGGCTACACTAAGTTGGAACTATCTTTTTGTTAGGAGGAGAAATTGCTAGCAAGAACCCAACAAGAAAAAACGTCAAAAATGAAAGTAACAGAAATTGCCGGTTAAAATTAGTCAAGTTCAAGTCGTTTATTACCGAGAAAAAAAGTTGATAAATTTGCTACAAATATTTCCATGTATTTGGATGTAAATTAAAACCATATCTTATATTGCAATTAATTACCAATTTAAGGCAATTCTTCGTTTAGACAAAAAATAAAATAAAATTGGCACTTGCCTTAAAGGTTGAACTCGAGAATGCAACATGGGTTTCGCAAGGAAATTAATCAACATGCCTATGATTTTTCTACTTAACCCTAATCTAAAGAATCTCAACGGTGACAAAGAACTCCGTGCCTAATATTTACATTATCACGCACTTGGCAAAAATATTGCCTATAAACTATTTAGCTATGAATTAATTTTTTAAAATGAAAATTCAACATCTTGTAACAAATTTGGACCATTAACCCGTGGATAAAAAAGGGAACACTACAAGCATTATTTTCTTTCCTTTGGAAAGGTGTTTGTTTTGGAATATTTTAGAGGCTTTATTATTTGCTGAAAATGGTGTAATTAAAATCCTGCGTTATATTGCAAAAAGATTTACCCCAGGAGAGAAACAAGTAGGCACGTCAATCTAGACCACGTTGTTGTTGGAGCCCTCAGAAAGGAAAGCAGCTACAGCTCACGCACTGCCGTCGATAATTGATCGGACGGTGGCAATGGAAGAGTTGACTTTCAAATAAGCGGGGCTGACCCTCTGGTGGGTAGAAATATAAACCCATGCACCAAACTCCAACACGTGCTCTACTTTCTTCTTCCAAGTTCTGTTCGTCTTCTTTCATCTACCCTCCTGCTCTCTCGCTTCTCTATATAATCTCCCATTTTCTTGCTGGACTGCATCGCAACCATAAGCTCGAGTTCTTCGGTTGATCTATTACTCTGCAGGTTCTTGTTCAACGACGGAGGAGAAGATGGTGACCGTCGAAGAGATTCGCAGAGCCCAGAGGGCTGAAGGCCCGGCCACCGTCTTGGCCATCGGGACCGCCACGCCCCCGAACTGCGTCGATCAAAGCACTTACCCTGACTACTACTTTCGCATTACTAATAGCGAACATAAAGTTGAACTCAAGGAGAAATTCAAGCGGATGTGTAAGTGATTCGTTTCAGTTTTAGATTCATGCTCTGATTCTGAGTGAAAGTTTGAAGCTTTTTTCGGATGAGTACTGATGGTTTAGCGGGTGTGTGATGGATTCAGGTGAAAAGTCGATGATCAAAACGCGGTATATGTACTTGACGGAGGAGATTCTGAAGGAGAACCCCCATGTTTGTGCCTACGAAGCTCCTTCTCTCGACGCTAGACAAGATATGGTGGTCGTGGAAGTTCCCCGGCTGGGAAAGGAGGCGGCGGCGAAAGCTATAAAGGAATGGGGGCAGCCCAAATCCAAGATTACCCACGTCGTTTTCTGTACCACCAGCGGCGTCGACATGCCCGGAGCTGATTATCAGCTCACCAAGCTCTTAGGCCTCCGCCCGTCCGTCAAACGCCTCATGATGTACCAACAAGGCTGCTTCGCCGGCGGCACGGTCCTCCGCGTAGCCAAGGATCTGGCTGAGAACAACAAAGGCGCGCGTGTTCTGGTGGTTTGTTCGGAGATCACCGCCGTCACCTTCCGCGGCCCGAGCGAAAGTCACCTCGACAGTCTCGTTGGGCAAGCTCTGTTCGGCGACGGCGCCGCTGCTGTCATCGTCGGGTCAGACCCGATCCCCGGAGTGGAGAAGCCGCTTTTCGAAATGGTGTCGGCCGCACAAACGATTCTCCCCGACAGTGACGGGGCTATTGACGGCCATCTCCGAGAAGTGGGCCTGACGTTTCACCTTCTGAAAGATGTTCCCGGTTTGATCTCGAAGAACATCGAGAAAAGCTTGGTGGAGGCATTCAAGCCGCTGGGTATCTCTGATTGGAACTCACTTTTCTGGATCGCCCACCCCGGCGGTCCGGCGATCTTGGACCAGGTGGAGCAGAAGCTGGGACTGAAGGAGGAGAAAATGCGAGCAACCAGACAGGTTCTGTCAGATTACGGAAACATGTCAAGCGCCTGCGTCTTGTTCATAATGGACGAGATGAGGCGGAAATCGGAGGGAGAGGGGCTGAAGACGACCGGAGAAGGGCTGGAGTGGGGGGTTTTGTTCGGGTTCGGGCCGGGGCTCACCGTGGAGACGGTGGTCTTACACAGCGTCGCCGTCTAGAGGGGGCAATCCGTCGGAAGCCCTTTGAATTTACTTGAATCGTTTTGTGATTTGATTTGGTTTTTCAACATCGTCGACGAGGGAGACGGGTGCTGCTTTCTGTATCACAAATGTGAAAAACGAGACAGATGAATGATTATTCCTCTTAAATTTCGTGATCTGCATGGTTTGATCTCCGGCAATCAAGAAGTGGAACCATGAACCGAAGCAAATAATTCACCGTCCAAAGAGTCACAACTCCAGCAGAACGGTCTCACGTTGCATGCTCTGGCAGTAATGCAACATTAGGAAAAAGGTCGAAGAAATATTATTTATTTGTGGGTGATTGGGTTTCTTTCTGGTGAGTGAAGAAACTATCCACCACGATGACACTATCGATTGGAGTCCAAATTAACAAATCCAAATCTTACAAAATAACTTCCTATATTTACAAAAAAAATAGATTCATAATGCGTCAAATTCATAGCCATGAATCAAGCACTATTTCAATCTTTCAAAACGTGTTCTGTAACTCCACAACGATGAATTTAAATTGGCCTGTAGTTAGTACTCCGTCGTAACTTATTTAATTTTGAGTCGGATCGTTCCTTGTTCTTTCTCGGGTACTCTTCGAGTTTAGTCCGAAATTCAAGTACATTTTAGCTTCCTGAAGGTGATAGTTGCTTGACAAAGAAAGGAGAAAGAGAGAGGCGTGTAAGGAGAGTTATTTGCCTCGAAGGAGCTGTGGCCTTGGGGGGTTTCTTCAAGAAGGGAATGGAACCCCATTCACATTTATTTTCGACGTCTTCTCAATAAAAGATGGTCACTCCTTCCCGGTGGTGGAGAGCACATTTGTCTGAACCACGTTTTTAGTAACATTTCTTTGTAATTTTATTCATATTCTTTGAAATTCAATCTTCACCGTTCACGTTTTTAGTAACAGACGCCGACAGTTTTCAAACTTTTTACAGAAATAGCTGCCCAAGCACGAGTGAACGACATTCTTAATTAACCACCTTCATGCATGCTCGTCATCATCTAAACGGCGGCGCTATGCAGAACCACCGTCTCCACGGTGAGGCCTGGCCCGAACCCAAACAGCACTCCCCACTCCAGTCCTTCTCCGGTTCTCTTCAGCCCCTCCGCCGCCGACTTCTTCCTCATCTCGTCCATGATGAAAAAAACGCAGGCGCTGGATAAGTTGCCGTAGTCGGATAGAACTTGCCTGGTGGCTCGCATTTTGCCCTCTTTCAGCCCCACATTCTGCTCCACCTTGTCCAAGATCGCTCTGCCGCCGGGGTGGACGATCCAGAAAATGGAGTTCCAATCTGAGATGCCCAATGGCTTAAACGCCTCCACCAGGCTTTGCTCGATGTTTTTTGAGATTAAACCAGGGACGTCTTTTACAAGGTTCAAGGTCAGCCCGGCTTCCCTGAGACGGCCAATGATAGCGCCATCGCTGTGGGGGACTATAGTTTGACCGGCGGAGACGATTTGGAACAACGGTTTTTCTACGTCGGGGATCGGATCTGACCCGACGATGAGAGCAGCGGCGCCGTCGCCGAATAGAGCCTGCGCAACGAGACTGTCGATGTGGTTCTCACTCGGAGCGTGGAACGTGACTGTGGTCATCTCCGAGCAAACCACAAGAACGCGAGCGCCTTTGTTATTCTCAGCCAGATCCTTTGCCAGCCGGAGAACCGTACCACCGGCGTAGCAACCTTGCTGGTAAACCATGTGGCGTTTGACGTAGGGGTTGAGGCCTAAGAGCATGGTGAGGTGGTAGTCGGCGCCGGGCATATCGATGCAGGTGGTGGTGCAGAAAACGACGTGGGTAATCTTCGACTTAGGCTCTCCCCATTCCTTTATAGCTTTCACCGCCGCCTCTTTTCCGAGCCGAGAAACCTCCGACCTCCCGATTTCCTGTCTTGCTTCAAGAGAAGGAGCGTCGAAGACACAAACCTGAGGGTTCTCCTTCAGAATCTCCTCCGTCAAGTGCATGTACCTCCTCTTGATCATCGAATTTTCGCCTGAAAAAACACACCCACTAAACCATCAGCCCTACATACAACGAAAGACTCTAACTTTTACGTAGCATTTTTGCATGCGTTTGAATTCAAAAGAAACTCCCACATATCCGCTTGAATTTCTTCTTGAGCTCAGTTTTATGCTCGCTCTTGGTGACGCGGAAGTAGAAGTCTGGATAAGTGGTCTGGTCAACACAATTGGGCGGGGTGGCGGTTCCGATGGCCAGGATGGTGGCGGGACCGCCAGCCCTCTGAGCTCTGAAAACTCGCTCAACGGTGGCCATGGTCTTGTCTATCCTCGAAGACGAAGGTGGGGATAGGGAGAGGAAGTGAACAAGTGGAAGTTCTTGCTGTTATGATGCAGATGAAGGATGGAAACAGGAGTTTATGTAGGGCAGAGGGAAGGCCACTGGCCACAGCCGGAGCTTTTAATTAATTCCAATTCAACTACTCAAGTGTTCCTCAAAATCTCAACTTCACGAATGAAAAGTGGTTGGAGATATGTATAAATGAAATTATTGATACAAAACTCGAGTAAATTTTAAAATTTCTTGACATATTTAAATTGAAATCTTTGAGGTTGATTTGATGAGAGCTGAAGAAAAGTACGATTGTTGTACAGCTCATATTATAGAATACTGCTCCAATAATTCGTCTAACGAATGAGGTGGTCGTCCGATTGCAATCATTCAGAAAATAATTTAGTTTGAACTTATCACGGCCAAACTTATGTATTTATTTTTTGAAGAACTACTTTTTTGATGCATGGACTTTGATTTATTTAATCCATGCTCATCGATCCTCGGCACTCCGACATGTTCGGCGGCCGTCCAATGATCTCACACTTGATCTCTTTGATTTTTCAGCACTTGATCTCTGTTGTTGGGCCATTTTTTAACATAAGTCGCCGGCCAAAGGGTCGAATAATTGAAGTGGATTATCATCCAGATTCCCAGATGGGCAAGTCAAACAAAGAAGCCTGGGCATACCCAACTCAACAACAGCAATGAGATTACAGACTAACCGATTGAATTAACAACAAACTCGACCAGCCAACGATGGGGTCTTTCTCAACTTTTTTGGGAATCAAATTACAAAACAAAGACATTTAGTCAACACTGAAATGCCAGATGTAATCTCGGCAGGAGTTGGAAGAAGAAGTGGGCAACTAAATCCATGGCAGAACACTGAGAGCAAGCTTACTCATCATCTGCCACCCAGAAGAGAATAAAATCAATTACAACAAGATTGATAAATGAAAAAAATGACATCTAATTCTGGGGATAGATTTTTTGAAACTTCCTGACGTGAAGTAACAGCAAGAGGTTTTTCAACAGTAATAGACTATCGTCTACTCATTTATAAAAGCTGAAGTAAATACATTATAAAAAGGGAGAACACTTATCTGAAAGAGGCTGAAGCACAAGACGAGCGTAGAGAATCGCCAAGGAGTTCTTGCTGCTGCAGGAGAGATATTCCAGAGAGTAAAGTGCTTTGAATTCTTTTTCTACAGATCTGATTTCTAGATCTGGTTATTCTGATGTACCGTGTTATTGCCCGTTGATTAATAGAAGTCGATCGATTCCAGCCGTGAATGTAGGATAGTTGTCACCAACTATCTGAACCACGTTAATCTACCATCCAAATTTCTTTTCTTATTATCTGCATAAAAAGACAACGCAATTATAACTAAAACGCAACAAACACAAAATAAGAATAAGAATCCCTTTTAATTTTCCAATGGAGACTTACAGTTTTATCAACCAACAACTCAATCTTCTGGCCTCGATCAAGAACCTGCGTTACACGAGGATCGGTTACTGGAATTACAAACTGTTACAATTCAAGATTAAAAGGTTAATCTGAGTCAAAAGATTTACCTTTTAAGACCAAAAAAGGAGAGCTATAAAGAGATGATACCTGAATTCTTTGTTCGCCAGCGGATCCTACTACTACAGCACAAAAAAGCTGCTAAACACCATGAAGGAATTGCATGGCATCAAACCAAAACGAAAGAAAGGCAAACAATTGTCCCAAACTAAGTCATGCCATCTGAATAATTCCACTCATCATTCTCAATTATATATACCTCATCATTGGTCACCCCAGCCAATCATGGAATTATGCATCGTAAACAACGAAAAATCATAACAGATCAATCGCATCAACTAGTTCAAAAGAAATTCATCAGTAAAAGCTAAGAGATCCTAAACTAGAAAGGAAAATGTTCCAACCATTAGATTTGCAAACTCTCTCCATAATTCCTCATCCATTTCATTACATTATTTTATATGAACACACAAAACAAGAAGTACTCTTAATGTTTCAAAACAAGAACTTACACAACTTCCACAACACAGAGAAAATATTTTACACATCAATCTCAGGCCTGAACTCAATGCCTTCCACAACCAAACCGCTCTTGTGCGTGTAATCGTCCACCTCCATCAGACTGCAAATAATTGTATCATCTTTTCCAAAATCATTGAAAAACTGCCCCATCGCGATCTCCATCCATCCATCGCCCCTATCTCTGCAGAACTTAGGCGTGCTTTTGGGATGATCTAGGAAAACCATGCGTCCTTTCACAGCCTCCTCTCCTTCTAACCACACTTTTAACTCCACTGCTCGTTTACTGAAACCGTACCTTGATCCTTCAAATTTAAACACGAAATAAGCGACATACGTTGTTTTGGGGGACAGAAGGCTGGTCTTGATCTTTCCCTTGATGTCTAACCAGCAAACGATTTCAAGTTTGGCCACTTCCGAAAACCTGCAATTTGTTATCGTTATAGAATGCCTTCAGAGCTCAATTTCTTCGGAAATAACTACTACTTACTCATCCCAGGCTCAACATACAACTATGGACACAACAGAATGTTTCTTGAAAGTCATATGCAGCAGGTTTGACGACTCGGAAAATGTAGTTTCTACAAATTCGCTTTCTTAATAATTTAGGAAAAAAATATTAGACAATTTTCCTCTTTAACCCTTTAAATTTGCAATAAAAACATTTAATTATACACTTTCTTTCACATTTCTTTATTTGAACTTATATTTCTCATTTCTATTATACTTGAATGTAATTTAATAATTGAATATCATAGTTTGTAGTCAATTAAAACCGACAAATCTCTTTTAACCAGTTACTTTCTCAGAATACTTTGACAGCACATTCAAAATAATTATTGAAAGGATTAGAATACTACGAAATCGTAAATGATGTAAGCAACGCCTCAGTATCAATGAAATGGACATTTTTGGAGGAGAGAAAGAACCTTGATCCCGAGTGTGGCATCCAAGACCAATATTGAGGATGGTCACTCCAAATGATGGAAAGCCCTCTTGCTCCAATCATGTAACATCTTTTGCCAGTATTTATTTCAAGCGCAAAGCTCTGTATTACGGAAAGTTTGTCAAATCTCCAAATTGAGCTGCAGGCTGTCAACGGAAATATGTGAAGCTGAACATCTGAAATAAAGTTTGAGGTAGAGTACCAGTTTTTGTTCATCAAGGAGGATAGGGCGGGAGCAGATGTGGAAATAGAGCTCCTTCAGCGAGGAAAAAGGGGAGAAGGACTGAGAGATGATGGGAAGGAGATCAGAGGGGAGAAAAGTGAGCCAAACAAAATGGGAATCCGCAGCAGCTTTGAAATCGGGGGAAACCAGAGATAATCTGGAAGCGTCGCGAGGAGAGGTGCGGGAGACGATCATCGCAAGGACTTCTGAAGGCAGCGAGTTGACGTCCATCTTCACTCCTAGTCGTTGCCGAGGAAATGGGAACGGACTTTGCATTTATAGATAATTTACACGTGTGAGGATTGTGATAGTTTTGCAAAAAGAAAAGGTTAATTCTCAAAATGAAGAAAGTGCAGGAGAAGGAAAAGGAGAATGGGGTGAGAGAGGCTCGAACTCTCGACCTCAGGATTACTCAGATAGCTATGAGACCTACGCGCTAGCCAACTGCGCCACCACCCCTTCGATGTTACACCATGAGGATTAATTAATCAAAGTTTCTTTCTTTGTTCCTAGTAATTAAGTAAAACTTGCAACAATAGGTTAAATAGAATGATTTTTTTACCCAAAAAATCTGACCAATTTCGACACTTAGAGGTCCTACTTGAATCCTACCAACGAGAAGTGGGACCCATCAAGGAACTAAACTGATAGATCTATTTTGTTCTTTCGTTTATAATTACGTTCAAATTAGAAGCTGTGATTAGAAAGAAGAAAACCAGAGTAGAGAATGGAAGATGAAAAATGATAAGATTGTATACATCCATTTCATTCAATGTAGTAGATTTTCTTGAAAAAAAAGAGAGGATTGAACGCAGGAGTTGGCACTCTTCTATTGGAAGGATGGCCAGAGACTAAGGATTCTTTCTATGTCTAGAAAGAATCAGCCTGGACTAGAGCCATGACTGATTCAATGTAGTAGATTATCTATAAAAAAAGATGATTGAACGCAGGAGTTGACACTCTTCCATTGGAAAGATGACTAGAGACCAAGTATTATGTTGTCTCTCTCTATGTCTAGAAAGAATAAGTCAAGGAGAGAAGAAAATGGTAAAAATAAATTTCAAAACATGTTTTGTGTAGAAGGGTAATTATAATCAGAGGAACGTGGGTTTTCATTTGTTTGATAATTGTAATAACAAGTCTTGTATACTTTTGTGAGGCCACGTATTTTCTTTTATAAATACCAATTTTTATATTTTTTTAATTTTCTCATTAATTAATACGACAATCAAGTATAAGAAAACAATTTTTAGATTTCTAAAACTGTGAATGTATTTTCTACTAGTGACTTGTTGGAGAGGTTATTAAGCTTCCATTGCTCCTCTCTCTCTTCTTCTGGTTCCGTCGTTTGCAAAGCCTCTCCTCTCCTTCCCTTCCTCCTCCCTAATCCGCGCTTCCCATTCAATTCTCTGCTGCTTAGATCTGACTTATCGCCCAAGACTTAGGCTCTGCGGCTATGGCGACTTTGGTTTCCTCTGCCGCTGGGCTGCTGGCCATGCTCAATGAAAATCATCCATTGCTCAAGCTCCATGCTCTCTCTAACCTTAATAAATTGGTTGACTGCTTCTGGCCGGAGATCTCCTCTAGCGTTCCTATCATGTATTGTATTTTTCTTTGCTTGCCTTCGCATTTTTCATTTTTCACAAATTATGCTCAAAAACAATTTCAGCATCTTATACTTCTTCGTTTCTCCCCATATTACTGCGTATCCTGAACCTGTATCATTTATACTCTATTTGTGCTGCCGTTCCCTTTGTAATTCAGTGAAAGTTTGTATGAAGATGAAGAGTTTGATCAGCATCAGAGACAACTTGCTGCATTGCTAGTATCGAAGGTATTGATTTTCAACTTGGGGGGTTTTCTTTTTGGTCTTAGTACTCATACCAAAGTATATGAATCGTATTTCGTTTTTTCCTGCTTGGTTATATAGACATTTTTTTGGTTATTTGTTTGTTATAAAATCTAAAACGAAGTAAAGACAATCTTCCTTAATTAGTGTGTTTTTTCAATTGGACGCTGACGACTAGGTAATGATCAAACATTTTCCAAGTGTATTTGGATGTTATTTCCTGGATCAGCATGATGATCTTAATTTCATTTAAGATGTTGGTTGTATGAGCCTTTTTGGCATAAATTGATTATCAGTGTATGCTCCCAGGTCTTCTATTACTTGGGAGAACTTAATGACTCATTGACTTATGCCCTTGGTGCTGGCTCCCAATTTGACGTTTCAGAGGATTCTGACTATGTTCACACTCTACTTGGTAAGAACCTTCTTATCCGCAATATAAAGCTATTAAGTGGTGCTATAATGAATTGAAATACTCACTCTGGTTCAATGCGCAATGGCTGTGGTTCAAGATGGTGATTAAGAAGTGTCAGCTTCATTTGCTGCTATTATTGCTTCAATGATGCCAAGCAAGAGAAGATAAATATATTGTCGACTGATAATTGTTTGATGCTACTTGAAACGAAGGACTTCAATTTACAATGTTGTTTCTCCCTTTTCTCAGCTAAGGCCATTGATGAATATGCCAGTCTTAAGTCCAAGGCAGGAGATTCAAATGATCAAGCGGCGAAGGTAGATCCTAGGTTGGAGGCAATTGTCGAAAGAATGCTGAATAAGTATGCTAGTTAGTTCTTTAATCTTAAAGAAATAAATGTATAAAAAAATTGTTACTGATTAGATCTTCCTCAATTCATTGTAAGTAGGTGTATCGTGGATGGAAAATACCAGCAGGCTATGGGAATCGCAATTGAGTGCAGGAGATTGGATAAACTTGAGGAGGCAATCACAAAGAGTGACAATGTTCAAGGAACTCTATCTTATTGCATAAACGTTTCCCATACCTTTGTAAACCTTAGAGAATATCGACGTGAGGTAAGGAAATTAATATTTCTCTTCATTAACAATTATATTATCAATTGTGGTTGAAATTGTGTGATGTTTTTCTTTATATAAAAACTCCTTTATTTATTATTTTTTGTTGCACTTTATCAAAAGTTAGTATCCTATAGTTTATAAAAGAACAAGTTTGCTGATTGAGCAGAAAAGTAAGTTAATCTAAGAAACATAGGTGAACAAGTGACAATGCTTAACGTTTTTTCTTTATAATGATTGGAGACATTAAGTTGTATTGAGGATGAATTTGTTTCCTTGCAGTTTTCTTACTGCATGTTTTTAACATTATTTTTATTCGTAGGTGCTACGCCTCCTCGTTGAAGTATACCAAAAACTTCCTTCTACAGATTATTTGAGTATTTGTCAGTGTCTCATGTTCTTGGATGAACCCGAAGGTGTTGCAGTCATATTGGAAAATCTTCTTCGTTCCGAAAACAAAGATGACACACTAGTTGCTTTTCAAATAGCATTTGATCTTGTAGAAAATGAACATCAAGCTTTTCTTTTGAGTTTAAGAGATAAGCTCTCAAAGGCTAAGTCTTCACTTTTGGAATCAGCTGAGCCTGGATCAACCGATGGTGGTTCTACTGTTCCAAATGAAAGTTCTACCGCTCCTGATGATGTTCA
Source organism: Begonia fuchsioides (assembly GCA_003255005.1). Taxonomy (NCBI): domain Eukaryota; kingdom Viridiplantae; phylum Streptophyta; class Magnoliopsida; order Cucurbitales; family Begoniaceae; genus Begonia; species Begonia fuchsioides. Next base: position 236,560 of record QAOC01030572.1, read on the forward strand.
AATGGCTGATGGATCATCCAACGAAATTGTGCAGCAGCAAGAAAATCCAAAGGAAGTTGCATTTACCGAGAGGTTAAAAAAATTGAAGGGAATTTTATCTGGAGAGACATCGATACAATTGACTCTACAATTCTTGTACAGTCACAACAAGTGAGGCAATCTTCTTTTTCTGTTCAGTTCCATTATCAATCTCATCTTACTTTTTTAAAGCATGTGAAATATATTTTTTGCTTCTAGGTCGGATCTTCTTATTTTGAAGACCATTAAGCAGTCTGTGGAGATGAAAAATAGTGTCTGTCATAGTGCAACAATATATGCTAATGCAATCATGCATGCTGGAACAACAGTTGATACATTCCTCCGGGAGAACTTGGTGAGATCTTTGAATATGTTTTTCCCATTATTATTAAATGTGTGTTTTTGACATTTATGTTTATTGTTGTGGTCTTCTATATTCAGGACTGGTTGAGCCGAGCCACAAACTGGGCTAAATTTAGTGCTACAGCTGGACTGGGTGTTATTCACCGTGGCCACTTGCAGCAAGGAAGATCACTTATGGCTCCTTACTTGCCTCAGGGTGGCGGTGGTGGTGGTGGCAGCCCATACTCAGAGGGTGGTGCTCTTTACGCGCTGGGCCTTATCCATGCAAACCATGGTGAAGGAATTAAACAATTTCTTTGTGAAAGCCTACGTAGCACTAATGTAGAGGTACAATCACTTCTAGCATAGCGTACAACTATTACTTTTGGAAATGAGTTTTATCTCCAGATTTCCATCTGTCCAGGTTATACAACATGGTGCTTGCTTGGGTCTTGGTTTGGCCACTTTGGGGACAGCTGATGAAGATGTCTATGATTACCTCAAGAATGTGCTCTATACAGACAGTGCTATTGCAGGTGAAGCTGCTGGGATCAGTATGGGCTTGCTCATGGTTGGCACTGCAAGTGAAAAGGCGAGTGAGATGCTTACTTATGCTCATGAAACACAGCATGAGAAGATTATCAGGTAAGTTAGGCCATAAGAGCTTATTTCCTTGGAGGAAGCATCATTTCCTTTTAAGTAACACATTCTCGTTTGTAGGGGTTTGGCACTGGGCATTGGCCTTACAGTTTATGGTAGAGAAGAAGAAGCAGACACATTAATAGAGCAGATGACACGAGATCAAGATCCTATCCTTCGTTATGGTGGCATGTATGCATTAGCACTTGCCTATGGAGGGACTGCCAATAATAAAGCTATCAGACAGTTGCTTCACTTTGCAGTGTCTGATGTAAGTGATGATGTCAGGAGAACAGCTGTTTTAGCTCTTGGATTTGTTTTATACTCTGAGCCTGAGCAGGTTAGTAACTTGTAACTTCAATCCACCACCGTCCATTTGGGTGCTATTTTCAGAAATATGTTTTCTAAAATTTTTTGTGTGCATTTGGAATTGATGCACGCATCTGTATATGTTTATATGAATCTATATGCATTTGAACTCATGTAAATAAATGTGTATTCTGTATGTATGTTCAAGATGGATAACTTTTTTCACTACTTCCACAGACTCCTCGAATTGTGTCTCTTCTGTCTGAGTCATACAACCCGCACGTAAGATATGGTGCAGCTCTTGCTGTTGGGATTTCCTGTGCAGGCACTGGCCTGAGTGAGGCTATATCACTGCTTGAGCCTCTGACATCAGATGTCGCCGATTTTGTCAGACAAGGTGCACTTATTGCTATGGCTATGGTCATGGTTCAGATTAGCGAAGCTAGTGATTCTCGAGTTGGAGTTTTCAGGTCTTAAAAAAATACAAAAATACCATTTTATATACTGCTCTGTTACTTAACTTTTTTTAATGTTTTTTGGTTCAATCCTTATACGTAGGCGTCAACTGGAGAAAATCATTCTTGATAAGCACGAAGACACAATGAGCAAGATGGGGGCGATCTTAGCTTCGGGAATTCTCGATGCTGGGGGAAGAAATATGACTATCAAGTTGCTCTCTAAGACAAAACATGATAAGGTTACTGCTGTTGTTGGTCTTGCTGTTTTCAGCCAGTTTTGGTATTGGTATCCCCTTATCTATTTCATAAGTTTGGCATTCTCACCCACAGCTTTTATTGGACTGAACTATGATTTGAAAGTTCCGAGTTTTGAATTCTTGTCACATGCTAAACCTTCCCTGTTTGAGTATCCTAAACCAACCACCTCTCCCACCACTACTTCAACCGTAAAACTTCCCACTGCAGTTCTCTCAACATCAGCAAAGGCGAAGGCTCGAGTTAAGAAAGAAGCCGATAACAAAGCTGTTTTGGATAAGACTTCTGGGGGGGAGTCGTCTTCCGCTGGAAAAGGAAAAGTGTCGGATGCCAACTCTATGCAGGCAAGTACAAAGCTTTGAACTAATGATTTCTTTTTTCTTTGGAGCATAAATCTTAGTCTCTGACTTCTAGTTGTGGTCATGAGGATTACATCCTCTGCCCACTAGTCTCCTCAATACTTTACTTTTCAACATGTTTATTTTTATTTGATTAATTCAAGTAAATGAAACTTGGATGGAACTTTTTTTCTTTTTGCGTTGATATTGATCAAATTTGAATCATTCTTAATTATTTTGTCTTGGCAGGTGGATAACCAGCCGGAGAAGAAATCAGAACCGGAGCCATCTTTCGAGATACTAACAAATCCAGCTAGAGTGGTTCCTTCTCAAGAAAAGTTTATCAAATATTTGGAAGACAGCAGATACGTGCCTGTAAAGTTAGCACCTTCGGGGTTCGTTTTACTCAAGGACTTGCGGCCCATGGAACCGGAAGTGCTCTCTCTTACGGACACCCCATCATCCACGACACCTGCTGGTGGATCAGCGGCAGGCCAGCAGGGCTCTGCTTCACCTCAGCCGTTGGAATACTCTTGACTTCTGATATTGACATTTGGTACTGAGGTACACGATAAATGTGTTCAGGTCTGAAAATGGCTGAGTTAAATTGATGGTATTGTTGATTTTTGTGAACATTTTTCCTGGGTCCAGTGAAATATGTTGTGTGGAGCGCACTTGTAGCCTGCAGGGTCATTGCATTTTGTTTTTTTTTGTTTGTTCTACTAGTTGGTTGCTTGGATCTTCGGCAAGAGTCGACTGATGGGGATGCTTAATGAACAGCTATTTTTAATTTCTACCCAAAAGGAAATCCATCCTCCATTTTGATTTCTTACACAAAATTTATGCGGAAAAAGGGTTAGTTTTTGAAGAGAGAACTACAAAACACGAAGAATATCACTTCTTGCCTAAAATTATAATTAGTCCATTCGAATAAAAATAAGTAAGTTAAGATTGTGACTATCAAGGCTGTAGATGTTTTTCTGCAAATGGTTGAGGAGGATTTTAAATTCGACAGTATGACACTGGCCGTAATCTTGAAATGTTGATCGGCTTTGGAAGAGCAGGATTTTGGGGTTCAGATTGTCCAAAAGGGCTTTGGTAATGATGTTGTGACTGGAAATGGATGAAAAATTAAAGAATTAGAATCCAGGAATTGGGTTTCTTGGTGTGCCTCGATTGCAGGCTGTGTCCATAATGATCAATGCTAAAAGCCTAGAACTCTTCAAGGAAATGCAGAAGCAAGGAACTGGGGTGAGTCAATCTTCATATGCGAGTATCTTTAGATCCTGTGGAGCATTATCTAAACTTAAGTTAGGCACTCAATTTCATGGTCGTTCATCAAAGTTTGAATTGTTGCAGGAACAGCTACTTTGGATATGTACGCAAAGTGTGACAGATTTGCAGATGCGCGGAAGCTATTTAACTCGTTGCCGGATAAGAATTTGCAATCTTATAACGCAATTGTAATTGGATATGCCAGAAAAGAGGAAGATGTGGCAAACACTAAACTGATCTTTCCACTCCATAATATTCATATTACAGTCTGCTTCTTCATTAATAATTCAAATACCGACACTTATTTTAGGCTTCTAATTTCTCACCACGATAGAGATTCTGTGTATTCTTTTCCTTTTCTGGCATGGGGAGGAAGATGATACATGGAAAAAAATATGAATCCCTTCTACGAACTTCCAATTTTAATATATTTCCATGTCGCCTCCCTCCCCATAATCCTTTCTCTCTCCCTCTCGCGTGTCTGCAACAAGCTTCTTCAGATTGCCTTCAACAATGGCGTTTCGACGCTTCTACTTTTGCTTTCACATTCTTCTCCTTCTCATCTTTTCTGTGCATGCATATGGTCGCTGTCGTCGAAATGTATGCCCCACTATAACAGTTGATCGGTCCGGCCGTGGAGATTACTCGACCATACAGTCCGCCATTGATTCAGTCCCTCAGAACAATCGTCAATGGGTGTTCATCAGAATCGAAGCAGGAATCTACAGGCAAGTCCGCCTGCTTAGTTGTTACCTTATACTAAATTCATCCAAAACCAGCGAATATATTTCATAGATGGACGCAGGGAGAAAGTGCAGATTCCTAGAGAGAAGCCATTCATCGTCCTCAAAGGAGCAGGAAGAAAGAGAACTAGGATTGTTTGGGACGACCATTACACCATTTCGCAGAGTCCTACTTTCGCTTCTCGTGCTGACAACATCGTCGTCAAAGGCATCGGCTTTTACGTAAGAATTCTTGTTTTTTATCTAGTTTCTTCCTCCATTATTTTTAGATTTTTTTCCCTGATCGAATCTCTGATGTGCAGAATTCGTACAACATCGCCGGCGGCAAGAAGAACCCGAGAAAGCCGGCGGTTGCAGCGATGATCGGCGGAGACAAATCTTCGTTTTACAGATGCGGGTTCTACGGGGTGCAAGATACGTTGTGGGACGATAATGGACGCCATTACTACAACCAGTGCACCATCCAAGGCGCTGTTGATTTCATATTCGGCAGTGGCCAAACCATTTTCGAGGTACACCCCCGTAAAACTGTGTCTCGCTTTGGTTTTGAGATAGAATTTGGATTTATTTTACACAGAAATAAAAGAAATGCAGAAATGTGTGATATCAGTGGTGGGAGATGCTCTGGAAGAAGGGTTAGCCGGGTTTATAACAGCTCAGGGAAGAGCAAGCCCCAAGGACGGAAATGGGTTTGTGTTCAAATATTGCAGTGTGCTCGGAACAGGGACGACCTTCTTGGGCCGGCCATGGCGGCCATTCTCCCGGGTTGTCTTCTTCAACTCCAATCTCTCCGGTATCATTCAGCCTCGGGGATGGGATTCTTGGAACTTTATCGGCCATGAGTATGTCTCTCTCTCTCTCTCACTCTCTCACTCATGAATTTTGATGGGCGTGGATTCTGATGAATTAGGAACCAACTGACGTACTCGGAGCACGGTTGCTACGGGCCGGGGGCGGAGCTTTCAGGGCGGGTGAGATGGGAGAAGAAGCTGAGCCCGGAGAGTATTCGTGGGCTTACGAGCATCTCCTTCATCGACGACGAAGGGTGGCTGAAAAACCAACCTCTGTAGTTTCGTTACGACAGACAGATTTGTCTTGCTTTTTCTGAACAAAACTGAGATTAAACTAAAGCCCATGGAACTGAGACATTAATTGCAGAGAAATAGTTGAATTGAATCATGGTTCATTGTATGCCCAAAGCTTGAATCCTCTTGATGAGCGACAGGGAAGAAGCATTCCGTCTTCTCCATTCTTCCCTGCTCTCCTTCTTCCCCTCCACCAACAATTTCTCATTTCCGTCTAAAATACTGACGATCTCCCTCATTTTCGGCCTTGATTTCGGGTCTGATCTGGTGCATTCCACTCCCAGTTTCACCAGTCTTATCAGCTCTTCCTGCTCGTACTCTGAGTTTAGCCTTTTGTCTGCGATTTCCTCCATTGATCTTCTCTGCTGTTCCATTTCTTGGATTTTTCTGACCAGGAGAACCTTCGGCCGGCGGAAGTCCGCCGCCGTTTGCCCAGTGATTACTTCCAGCACCACCACTCCGAAACTGTAGATGTCTGCTTCCGGAGTTGCCTTCCCGGATTCCATGTATTCCGGCGACATATAGCCGAAGATTCCGCGAGCAGATTTCGTTTTTTCTTCGGCGACGTGATGGCCGTGCTCGTTTCTCGTTAGAAATTCAGCGAGTGCGAAGGAGCTGAGGCGCGGGCTTAGGTCCGGATCGAGAATTACGGCGGATGAGGTGATGTTTCTGTGGATTACTTGCTCCTCCCACTCTTCGTGAAGGTAAAGAATGGCGGAAGCAAGGGATTTGATTATGCTGTACCTATAGCGCCACGGCAGGGGCGATTTCTCTTTCCGGTTGTAATGGTGGAAGAGAAGGTGACTCAGAAGGCGATCTGCTGAGTAATCGTAAACGACGAGCATTTCTCCTTGCTCGGTGCACCATCCCCGGAGCTGTATCAAATTCCGGTGCCGAAGCCGACCTAAATTCTGGAGCTCGTTGGAGAATCTTTCTCGCAACGCAGGACAAGTCTTCATTCCGAGCCGCTTTATTAGGACGTGATGGCGGTTATCGATGAAACCATAGTAGGCAGTTCCGAAATCGAGCTCCGCAACTCTGTGCGATTCCGAAAAGTTCTTAGTCGCCGCTATGATTTCCTTGAAGGAGATTTCCCGTGGGGTTTCTATCATCTGAAAACACGTCGGAGGGCGATGGTCACTCTGAGAAGGGTTCAGAACTCCATTTATTTTGCCAGTCGAATCCCCATTCTCAGCTGTCAGAAAAAGGGATTCTCCGTTAGCTGTTAGAAAGATTGAAGAGGAAGACGAGTCTATAGTGGTGGTTCTCGTCGCAGAGGATCTCGACGTGGCGCCGGTGTTGGAGCTCGAGTCCGTCGGCGAAGTTAAAGAAATGTATTGCGGATGAGATTGAAAAGGAGGAAGATTTGGTAATTGAAAGGAGAGATTATCAGAAAGAACTTCGATAATCCATTTCATGTTAGGGCGAGATTGAGGATTGTGTAAAGTGCAGAGAAGACCTAGATGGATCAATCTGTCGAGTTCGATTAGCTTGTAAGATCCATCCGGAAGACGATTATCGACGGCGTTCAGTATCTTTCTTTCATCGGAAAGTCTCCGAATCCAATCCAGCAGAATAATCTGTTCATCTGGATAAGCCAGGTCCACCGCTCGCCGACCAGAAACCACCTCTAGCACCACGATTCCGAAGCTGAAGACGTCGGCTTTCGCCGTCGCCACGCTTCGTTTCTGAAAACTCTCCGGCGGTAAGTACCCAATCGTTCCGCCGATTCTGGTCGTTTCCCCCAAACGAAAACGGCGGCTTCCATGGGAAGGCGCTCTGCTCTTATACTCGAGCTCGTGTTCCAACCATCTTGCCAATCCGAAATCCCCTAATCGAGCATTGAAATTAGAGTCGAGCATCACGTTACTGGTTTTCACGTCGCGGTGGATGATCTGAGTCTCTAACTGCTCATGGAGATAGAAAATCCCGGCGGCCAAACCCCGGACTATGTTTCGCCGGCGCTTCCAGTTCAGAGGAGACGACCTCTCCTCCGGTCGTTGGAAAAGGACCCGGTCCAGACTTCGATTGGGCATGTAGTCATAAACGAGAAACAGCTGGTCGTCGTGAACACACCAGCCCCTGAGCCGAACAAGATTCCGGTGCCGGAGATGCGCGACGGCGACCAATTCAGCCTCGAACGTCTTCTCAAACCGTTCTCCTCGCTCCGCCAAGCACTTCACCGCCACCAAACTTCCGTCGCTCGGAAGCTTTGCCCGGTAAACCTTTCCAAACCCTCCGCTACCGAGAATTTCATCATTACTGAACCCCTTGGAACCAATGTAAAGCTCGGAAAAACTGAAAATTCTGGGATTGTGCCCACCGACCTTGTCGAAAAGCTGAACGCCTTCAGTATCATGGAAATCCCCAGAAGGCTGTTTAACGTGAAAGTTGTAGCAGCGGCAGCCATTCCACCTGGAAGAATAAAGCTTCCGAAACAGAGCTCGGAACAGGGCGGCGCAGTCAGAACGAACTCTCCGGTCGTCTTCCTTGTTGGGGAGGGGAGGCGCCTCCTCGTCGTCCATGACGGGTAAAACGAAGCAGAGGCGGTGGATCTGCATGGCGGTGGATCTGCAAAAGGGTTAGCAGGGAAGAAGCATGAATTGAGGGTTTGAATCGGTGCTTATAAGGGCGATGAAATGTTCAACCCCGGTAGGGTTCCTAGTTTGACAAACACGGGTGAGAATCCAAAAGTCGGAACCAAACTTGCGGAATTTGTTGTTGTCATTTCTTTAAATTTTGCAAAGGCGTTGCATGGGCAAATGGCAACGCGTGAGATCACCGTCCATTTCACGCCGTGGGTCAACTCATTCAAATCTCTTGCCTTTTCAGAACTCGCCATGTTTGGCTTCCTAGTTTGAACATCGTTGGTCTTGCTTCCTAGAATGTTTTTAGGCTCATCCGGTGCGTATGAAAGTGGGGTTGTTTAAAAAGATGGAAAGAGGAACTCCAAAAAAGTGGGCTTGAAAAGAAAAGCTCGTAAGAACGAGAAAAAGTCAAACCATTGCCTTGGATTGTTCCAACTGCGATTGGCAGCTAAATGTCCCTCTCCTCCTTGTCTTTCAATGATAGATGCATCATGTCTTATCCAGGTTGTCACGCTAATCATGTTGTGACAATGGCGCCACAACATCTGGTGTACCAATTTTTGAAAGTGTGGGCGTTTGTCGCTGAGCCAATCAATTTCTGCAAGATTGGAGGCATCCGTCACTACCAAAATCCTTCAAATTTCAAGTTCCACTCCACCCATTCAAAACTAGAAGCAGTGAGTTGTAATCAACAACTTCAAATAGAGATTCCACCCATAACACTCAAATTTCAATGAAAGAAAAGTCTGTTGGAGACCAAAGGCATTCAAACTCAAATCGAAGGCGTGACTAAAGAGTGGGTTTTGTTAGGTGAGATGTGAGTGAGGGGGCAGTGTGGTGGATGAGAAAAGATGTAAAGGCGAAGAGCTAGACAAGGAAACATAGATAAGACGAGAATTCATGAAGAAAATAAAACAAGTGCTTGCTTGATTGGTTGGTAGCATAGACTTTATTTTTATCATCACTACTCTTTTTGTTTAATCATTTCATGAGAAAAAGGCAACTACTCTTTGAAAAGGGTTGTGTTTGGTGCACCAAAAAGCTTTCTTCTACTCGGGTTGGCCTCGCCAGCCTTGGAGCTACATCGGCTTACTTCTTCAAGATCTGGCCTCTTCAGAACCAGATAGTTGGGCCTAGAAGTCTGGCTGGTTGGGTGGGCCAATTGGGCCTCTTTGGGAATCTAGAGTTAGTGGGCCGTGACCCATTACGACAAATTGAAGACAGAGATCGGATTCGGATAAGAGTGAAATTCTCGAGATGCTTTCTATTTAAACATTATTTATTTTCACATTTTCTTTTAAATAATAATATTGATACATAATTAATAATTGAATATCATATTTTTCTTTTAAAGGCATAGGGGCTGTGTTTGGCAAGGAAAGAAATGCTTGAACAAGATACCATGTTTAGAGTGCACCCGTAAATGCATGATTCATGAACTTGGTTTAATTTTTTATGGCCTAATTTAAAATAAAATTAGCCAAAGCTTCGTTCTTGGGCCTCCAATGGGCGTTGTAAATTTGGTAATTATCAAGAGATTTATGCAAATAATAAGAATAATATAGACAAAGAAGAGAAGATGGAAGCATGCATTATACCTACCGCTAATATTCGAATGGTAATTAATGCACATGAAGTAAGTGAAGGTACAGTAATTGGGAAATTTTCAAAAACTGGAGAAAAGGGTCAGAAAATCTTAACAAAATACTCTAATTTAGCCTCTTAAAAAGAGGAGTCAGTTGAAGAAAATGGAATTATAACCACAAAATATACCCATTTTTATATGATCACACCCCTATTATCATGGCCTCTTTGAATATTCAAACACCCCCGTAAAGTAGGCCAAAAAGATTTCAATTTTAATTCCAATTTTTATGGGGATTATCGTTTCAAGCATCGAATACAGAGAGAGAATCAAGACGGTGGCTCTTTTTCCAATCCAAACCATCTACTTCCATATTATGTTTAATAATCCGATCATGAAATCCAAGAAAAAGGCAAGTCTTTGGAGAGATTTAGATAGAGAGAGAACGGGAAATATTCCAAAGTATGGGATTAATGAGTATAATTATAAGAATTAACTCCAAAATGCAGATGTTACGCCGTCCGTATTTCACCCTCTCCTTCCCTTCCAGCCATTGCGCCAAGCCCTTGATTTTTCTTTCTTTTGACCATTCTTGGCTTTCATTATTTACCCATCTGGGTTCTTCTATTTCATTAAGCTTTCTGTATATTTAACAATGGCGGATTATGTCTCTTTCATCTGCTGCTGCTTGCATTGCATTGAATAGTCTGAAAAAGGGGTGTCGTCTTTGTAAGTTTTTTTGTCTCTGATTCAGGCGTAAATGAAATCGGCGGATGGGTGAAAAAGCTCGCCCATTTTTCACAGATCTCTCCTGGTTTTTATTCTCTTCGTCTCGCTTTCCTTGGGCTAATCTGACTCGGTGTCAGAGGAGAGGAAGCAGAGATGTTGAAGAAGAAAGACAGGGAGTGTTGATGGAGAAGAGACGTTTTATTATGCCGACTGCTTAATAAATATTATCATATCTTTAGAATGTCAGGGAGGTTTTGATAGGTCTGGAGCTCTGTTAAGAGACTTTTTTGAATCTGGGTATTTACTTCCATAGCCTATAAAGGAACCTCCTTTATAGCTACTGTGGTCAATGGTCATGCCCCCAAAAAGCTTTGATGACTCCTCTGTTCTATTCTTGATAGTCCTGCAGGGCTCCATCTCCGGGACAGCTATTGTCTACAGTTTTATTGCCTCGGCCTTTGTTCTTCGATCTCTCTTCCTCGGTATTGGGAGCGCGAGTTTCTTGCTCCTCGATGTTTTTTGTTTTTCTGGTTTTTCCGTTCCCTCGATTTTTCAGATTTTATCTGCATGGACTTGGAGGGTCCTTTATCACGTGTTTGTCTCTTAGTATATCCTATCGTTTGTATTCTTTCGCGGAGATAATCTGCGTTTACCATTGATTCCAAGATGGAGCTTTTGATGGGAAAAAATCATTACTTTAATCTTGTCTTTTGCTGTTCTTGCATCTTTGTCTTATTGGGTTAGTTTTTTCATTGACCACGAGCCATGGAAATAATGCAGTGAGACGGAGGAGCAGGGGTTAGTTTTTTAATGGTGCAATGGAATCGAGTTCTAGTGCGTTGGCAGTGAAAGAATCGTCGTCAAACTATTATCCATACCCTCCGCCTTTCGCGAAGTACGAGGATGTCATAGCCAGCCCCGAGCTTTTCATTTCCAGCTTGGAGAAACTCCATGCTTCTCTTGGAACCAAGTTCATGTTAGCTTTCACTCCGTTTCTGCAATCTAACTAAGCTTTTGCGTTTTAATGGCGGATAACTGTGCAGGATCCCTATTATAGGGGGGAAAGAGCTGGACTTGCATCGTCTTTTTGTCGAAGTTACTGCTCGTGGTGGCATCGAGAAGGTCTGTTCTTATTCTCTCGTGGATTATATCGTCTCTTTGGTCTGTTCTTTACCTGTTTTGATGAGCAGATCATCAGAGAAAGACGGTGGAAGGAAGTCACCGCCGTTTTCAACTTCCCGTCGACGGCAACCAATGCTTCGTTTGTGTTGAGAAAGTATTACGTCTCGCTGCTTCACCACTTCGAGCAGATTTACTTCTTCAAAGCTCAAGGCCATTCCCATGGCTTTGTCGGTGAGTTCCATGAGTTCTTTCTGGTTGTTGTTATCTTCTTGTTTGTCTGACGTTTCTTTTTCCTCGTAGACTCGTTGCGGAGTCCTCAGGGAACGCCGTTTTTACCTCATTCGGCGGCTGATAATCAAGAAGCCACGATGCATCAATCGAAATTTAATCCTTCGCCACTATCTGCTGGTGTGTTTTCTTCGTTCTTTCGTCCTATTTTCGATACATTTGAATAAATACTTGCTGATTTATGTTCAAATAAGGCGGGCGAAATGCTGGATCGGTAAGTGGAAACTCGGTCGTCGGAGTAATCGACGGGAAATTCGAAAGCGGATATCTTGTCACAGTTACTATAGGTTCGGAGACGTTAAGAGGGGTTCTTTACCAATCATCGTTGAATCAGTCGGAAACATTTTCACTCGGTATGTGTTCCGGCGTTAAAGACACTACTCCGGCATTGCCAGTCGTCCAACGGCGCCGGCGACGGAGAAAGAAGTCGGAAATAAGACGGCGCGACCCTGCTCATCCGAAGCCGAACAGAAGCGGCTACAACTTTTTCTTCGCGGAGCAGCATGCTAGGCTCAAACCGCTGTACCCCGGGAGAGATAGAGAGATCAGCAAAATGATCGGCGAACTGTGGAACAAATTGGTCAAATCCGATAGAACGGTAAGTATCAGATTAGCCATTTTTAGTCGTTCTTGATGATTAATCAAGAGACTTGATCGTTCTTCTGTTCCAGGTTTATCAGGAGAAGGCGATGAAAGACAAAGAGCGATACAGAGCTGAAATGGAGGAATACAGAGAGAAGCTGCGAACCGGTCAAGTAATAAGAGATGCTGTTCCGTTGCAGCAGCGTCTTCCTCCGCCTGTAGACATGGAAGTTGAAGCCGAGGTGAAGAACGAAGAGGCGGAGAATGTGGACTCACCTGAAACGCCGTACAACGATAGTAGTTCGAGTAAATGCGAGTCTGAAGATCATCCAATGGCCGAAAGTTCCGGCGAAAATGCATGTCCAAGAAACATCAATGTCAAGATTGGGGTTGAAGATCCAGGTTTGGAGGAGGGAAAGACCGAAGACAGAGGAGCAGAGGAGTTGTTCAGTCCAATGAAGACGAAAGATGATTAGATTAGATTAGATGGTAACTGGGAGGGAGGCTTTGAATTTTATTTACAGCATGTTTATTGACTCGATCCACATTTGTTGATTTCTCTTCTTACGACAATCTTTCTCCAATTTGCTTCACAGGCTTTGTTTTTTTCGATTATTTTTGGTGCAATTTTCAATCTTTGATTGGTACAGAGATGAAAAGGAAGAAAATAGAGTGTTCGAAACCAGGAACTGAAAACTCTGGTTGTTGAAAAAGATTGAAACTTTGCTATGATTCTGTGACTAAAAGAGCTTCCCAGATTGTGTCCATGTCCAGAGAAGGCATTCTACTGAGCTGAACATCTTCTACTACCTCCTGGGTGGTCTTCGTCTCCATTTGTCTTCTGTTCTCGTTCTTGGACGGCGAGGTTGACTGTTGAGTTGGTTTTGAACGATCAGAAGCAGCTTCTAACGTTATCTGCAACTTGGATTGCAGAAGAGAAAGAGTGGGTTGATTCAAGGGATTTGTTCGAAGGCGATGCTTTTGATCTGGGAAATTCAAATGAGCGAGGTCTCCCCGCAGAATGAAAGCGGCTGTGTCGTAAGCAATGGCGGCTTCTTCAGCTGTCTCGAAGGTCCCCAGCCACACCCTTGTTCTGTTTTTCGGCAATCTTATTTCTGCCACCCATTTTCCCCAGTGTCTCTGTCTCACTCCTCTGAAAATCTTTTGCCTGATTAAGGACGCCATTGATGACGAATCATTCTTCTGACCCTTTCTTCCTTTGTTCTTCATTTTCTGGGTCGGGTTCGCCTTTATCCACGAGCGGGAATCGGCTGAATTCTCGTTAATTTTTAGCCATTCCTGGTCTGGTTGGTGCGAAATACTTTGCATCGGATTGAATTTTCGGTTCTTACGCGATGAAGATGTAAATTGCGGAGAAGGCAAATACGCTGCAGAAGAATCCTGCAGAAACGGACTCAGATTTGGAGAAACAGGCGAGGCCGAAAACTTTGAAAAAGAATCCACAGGGGGGAATAGAATCGGATTTTTGTCATCGACGCCATGAGAGTTGTAGAAGGAAGCTTCGTTTTCAGCACAAGGCTTCCGCAATGACGAACATGAATAATCCACGGCAGAAAACAGCGGCGGAGGCGAGGAAGACGAGAACTTTGATTGAGTGTAACCACCATAATCGGAGGTAAGAGCAGCCCAAATGAGCGGATCGGTGAAAGAAAAGGGTGGCTGTTTTCGCATGAGAATTTCCGCCATTGTAGAAGGATTCTCCATGCTCTGTTCTCAAGGTTGATGAACCAGCCAATTGAAAAAAAAAACAGAGCAAGCGACTGCAATTATGGTGGAAATGAGAAGCCCAGGGAGTCTATATTTATGCAGAGACAGTAAAGGCAATTCATTTTATAATGCAATATCTTATTAGAACGCACAATTCATTCTTGCATAATCTAACAATATTCAAAAGTGAAACTATAGTTTATACCACGATGATTAAGATTAAACTTCTGTTCAATCTGGAATCTGTAAATAGATTTCAAACTCTTGCGAGATTAAGCAGAAATGTGTAGAAAATTCATGTAATTTGGCGAAGTGGATGAAGAAAAGAATAACAAATGAAGCTACTTTTTGTTCAAATGTCATATGTTATTGGTTGAGAGCATATACCCAACTACCCTTCACTCCTTCGTGCATACCATTTCGTATTTGTCTGGTACATACAAGATCTGGCCTACCAAAATTCGACACCTCGCCCTTCTAGCTAGAAGTGGTCGGGAGATGGTTGAATATTCCTCGGATGAGAGTGAGTTGAAAGAAGTAGAAGAAGAAGCCTCTTTTTTTTTTACTTTAATGGCATCATTTTGGAAGAGCACTTTCAGTAATCATGTGGGTTCTCTCGAACGCCCACATGATGTTTCTCCTTTTTGTTTTTGATTGGATTTAATATTGGGTTTAATCTCAAGATTAAAGCAAATGACAGGCGATGCTGAGGAGTTGTTGTGTAAAATAATCGTAATCATTAAAGTTGAGGACAACTTCAATGTAACTCCACGGATAGATGCTGTGTGTTTCGTTGGGGATGAGTTAATCATTGGTGTCTTGTTCTTCTTCTTGTCTGGGCGTATTAGTGTCTTTTGGGTAGAGCTTAGAGTCACTTAATGATCTTGATTAGTTGAAGGGCCAGGAAGACAAGAACAAACTTAATCATATAAACTTTCATCGACATCGTCTTATGTCGACTCAAAATTTATAAGACTATCTGCTCATAATTCACTTCCGAGCCGTAATTGTATGGCTGGTTTTGGTTTCTTCGGGTAAGGAGGTATGGAGTAAACTAGGGGTAGCACATGATCCAAGTTAAGGATGGTAGTTAATATGAATTATGATTAGGAAAGGCATGCTTCCCAACGTTGCCTTTGCTTTTGTCATCTTCCTTTATTCCTCCTTCCATTGGAGGCTTCTGCTAATTTAAAATACAGTGACAACCTCGACCTGAACTTTGTCTTGGATCGAAAAGAACTTGGTTCTTCCAGAATATGCTACGATAAGACTAAGACATGAATTCCTCGGGCGTGTTCCTGGCATGCATGCGCTGGTATAGCAACGTTGCTTGGGAAGCAGAAGAGTTTTGATGTCATGTTCGGAAAATAGAATGGTTAATCATGTGGATCCAAAGAGGCAGCTAAGTTTGAAAAAAGAAAGAGTAGAAAAGCATATCTTCTCCGCAGCTGAAAATGAAGTGGTACTGTCCACTTCATGTAGCGCCATTACATTATTAGTTGCTTCTATATAATACCAGCAAAAGGTGAAGCGATGAAATAATTTAATAACTGGGAATTTAGTAGTTTTTTCTATTCTACACAGAAAAGAGTTTGATTACTCTGTTTGATAGCAGACACTCTTCTTGTTTTTTTATACAATTTGAGACACTGGTTTGGTAGATCACAGAAACATGAAGCTTAAACTACTGGGAAGTTTCAACTCCTTCACCAATAGGAGGATTGCACCTGCCCATCCTCCAAGTTTATTGGTGAGTTTTTCGCTGTCATGAACATAAACTATGGCGGAAGGGGAGGAGATTCATCTCTCTGTCTGTCAAAAAAGTAGGAAGGAGTTGTTCGTGTGTAATGAATCCAATTATGTACCAAATGACCGAGGATAACATAGATTAATCAGCTACTAATAGTTAAACGACGAATGAATGATCGAATGTTGAAAAATATAAAAACCACATCAACTCAGATGATGAACCATGTGCCAAAGCCGTTGACATGTATTTGCACCGTAATCCGTCGTATCTATATGGATTGATGCAGTTGGAGTGGTAGAATGTTTATTCTCTTGTTATGCTCTTTTGAGATGAAAGGTAATGATCATATCTATACGGATTTATGCAGTTGGAGTGGTAGAATGTTTATTCCCTTGTTATACTCTTTTAAAATGAAAGGCACGGTATAATTGTGTAAACTACATAGATTTTGAGAACCATTTTGGATTTGGCTGATGAATTTCTTGTTAGTTCAGCGGTAGTGCCAAAAACAGAGAAAGTAACGCGATTTAGATTTTCAACATGATTGAAATGAGTTTCAAATAAGAAGTAGAGCGTAACAGTCTCCAAATGTCACAGTGAACAAGAGCTCTGAAACAGTACAAACACCATGGAAATTAGAATGAAAGCACTCTCATTTCTTGGCTTTACCTCCTGAGGATTCCCCGCCAGCCGCCGCCTGAGCCGCCTTCTTTGCCGCCTTTTCTTGCAGAGCTTTACCATCCCTGAAACCACAAAATGAATTTTACCATGGAAGGCTGAAAAGATGATGAGGAAGAAGAGGGGGGAAAGAAACCTCTCGCGACGCTGCTCCGGAGTCAAGCCGTCGTCATTAGCCTTGCTGCCCTTGTTGGTGCTCCGAGATTGAGCTCTCTCCCGATCCCGATCCCTCTGGTTACCGCGTAGCCACTCGAGTCAAAGAAAACAAGGATTCGTAACATAACATAAATGAAAAGAAAAAAGCTCAAAAAAGCAAACATCATCAACAAAACCAGGAATTGCAATAAAAAAAAAACACCACGTTGGAGAAGAAAAGGGAGATCGATCGAAGAAAAGGATATGGGTCATTGCGAGATGGAGCTTAGAACGCGAGCCGAATTGGAATCGAACTGCAGAAGAAGGAATGGATTGGGATTTAATAGAACGGTGAGAGTCAACGGAGAAGAAGATAGAGGCCCAGGGCGTAGAGGCCAGAATTTGTTGATGAATGCATTACAGCCACACACGATCAAAAAATTAAATTAATCTTTGAATTTAGTGTAAAGCTAATTTTGGCAGCCTAATTTCTCCATTACACAATAATTAACAATAAAAAATAGATTTTTATCTTTCTTTCCATCTCAAGCTATTACTTTTCATGCATTAAATTTATATTACCATAATTCAAAGGCATTATGTTTTAAATCTAAGTATATTTAGCATGGGGCATTGCCAAATATCGCGAGAAAGGAAAAAATCGACGGTCCAAAGTTCTATCCTTTTCGTCCGTCGCGGTCACTAGGAAAAAAGTGTCTTTTTTTATTGGGGTTTTAGTTTCTCGAGCGACCTGGGTCAATTGGGGATCTGAGAGAAAACGTTTTGGATCTGAGCTCAAGACGAAGCCAGCTTTTCCTGGAGCAGGGAAGCAAGAGGTAGGAGACGATGAATCTATTCAGATTAGCAGGGGACATGACCCATTTGGCCAGTGTTCTGGTTTTGCTTCTCAAGATCCACACCATCAAATCATGCGCTGGTAATTTTACTTTTTCTGATGGGTGTTTGCTTGTTCGGCTGCTGAAAAAATAAACCCGTCTTGAAATCTTTCAAATTTAGGTTGATGTCTTGTAGCTTTTGAGAATGGTGCATGTCTTGTTTTTATTTACAACCTTTTTGATGTTGAACTTGCGATCTTCCTGCCCTACAATGTATTCTGCATTCTCTTCGATGATTCAGTTTTTCAGAGATCAAATTTATTTGAAATCTCTTCCTGGCTTATAAAATTTCAGCTCTTCTCAGAGAAAATAGAGCTTCATTAGCAAGTTAGTTTTCCACGTTTCAGTTTATGTTCCTCAAAGGGGAAGGAGAACACATTATACGGATTATTTGTGTTTCAAACTCTCTTGACAGTATATTTGCTCAGCGAAATGTGGTGTTTTTTGAATTTCTATGCAAGCTGGTATGTTTTCCAGTTAGTGATCATTGTTCAACTTGATGCTGCAGGCGTTTCATTGAAGACTCAAGAGCTATACACTATAGTATTTGTGACCCGATATTTGGATATATTTACAAGATTCATTTCATTATATAATATGGCAATGAAATTAGTATTTCTGGGTAGCTCTTTTTCGATTGTTTGGTACATGAGGCATCACAAAGTTGTTCGAAGATCATATGACAAGGACCAGGACACATTCCGGCATTATTTTCTTGTGCTGCCTTGCCTGGTTTTGGCATTAGTTGCCCATGAAAAATTCACCTTCAGAGAGGTATGATTCATTGTCATCGAATTGATTTTAAACATAGCACAATTAATCAAGCATAGGATAAAGCCATATTGTTTTTCTTTATAATTTTAATCTGCCGAGCTGAGGTGCTTAAACAGGTAATGTGGGCATTTTCAATGTACTTGGAAGCAGTCGCCATACTTCCCCAGCTTGTTTTGTTGCAAAGGACAAGAAATATTGACAACTTGACCGGGCAATATGTTTTTCTTCTTGGGTAACTATTTGTTAATTATGAATCTTACAACCCGCTTTTTTGTTTATAGTATATTTTGAGCTAAGTATCCTCAATGCGTTGCCGATGCTACTTGCCCGTAACTCTACAGGGAGAGTTCATCTTACTTGCCTGTTTTCGTGCAGTGGGTACCGATCGTTGTACATATTAAACTGGATTTATCGCTACTTCACGGAAAAGAACTACGTCCACTGGATTAGTACGACACGTTCTCTCTCTCTCTCTCTCAATCTATATATATGTGCGTGTGCTTGGACATCTGGCTTGATTTTGGTTTGCTTTTGCAGCTTGGATAGCTGGGCTTGTTCAGACGTTGTTGTATGCTGATTTCTTCTACTATTACTTTCAGAGGTGAGTTTCTCAAGTGCTGTAACTTTGATAGTCCATCATTGTATAAAATCTCTTTACGGTGCATTCTGCAGTTGGAAGAACAACGTGAAGCTTCAGTTGCCAGCATAGCCGGATCTCCTTCGTTTTCTAGCTTTGTTTTATAATCTGTGCATCTGTTACATTTAGAAAGATGTTGAAGCAGAAGGTGCTAACTAGCAAGATTCATTCAATTAGTTGGTGTTTTGTCATTTCAAACCATTTACTTGTTGGTCTGATTTCGTTATACAACCAGAAAAGGAAACAACGGCAGCATGACCCAAAACCTAGAAAAAACTTGTTTATATTGAAGAACAATACTAAATTCAATGTCCAGTCCTGGAATTCGTGCGACAAGTAAATGAATCCAGCCAGAAAATCTGCAGAGTGGATGGTTCTCGTAAGCTCCTTCAAATTTGCTCCAAGTCCTGCGAAATGAATCCAGCCATGCAAACATCTCAGGGGTCTATAAGAAGAGCATTTATAAATATCTCAAATCCAATGTCCAAGCACGGGGCCAAAAGCCGACACCATCAGTCTCACCATCCCAAACCAAAACCATCCAAACATAACAAAAACAAAAACAAAAACAAAAAACTGGTGATAATATTAAACCCGTTGTTTCTCATTTGCCTCCCTTCTTGGCCGCGGATTTGGTCACTTTAGCTCCGCTTGGGTCTTTCTTCTCCACGCTCTTGATGACTCCAACTGCCACCGTCTGCCTCATGTCCCTCACTGCAAACCGACCCAGCGGAGGATACTCCGAGAATGTCTCCACCACCATGGGCTTGGTGGGGATCATCTTCACCATTCCGGCATCACCGTTCTTCAAAAACTTGGGCTCCTTCTCGAGCTCTTTTCCAGATCGCCTGTCTATTTTGGTCAATATCTCTGCAAACTTGACGGCAATGTGAGAGGTGTGGCAATCAAGGACCGGGGCATAACCATTCCCGATTTGTCCAGGATGGTTCATGATAATGACTTGCGATGTGAAATTTGCAGCCTCCCTGGCTGGATCATCTTTTGAGTTGGAAGCAACAAAACCACGCTTCAGATCTTTCACTGCAACATTCTTCACGTTGAACCCAACGTTGTCACCTGGAAGGGCCTCCTGTAGAGCCTCGTGATGCATTTCAACAGACTTAACTTCAGTCGTCAGTCCAGTGGGACCAAAGGTAACCACCATACCAGGCTTCACCACACCAGTTTCAACTCGTCCAACAGGCACAGTTCCAATACCCCCAATCTTGTACACATCCTGCAGTGGGAGACGAAGAGGCTTGTCTGAAGGCCTCTTGGGCTCCTGGATCAAGTCAAGAGCTTCTAGGAGGGTAGGACCTTTGTACCAGTCAAGGTTTGTTGATCTCTCAATCATGTTATCACCCTCGAACCCAGATATGGGAACAAAAGGGATTTTTTCTGGGTTATATCCGACCTTCTTCAGGTAAGAAGATACTTCCTTGACAATCTCATCATACCTAGCCTTAGAATACTTGGGTGTGGTGGCATCCATCTGCACAAGTAACCAATTTAACGGCCATTATCCATAAATGTGTATTTCTTCTGGCAAAAAGGTTATGCACAGGCTACTAAGCATACAATGAAACCAAAAAATTTTCATGACAAATAAAATAGTTTTCCTAAACAAAAAGAAGGGAAGGAAAGACAGAGAGAGATACAAACACAGACTTGAAAGCATTTTGGAAAACAGAAAAAAAAAATCAACACTTTAAATTTCTAAAAATATAAAATCACAGGGAGAGAGAGAGAGAGAGAGAGGGATTTGAACCCTCGATCATTCTTAAAAAGAATGTTGCCAGTTTAAAACTGGAGCCACAGCCACACGGCCTTCTCTCCTACGACAAACATTGAAAAACATCCAATAAAGTAGACACATATCATAGGGCTGGACACTGTATATGATGTCCATGATTGCAATTTTAAGTATCAACAATGCATTTGCATATGATAGCGTCTCTTTATTAGATTGACCTCATAAAAGTTACTGAGAAAAAAATTATTAAAAGCAACTGCCAATTGCCTCAGTTAGTTGACCCAAAATTGATATGAAATTGAATAAAACAGGAACGATCCAATATCACAGGCAGAGTATAAACCTTGTTACAGCAACAAATCATCTGCTTCACTCCAAGAGTGAAAGCAAGAAGAGCATGCTCACGGGTCTGACCATCCTTAGAAATACCAGCTTCAAAACCACCAGTAGTGGAATCAATAATGAGAACAGCACAATCTGCTTGGGAAGTTCCCGTAATCATGTTCTTGATAAAGTCTCGATGTCCAGGAGCATCAATGACAGTGCAGTAGTACTTGGTTGTCTCAAATTTCCACAATGCAATATCAATAGTAATACCACGCTCACGTTCTGCCTTAAGCTTGTCAAGCACCCAGGCGTACTTGAAGGATCTTTTGTTCATTTCAGCAGCTTCTTTCTCAAACCTCTCGATCACACGCTTATCAATACCTCCAAGCTTGTAGATAAGGTGACCAGTGGTGGTAGACTTTCCGGAGTCGACATGACCAATGACAACAATGCTGATGTGAACCTTTTCTTTACCCATGATGATTTACTACCTAAGGTCAAAATTGAGATCATGATTAACTCAATGAAATGAATTTCAAGATGACAATTTTTTTAAAGAACCAAAGATTATGATGATATAACTAACACTTGTATTTATACATTTTCACAAGTACGAGGTACAACTCCGAGATCGAAGAAAAAGGCACAGATCACAGCAAAAAGCAGATCCATAAACAGCATAGGAAACAAAATTTGGTGATAAATTTTGAAACTGTTTGATTAATGGTTAGATTGCATAAAAAATATGATGAGTAACCAAAGCAAGCCAGTCACCCTGGATTTGAACGTCTAAAACAAAATTTTGACGTTCTGGCATAATAATTGAGGCGTTAAATGTAAAGATAAACAACGACCAGGACCCAGATCTACTCGGTAAAAGTAATAGAAAAACATATTTTGGTAGATCTATCATATAAAATGGAAAATAGACCAGAAAAATGAAGAAAATAGTGAAATCATGAAAATTCAAGAAATCAAAAGGCACGAAATGAACGCAATTCAATTGAAAATAAGCGAGAAAGCTAATCAGACGTACAGATCCGCACGAGATAGTAAACAATCAAATTCTGTGAGAGCAAACTGGAAACGCAGCGACAGCGCCTAATCCCCTGTTTTAGCAAGACCCAGCTGCTGGCCTCGGGTTCGTGGGGTATTTATAGCTGGGGAAAAGGTCTAGGGTTTTTGAGAAGCGCCGCCTTGCAGCTTGAGTAGCAAATTACATATTTAACCCTCATTTGGTATCGATAGTTGATATGATTCGGGCCGAGTCGGCCCGGCCTGAATAGTTATTATCCAAAACTCATCATTTGTCATAGTTTAATTCTCGGATTGTTCCGTCACCAAGCTGTTACCCAATCACGAGTTCTCGATTCAACCATCATCCACGGCGACTGACTTGTCAGTTTTACAGCTACAGAGAGAGAGAGAGAGAGAGAGAGAGAGAGAGAGACCCAAGCAGACCCAAAGAAGGCAGATGGGAAAATTGAAAAATCTGAGCTCTGGAACCCCAATCACTCTCTATCCATGATTCAAACCATGTTTTGAACATTCCGCCATTGAATCGAAGCTTATTCTTTTTCTGATTCCATTCTACATAATGGAGGAAAGAGTTGTTGTCAAGAAGCGTGTGCCCGATTGGCTCAATAGCTCCCTCTGGTCATCCACGGCCGAAGATCGCCTCCTCCGCTATCCTTCCGAATCTACCATCGCTTCTGAACCTGCCGTGGAGCCTCCGCCTCCTGTTCGTCCTCCTCCTGCTGTTACTGCCACGGACAGGCTTGTGACTCCCAAGCAGGAAAATAAGCACTCGCGGTCGCATGATAATCTCAGTAGTGGCGACGATGAGCCTTCTCTGGGTCATTCTGCCGAGGACATTTCTCGCCAGGCCCAGCTCTTGGTTGAGGTACTTGAGCTACGTTTTTTTTTTTTTTGCTTCGTTTTTTGAAAGTCGGGTAACTGGTTTAGTTTTTATTTTGCGGTTAAAGTTATCCAAGAAGGTTATAAGTATGAGCGAATTGCGAAGAATAGCTTCTCAGGGTATACCTGATGGCTCTGGCATTCGTTCTACTGTTTGGAAGGTACGCCCTTTCTGATCTGCTCTTGGATTTGTTTCGTCTGCTGAGATGAATGTGTTGTTTGATTGCCAGCTGAATTCGAGAAATGAACTCATATTTACTTGTACTTTCTCAGTTTTCTTGCAGATCTACACTAAAATTTTAAAGGAATGGCTGATTTCAGCTTTGAATTTGAATGCAATTGAAATAACCCCAAGCCAATTTAGTTGAAATATTTTTGTCTGTATTAACGAAATGCTGAACACTCTCGCAAATAAATGACTTTGATGTCGCCATTGTCACAAGTATCAGTCGGTTAACATGGGTTTTAATGTGCTTTTTTTTGTATCTTTCGTTGCAGCTCTTGCTAGGATATATACCACCAGATCGTGGACTTTGGGCGCCTGAATTAGCCAAAAAAAGGTCCCAGTATAAGCATTTTAAGGAGGATCTTTTGATGAATCCTGTAAGTAATGCTACAGAACTTGTTCCATCATCTATAATTATTTTGCTCCTTCAATGTCAACGCTAATACCGCTAGTATTTATTCACACTTCCTTAAAAACAAACATCTTTTCGTTTTAACCTCCCTCTTCCCACTATTTTTTGAATTGTTGTTCCTTTCAATAATTGATGTTGTTTGGCTATGTCTTTGTTTTACTGATAGTGTAACTTTCTCTTATGTCATCATGATTATAACAGTGAAGGAAAAAAGAGTTGCATAATTTTGCATGTCATTTATTTCACTTGGAAAAAAGTGAGATTTCTGAATCTTTACGTGGCTAGGCAGTCAGAAATCACACGAAGGCTGGATAAATCCACAAATAATGAGAAGGATGAACAAAAATTTGGTGGAAAAGGCTTACTTTTGCGATCAGAAATAACTCAAGGGGAGCATCCTTTGAGTCTTGGAAACACGAGCATCTGGAATCAGTACTTTAAGGTAAAAGATCAAATCAATTCATTTGAAATACAATGTTAAAATATATCTTAGCAACTTAGTCTGGATAATGCCCCTTAATTTTGTACCACCAATAATAAGATTAGCTGTTAGTTGCTGATTTTGAAAGAGATTTAAGTTTAGTTTTTGTTCTCTGTAGTGGGTATGAGGTCACTTTGTTTCTACTAGCACGTTCGGATGCACAATAGTAAAATGCATTATTCGTTTGTTGATTGTGTAGGACTCGGAAATAATTGAGCAGATTGACCGGGATGTAATGCGCACTCATCCAGACTTGCACTTTTTCTCAGGGGACTCACAATTTGCAAAATCCAACCAGGTTTTCTTTTCAATTGTGAAATTGCCAAAAATATATGTGTAGGTTTTGTTGGATTTATTGTTTGGCCATTTTAATAGCTTTCTTATTTCAGGAGGCTCTTAGAAGGATCTTAATTGTTTTTGCAAAGTTGAATCCTGGAATAAGATACGTCCAGGGAATGAATGAAATTTTGGCTCCCTTATTCTATGTATTCAAAAACGACCCTGATGAGGAAAATGCGGTAATTTCACACATTCTCTCCGTCTATCTCTTTAAATTTTCTAGTTATTGCTACTCGGTGATTTTTTTTCTTTGTGTTATTAATTTTGCAACTAAACAACAGATACGTAGCTGAATGCTTTAGCCAGTTGTGTGAACTTTCTTTTTGGCTTCTTATATATGGTGGCGTTCATTAAGATTATAGGACTTCAAAGTAATTGCAACAAGGAGAATATGATCTTTATTTTCTTTTTTTAAAGAAAAGGACTTGAATAGACATCTAATTCTTCTATTTTTTTCCCTGCCTGGCAACAAAATCTCTTCAGAATTATTTCTTTTTCTTTCTCCACGTCACTTCTTATGGGCAATAAAAAAGAAAGCAAAGCAATGGGAGAATGTCATCTGTAGTATAATTCGGTGAAACAAACTTTAGTTGCTGCTATATATATAATATCGTCTGATGCAGGGAAGGAGAGATTCTCTCAATACTTCGCTTTTTCATCTTCCTCTCCTGTTCTAAATTATAGCAGCTAGGATTCATCTTTTTATGGACTTTGTAGTTAATCTGCATACTTTTCTATTATCTAACCACTTTTTATGTTTTTGCAGGCTCATGCTGAGGCTGATACATTCTTCTGTTTTGTCGAGGTGTTGAGTGGCTTTCGGGATCATTTCTGTCAGCAGCTGGATAACAGTGTTGTAGGAATTCGTTCTACCATCACAAAATTGTCCCAGCTTCTGAAAGAACATGATGAAGAGTTATGGCCTCACCTTGAGGTCACAACAAAAGTAAGATTTACTTTTAGACATAATCTTTTTCTATAATTCAAAATTACTTCAACAAGATTTCTTTTATTTATTTATTTTGATTTCTTCCTCATTTCCTTTTTCTATGTGAAAACAATTATTACAATGTAACTGGAATGAAATTCGGCAAAAGTGGTTTTCCAATTGAACTTCTCAGTAAATCTCTGGATGCGTTTTGTTACGAACCTAAGTCCTCTGATACGACCTTCTCCCACCGCACTTTACTCGGGGCTTTTCTCGGGCCTTTTCCATTTTATCCCCCAGTCAGCATCCTCCCTCCGGTCAAAACCCTCAGCCGGGAGGAATCGTATCAGAGAACAGTGGGGACCACTCGGCAACAGGGTTCAGTCCTCAATAATTTCACCATGGGAGGATTCGAACCCTGCATTTGTACCCTAAGGGTACAAGTCCTTTAACCAAGTGTGCCAGGAAGGTTTCTTCGTGACTAAGTATAAACCTTGTTAAAAAGTTATATTGACATGAAATTCAGTCACTAATAGTCAAATGAACAAAAAACTAAGGTTAGAGAACGATGTTTAAATAAAACGTTTACTTAGTCACGAAGAAACCTCCATTGAACACTTGGTTAAAGGACTTGTACCTCTAGGATACAAGTGCAGAGTTCGAATCTCCCATGGTGAATTATTGGGGACCGAACTCTGTTGCCGAGTGGTTTCCACCGCTCTCTGATACGATTCCTCCTGGTTGAGGGTTCTGACCGGAGGGAGGATGCTGACCGGGGGATAAAATAGGGAAGACCCGAGTAAAGCGTCCCCAAATAAAGTGCGGTGGGGGAGGGTCGTATCATCCTCATGATGCCTTTGTCGAGAAACATTATTCTCGTCAGGTCTAATTATTTATTGTTATTTCATATTCTTTAGTTATTTTCTTAATTGTTATTTTAATTAAATTGCATGGTCAGTTTGATCTTTTTATATTAAATTAGGTCAGTTTGATCTTTTTAGTTATTTTCTTAATTTTCATTTTTTTAGTTAATTTTCTGTCTTTTTATTTCTCTCATTTCCTTTTCCTAATGAAAAGAAAATGAGTGGTTACTCGTTCTAGGAATAAACCTCCTGACGAGGATCCTAACATGTTTTTTTTCAATATCATGTAATAATTGTGACACTATAAATAAAATGTTGTCATCTAAAATAATCTGGTGGCAAATATTTCTACGGATAATATTATTTTATTATACTTTCTGCAAAATCTTTGCTCTTTGTCATTATAAGGATTTGGCATAACTGATGTTTTCCAATCTCAAATGGCAGGTAAATCCACAGTTTTATGCATTTAGGTGGATTACTCTTCTATTAACTCAGGAATTCGATTTTGCCGACAGCATTCATATTTGGGACACCATTTTAAGTGATCCTGAAGGTCCCCTGGTAACATAATAATTTGAAAATAATACTCATTTATTGTCTTGGTTGGTAACGGGATGTTTCTTGTTGGACAAACTTTTGATATAAAGTAGTTTATAGTAATTTATAGGAGCTCTAAGTAAACAACTGGGGGGCCCAGGAGAACGGATGAAATTAAATTCAACTCCAAATCTTCCTCTTTCATGAATAAAGAGGGGTACTATGCTCACAGTTTGATAATTATTGAAAACTCAGAATCTATTTTTGTTTGCATTTAAAAACGGAGATAGAAATGGACAACAATGATACCAACTTTCAGTTGCATATATGCTTAGAAATGGTCTGCGAAGAATATAGAAAAATTGACAGACGTTTAAGTTTCCATGATAGAGGAACATGGAATAAGAACGTCATTGACAATTTACGTATTTGTGCAGGAAACATTGCTACGAATATGCTGTGGGATGCTGATTCTTGTTAGAAGACGGCTCCTTGCCGGAGATTTCACGTCAAATTTGAAATTGCTCCAAAACTATCCTCCAACAAACATCAGGCATTTGCTCTATGTTGCTACCAAGCTGCGTGCCAGACCCACAGTGTAATTTTTCTCAACAACTACAGCTACATTTGGTTGTGTTTCTATTTGTAAATGGTTGGATATAGACTTTGGTTAAAGTTAGGAAGCCAGAGCCAGCGACTTTGCCCACCTCCCTCCATCATGTTCTGTATTTTTTCTAATTGTTATGGTAAATCAGAAAGAGGAGCTTGTTTATTTTGTGGATTCGAGATTCATTTGATTGTCGAGTTGTGGCTTGTTTATGGCTCTATTGATCATTAGTTTCCTTAGCATTTGGTCGGCTATTCAGAGTAGCCCTGAGCTTCACTTGGAAAGTAGCAGCTGCCATGACTCTTGTGGGGCTGCAACTGTCGACTATGGTCAAGTCTGGAAAATGGAAGCCTGGGTAGTCTGGGATTCACAGAGAGACTTAATGCATCCAGTTGAGGACGAGTATCGTGGGGATCAATCTGAATCTGCACCACATAAAAATGGGCAGACACCATGAGAAATCTGAGAGCATTAACTTTACCATTCGAACCTAAACTCTCCGGCAATAATGACAGAAGATTATTTCAGCGACTTTAAAGCTTACCGTAATCTCTCTCTTAATGTCAACAAAGATAGATAGCGTAGAACAACGTTACAACAGAGAAATCATCGTGGGAGACGAAGACATTAGCTTAATTCGAACCCTAATCATCTAAACAAGACCCTTCATCGCCAACTCAATTTTCACCTCCGGAATCTCCTTCTCCGGCAAAATCATAGTCACTAACCTACCATCTCCGTCACCGTCGTCCTTTTCCTTGCTTTTCGGCCATGGATGCACCAGAACAGCGCCTTCTTCGCCGACTCCTTCGATTGAATAATGAACGAAAGCTGCTTTCTGTTTGTTCAGCTCGAATCCGTACATGTCAACGTCTTCCCAGTTCACGAACGTCAGGTTTGCTCCGTACAGTATGTAGTCACTCGCCCCGTCGACTGCATTTTCGATCAGAGCTGTCTCATCCAACGCTTTACTAGCCAGAAACTCCGCCAATATTTTTGGGTCTGCATGTTTGATCGAGAAATCTGCCTCCACTGTGCTGATTGTGGTCCGATTGTTGCCTACCGCTGCGTTTGTTCGTTGATAATGAGTGCGTTTACAAAGCGATACCGTTCTGGGCTCTGATGAACGTCGAACTTTTCCTATACAATGCCAAAGAAGTGCACAAATGGATTCGAAAAGTGGATGATCGGCTTCTGATGTCAGAGTTTTTATCTGGGCAGAAGTTAAATGGAAGGAGAAGGTCTCCATTTTGCAGCCATTGACAGTAATCCAGTGGTCTCCAACCGGGTCGACCCGTTTGATGGAAAGTGGATCCTTCTCTTTCTCCGAAGGTGGTGGCTTCTCGAGTTTTTCAGATTTCGAGATGGGGTTCGCAATAGGCGTGAGAGAGTTGGTGAAACAAGAACCGGAAATGAATCCAGAGAAGGAGTTCATGAACTCCGAGACAGAGTAGACGTCTCCGAGCACATGAGCCCAGCTCAGGCCTACGGATATTCCTCCGCATGTGTACCAAGTATACTGCTCCAAAGAACAGAAGACATGGTGAGTTAACTGTTACTTCTCTAATGGCCACACTATCGGAGAAAAAACGAAATATACCTGAAAGAGCAGGGAAGGAGAGAAGGCCAGTTCAGGTCCAATGGCCTCCTGCGGACAAAGGAGAGAAGTAGCGGAAAAATCCTTCTTCTTCAACCACTCGTCAATCGTAGTATGGCATCTAGCTTCCATCACCCTCGCCCCACAATCATTGCATTTGATGAAGGGCCTGCCGGAGTCCGATCTCCGAAAGCGACCGCAGGTGACGGAGTGATGATTCAACCAGTGGAACATAGCGTCCTTGAGCTTCTTCATGGTGATCCCTGCCAACGCGTCGCTTCTGAAAAAATAGACTCCCTTGAGGTAGTGGAGCTTCATGGCAAGATCCAGACCCGTCGGCTCATGCACGACGTCCGTGCCGGTCATATTTCCGGGGCCGACGGAAGTGAGGCCGGTCCGGGTGATCAAGCCCTCTTCTTTGGGGATAACCATGGTTGGGCAGGCAGAGAGCAAAGAGGAGAGAGAGAGTAGGGTGGTGAAGAGAAAAGGCAGCGTGAGATGGAGGTATAAGAAGGGAATTGCGAACAGGTGTCGATGGAAGAGAGGCGTGGAAGTAAATGGAGGTGCGAGAAGAGGGTTGGATAGTGGGTGGAAAAAGAACATTTTTGGGTCTGCATTTAAGATCGTCACCTGCACCGTCGATTGCTACCCAAAATACAAGCCATAAATTGCTTCCACTCCATGACTCCTAAATTCAAAAATCATCTTAAAATATATGCTGATAGCAGCTACTGCATATGGATTCTTTTTCTTGGCATGGAAAGAAAAGGAAGGAATGAGATCTCTCTTACATTTCTGTAAATAAGAGTTTGTTGTATGTTACAGATCAAAATTGTGGAGTTGCAAACACCCAAATCTAATTTCTCGCATTTTCCTTTCCGAAGCTCCAACCAAAATCAATACATAGAAATTAAACAAACCTTGTGCAACCTCCCCCACCTCTGTCTCCTCCTAAGCAACCTCCCACCGTTGCCATTATGAAATCTATCAGTTCTAATGAATCAGTGAAGTGAATGTATCCCACCCAGCCTAATCATTTACCTCTCCGTGTCGTGTAGTGGAAGCTGGAAGCTGGAAGCTGAACAATCGGAATAATTCATGCCGATTTCTGCTTGCTAATCGAGCTTCTTTTGCCTTGGTCCTGGTGTGATCCCAGTGAGAGAACTACCACATTAGATAGTCTGACGAATGAAATGTGTATCATCAGTATGGAATAACATAAGGCAGAGCATAGATATCAGCTGACTCAATGGGAAACGCCTCTGCCCAGACCAGTGGTACCTCCTCGACCACCAAAGATTTCGGCTTCCTTTCTTGGGAGTCACTGCTATTAAACAGCCATTGCTGGTCACCAAAATCAGGCAATTCCTCCACTCTGGGTACTGCATATATTTGGTTCAAGTACCTGAAATCTGGATGGGGTGGTTTTGGAGGAGGTGGCCCCTTTTGATCCACTTGTCCGGTGGCTGTGGGTGTAACGGAGGAGTTTGAAGGCTGAGCTTCTATGACCCCATTGATCTTCCTTTCTTTACTATCCACCGTAAGACTACTCGACGTTCCCTGTCTATCTAGAGCAGTTTGGCATGGTTCCAATATTTTACCATTCCCTGACATAGGATGGCTAGAGGAACTGAGCTTTTGGAACTTAATCGGTCTAATGTCCTCGGCTGTAAAAAAAAAAAAAATTTCAAGAGACCTTTCTCATGAGATCATTACAAGTGACATAATTCCAAAAAGAAAATGATGAAAGAAACAATTGGGCCAGTTTACAGCAAGCATTTTTTAAGCCAGAGATACAAGATAACTACAAATGAACTTACTGTGAAGAAAGCCGTTGGTTTCAATGTCCTTTCTTTTTCTAAAATTTCCCTCAATATTTGCAGACTTGCCACCGTCATCAGGTAATTGTGAAGCTATCGTAGAATGACCGCCTATAATTTTTTCTTTATTGCTTTCTTTCGATTCATTCATCTCTCCTCGCCTATCTTCGCCTTTCTCCTTCGCCTTTTCTTCTATCTTTTTCTCCTTCTCCCTTTCTTTGTCCTTACTTTTAAGTTTCTTTTCTCTATCTTTGTCCTTGTGTTTCTCCTTCCGTTTTTCACTGCCTTTCCCTTCTTTGATCTTGTCTTTTGTCTCTTTCCTTCCCTCCACCTTCTCTGATGGTTTAGAGTATTTCTTCTCCAATAATGGTTTAGATACAACTTCAGCTCCAGTTGAGTTTCGAACTGTACCAGCTGGTTTCTGAACCATTCCCATCCCACCAGTTTTTCTGTCATCAATTTTAAGGCCCTTGATATTGTCCACGACTTCCATAGAGGTGGAAGAAGCTGTGGGCACCAATCTGACCATCCTATCTTCTCTTTTTGACTGTGCAGCTGAAAACTTCTCCATCTCTTTATCATTGATGCTCTTCCCAGAATCCAGCAAGAGTTCGGATCTTTTCGACTCATCGACAAGAAGGTCCTTCTGAATGAGCTTAGCTCCTGTGTAACCAGCAGATTGCCCCGTATCCAGCTTCTTAAGGAAACTGTTAATGTCATTGGTCTCGTGCTCTTTATGAAGAAGACTCCCGCCATTATGATTATCGGTTTTACCCGAGAGTCTCTGCTCATCAGGGATTCTTGTTTTGTTTTTATCTCTATCCTTCTTTTTCTCTCTGTCCTTCTCCTTTTTCTCTTTCTTCTCCTTGCGGTTTTCTTGGTCACTTCTATCCCAGTGCCTTTTTTCTTTGCTCTCACTCTTCTCTTTCCCCTTCTTCTCCTTTTTAAGCTTCTTTTCTCTACTCTTTTCCTGAAATTTGCATTGAAGTCGATTGAAAGTATGTCAATTCAATCATTACTGAAATGAAGCCAGATACTATCTTGACAAAGTTAAAAAGCTCAACTACTGCAGCTGAGCAGAAGTCCCCAAACACAAAAAAGAGAAATAAAAGGCATCTACTTCCCAGCAAAAAATAGGCATTATTTCCATGCAAAGATGAGTGCGAGTCAAGAAGTACAAAATAAGTTTCAACACAACTTTCAAGCAACTAACTAGCCTTTACATTTTATCCAGCTAGACGATAATAAAAATATTCATCTGGGAGCATTGAAAAATTCACCCTTGACTATACCCATTAAGTTCCTGGTAAAAGAGTGTTTATGTGTTGGATCGAAAATTCACAATCAGCATGACAGAAACTGCCCACCTATTCTCCAGTTCAAGCGTCAGAGAAAATTGATGCTAACTCTACGTAACAAAGCACTCGAATCAAATGTTTAATGACATGGAAACCATAGTGCCGTTACATCTCCAATCATTATGTTTGATTAATTGTTTAACATTCTGAATTCAAATTACTCGTTTAGAGTATATTTATTTTTAGTTCCGTATTATTAATACAGACATAGTAAATAAACCTTCTTCAGCAAGTCACTGTCCTCTACTCTAGCCTTCTTTTCATATCCAGGGGGAGGAAATGGAAAGCAGCGAGACATTGCACAGAAAATCTAGGCAAAAAGAAAGTCCTCCTGCAGAGTACACTGTGCTATTTACTTTGCATTCGAACCAGAAGCAAATCTCCTGCCCATCCACCATGTCAATGCATTCATCTCCAGCTTCAATTCTCACTCATGAGTGGCCACTGAATCCAACCACAATATTCGAATTCTCCCTCTTTTTCTGGGAAGATACAGCCACTTTAAATAGCAATGGCCGCACTGCAAGCAGTCGATTGGATAACCGAACTCCTTGACTGATTAATCGAAGTAAATTGTGAAAATGATGAATCCTTGACTGTGTTTGATCAGAAAGGAACCTTCAAACCAAGTTATTTCAAACACTTCTTGCATAAATGGAAAAGACTAACTGCATTATGATCTAGTCTCTTTTATCTGCCACCCTTCTCCTCAAAAAGAAATCCAAAAATACTGATCGTAATTAATAGACTCAGAAACACTTGTAATCCAACAAACTCTCCAATACTTGATCGTTGGCATTCAATTATTTAATGAGCAACCCTCTTCCATGCTCAAACCAGCAACGTTTACCATTATCTTGAGCTGTGTTAAAGTTTGGGCAGAGTCAAATTCGAAACCCTCCAACAGGTGAAAGGATCGGAGCTTACGCACATTCTAGTTACACCCACGATCACCGTATCACGCTCAGTTCTTCAATACGTGCTCTGAATTAAACCCTAAGCATCCAGAACCACAAAATTCGATAAGTACTTCGTACCGATCCTGCATGACCTCAAAAAATCCACCATCGCAGGAGCATAGTAGCAGTAACAAAACCCTAAATTCGGCTCCTCGTGGAAAAATCAGAACTTGGAAAAGATATCAGCAATCAACGTCCGGAATAGATATCAAAGTATAGGGTATCAATGAAAAGGGGAAAGGGGAGCTCGATTCGAGCGGGGCGTGGAAAAACAGAGGGCGAGAAATATAGAAAGATTGAGAAAGAGTAGAGAGAGGAAAAAAGGGGGGAAATTTGTAGGATGGAGAATACCTTGTCCACTACAACAAAGTGGGCATTGTAGGAGGACAAGATCTCAGAGGCAGAAATCCAGAGGAAGAAGAAGTAAAGAAGCCCTGAATTTAAATGGAAAAAAGGCCTAGTTTGCGTGCGTAAGATGGAATTCGGATAATTGGTGGCAGTGATTAGATTGGGTCGCAGGCAGAGCGTCCTCTGGCGATGGAGGTTGAGAGGTAGAGCCACGGAATTGCCTACTCGAGGCTCGAGGCAAGTGTAGGTTTATATTTGTTCTCAGAGGCTAGACGCGAGCCCACCGGCAAAACACAGGGAAGGTGAGAGGGAGTGTGGGGAGGCGGAGGGGGGAACCAAAGTCCAGAGTCCAAATGGTGGAGAGGGAGACGGGTATTGGGCATGGCCATGGGCCCGCCTTCTTTGACCACCACCCTCCGCTAAACTCCCATCTTTTCATTGATCACAAGAAAGACCATATTTTTACGTAGTATTGCTAGGTTTCTAGTAGTGCTGGCAAACCCGGCTCGCTCGGCTTGCTTTGCACTGTAGCAGCTTGAGCAAAAGCTCTATCCGAGTCCGAGAGTGCAGCTCGTTCGAGCTGGCTCAGTTGGCTCGGACTACTTGTAGTGCGGTCGACATTTAGTATACACGCGGTCGACACTTAATGCATATGTAAATTTGGATAGCCGACCGCAAAATAAGGTGTCGACCGCTATACGTTCCAGAACGTTTTTAAGTGTCGACCGCTAATTAAATGTCGACCGCAATACGCATGATTGTTGTGAAAGTGTCGACCGCGTGGAAAAAAAGAGTGGACCGGTAGTTGTAAAAAGGTCGACCGTTTTTATAAAGAGGGGCGACCGTTANGAATCCATCTTTTTCTTCTTTTTATTCCCCTTCCTTCTATGAATCACAATATTTATGTATCTATACCAATACAACAACGACGCCTACGGACCGTTTGATCCACCGCATCGAGGGCCCACATCAATTGGCCTAAAAGAAGAACCAGCCATGTGACGGAGACGACAATCAAGCAGATTCCTCGGGGTGCTGATTGGATACCCCGCGTGCCGCTTTTACCCTCGACTCTATCCCGTAATATCCAACGTACCACTTCACGAACTTCCTTAGCCCTGTCGGCAGGTCGGTGCTCGGCTTGTACCCGAAGTCCCCCATGGCTAAGCTCACGTTCGCGTGCGTGAACGGAACGTCGCCGTTGCTCGGCATTTTTATCACCCGTTTTTTCGCTTTCTTGTTCAACAACGTTTCCAATATCGACACCAACTTCCCCACCGGTACCGGCGACGTGTTTCCCAGGTTGTACACTCGCAATTGCGCCGGTCCTCTTTTCTTCCCGCCGCTTCCCGTGCTTTTCTCCGCCGTGTCCAGCGCTCCGACGCACCCTTTCACGATGTCGTCAATGTACGTAAAGTCACGCGCCACCTCCTGGTTGTTTTGGTTCTGGTATATTTCGATCGGTTTCCCCTGCAGAATATCTTTGGTGAAGAAGAAATAGGCCATATCCGGTCTTCCCCACGGTCCGTACACTGTGAAGAACCGGAGCCCGGTCAGGGAAAGGCCGTATATATGGTTGTAGGTGTGGGCGATTTCCTCTCCTGCTTTTTTTGTAGCGGCGTAGAGGCTCGCCGGTTGGTCAGTCCGGTGCGATTCCGAGAATGGGTTCTCGGTGTTCAGGCCGTAGACCGAGCTCGACGAAGCCCAGACGATAGCCGGCTGAGGATTCGCGGACTTGACGACTTCCAGAAGGTTTACGAAACCGGCGATATTAGAGCTGATATAGGACTGAGGATTCTCCATTGCGTAACGGACGCCCGCCTGGGCTGCGAGATGAAGAACGTGAGTAAAAGGGACGACGTCGAAGAGCTTGGATAACAACGGAGTATCGTTTAGATCGCCTTCTACAATGAAAATCTGGTGCTTCGTTAAGAGGTCTTGTCTGGCTCGCTTCAGGTCCGGATCGTAATAGTCATTGAAGTTATCCAGGCCGAGAACGCCGTCGCCGCGCTTTTTCAGAGCGAGAGAACAATGGCTGCCGACAAAACCGGCTGCGCCGGTGACAAGAATGGACATCCCGTTAGGGCGTCGTGGGGTGGAGGAGTGGCGTACTTGCTTCTCCCAGGCGGCGCCTCCGGGTCCGGCCCGGGCGTAGAAGGCAGAAGCGAGGAAATTGCTATGGATGTGGAGGTGGGCGTGAGGGTTGACGGCGTCGCCGAGCGGGGGGTAGTTGAGGGTGAAGAAAAAAATCAAGACGAGAGCGACGAGCAGCGTGGATCGGAAAAGGAGCTTGGAAGAGGCGTTGAGGAGCTTGGTGCTGTTGAGGCGGCGGAGGTAGCTGTTGTAGCGCTCGAGCTTGATGGTTTTGCTAGTGTCCGGAGGAGAAGCCATTGGAGGGAGTGGATAAGAAGCTCAGACTCGGAGCAGATCCAATGGAGAGCCCTGGAGCTGAAAGGAGGAGGCGGCGAGACTAATATAAGAGTGGTCACTGGTTGTAGAGAGAGAAAGAGATAGAGAGTGGGCATTAAAGACTGCAACTTTTTCCACGGCATAAACACAGACAAGTTGAGTATCACTCCTTCCTTAAACTCGAAAGACTTACAGATTTACTGTACAGATGGAAAGTGGAGGACGACTACTCACAAAAGCCCCTGTTTATGCAATCTATTTACGTCCCATGCCCCATTCTTCCGAACTCCAGGTCTCGGGATCAGATGTGAAAGGTCCGCTCTGTTTTGAACCGGAAAACGAGTGAGGATCTGCGCGAATGGATCGTCGGTGGTCAAAAGAGTGAGCTGGAAACGGAAGGCCGACACCAGCAATCGGCATGTATTTCCAAAAA
The DNA here is from genome assembly GCA_003255005.1 of Begonia fuchsioides. Classification (NCBI taxonomy): domain Eukaryota; kingdom Viridiplantae; phylum Streptophyta; class Magnoliopsida; order Cucurbitales; family Begoniaceae; genus Begonia; species Begonia fuchsioides. The sequence continues at coordinate 272,831 of QAOC01030572.1, forward strand.
GGTCTTTTTTTTATTGTGTTTCTGCCGTGGCCACATGGGAATGGCTGAAATTTATGCAATCTGAGAGCCTAATCACTCCTCCATGGGATTACTAGGAGGGGTCAGTCGTTGCTTAGAAGAAAGGAGGGATGATTAAGAGCAGGGGACCCATTGCCCATCACCCATGCGAGTTGGGGTTTGGATTGTAGCGAGTGGGAATTTCTCATGAATTGCGCCTTCCTTATTGATCTTGTACGGAGCAGGGTAACGCTCTTCTGCATCCAAATAAATGATCCCCCGACACACAACGTTACATTGATGTGAAAATTAGTTGAAGGCGTTCAACTTTGGTGTGTTGTACTCGTGATTGTCCACATTCGTCTTTGACGCCGGACATTGAACACTCTATCCATCACCCCTGATCTATGGTCCGCTTGTTTTTTGTTTTTTGTAAGTAGGGTAACTTCAATTCATGATGTCTGAAAACAATTGTTTGCTTAGACTTTGAAAGGAATGATTTGGGGAGTTACCGAAGTAAGTGGATCTGGCCGACAAGACTTTTAGTAGTCACATCAAGTTTAGACGATTAGAATGGTTGGAGAGACGGTCCGCCCCTTGAAAGGATGGTGTCGTCTTCTCTATACATACAATCTAAGAGAACCCATTATCTCTCAGGTGGTGAGCTAGCTACGTGTGAGTACGGGGCGGGCCACATATGAGCCCTGTAGAGCTATTATGGTGAAACTAAAATTTCATAAAACGAGCTGCAAGCAGCTGATTTAAATCGCACAAATTCAACACATACAACGAAAGGAAACAACACGATTATTACGACACAAGTAATCCATCTCAAAGTCACCAAGTTACGAATGCTTCTAAATAAAGCCAATAGACTGCAAGTGTAAGGGACGGAACTAATCCTTGAACTTCATCTCCGATGTGAGGAATCCGGGCATGTCAAAGGAGGAAGAGAACTTCTCAACGTCAACCTTGAGAATCTCGATGTCCTTGTTGTTTGCCAGGCCCTTATTGAAGTCCTTCAATAGCTTTCCATGCTCCTTTTGGATGCTCAACGTGATTGTCACTGCTCGGTGAAGGAACTCTCCTATTTGCTCAAAGTCCTTCTCCACCAGTCCCCTCGAAGTCATTGCAGGTGTACCTACAATTTCCAATAATCCCCTCATAATCAGCCCAATACTGGAAGTTGGTGACGTGAAATTTAATGGAGTACACAGAAGGATTCAGTTCAATCATGGTTTCAGGATGCTAAGCAACGTCTTCATGATATTACCCATGAGAAGATTGTTTTAAGAGCAAAATCAATGGTGGGCAAAATTATTCTCCTGTTACTACATTGAACTTCTACGTAACTCCATATTTCTCACCAATTCTAACGCCTCCAGGAGCCAAGGCACTGCTATCACCGAACACAGCATTCTTGTTCACAGTAATGTTGCACAAATCACAAAGTTTCTCGACCTTGTTCCCTGTAAAAAGCATAAAAAAAAGCAAGCCATTAGAGCCATAACCTTCATTTGTCTTACCTTTTTTCCCTTCTATTAATCAAAACAATTTACACGAAGGTGATTAAGAGATGCTCAAGATCTCTATCATTACCCGTCAAGCCCAAAGGACGAAGATCCCAAAGAACAAGGTGATTTTCAGTTCCTCCAGTAACAAGTTTATACCCCTTGCTCATCAAGAAGTTTCCTAAGGCCACAGCATTGGCCTTCACTTGCTTGGCATAGGTCTTGAATCCAGGTAACATTGCTTGCTTCAAAGCAACAGCAAGGGCCCCAATTTGGTGATTATGGGGACCTCCCTGGAGTGAGGGGAAAACTGCAAAGTTGATTTTGTCTTCAAAATCATAAACTGCATCTTCTGGCTGACCCTTCTTTGCTGGTTTAGGACCCTTCCTGTAAAAGATCATACCAGCCCTTGGACCCCTCAAACTTTTATGGGTGGTTGTGGTGACAATGTCGCAGTACTCGAAGGGGTTTGCAGCTTCCTGAAGCCAATTGATGAAAGTTAACCAAAAAAGACTAGATATAACGTAAATTAAAACCACACAATATATTGGTCAAATAGTTGAAGATCTGATAATAGTAAAAAGTAAATTTCAATATTCTCACTTAACTATTCAGAAGTTAGCAAAGGCATTAGTCATATTTCTAAAGTACTCATCAAACAAGCCAGCACACATACCAAACAAACCAAAGGCAAGATGAAACATTAGTTTAATTATAAATGTAAATTTACGTGAAAGTTGTAACAAGTGAAACAACATAAAAATTTCTGATGGTTCGTGTATTTGACATTAAAGGAAAAGGTCCATTCATAAATTACATCACCCATATACGTAAAAATAAAAATTTCTACTGGAATACGCTTCGTTTGTCATGATATAATTGAAGAACTTTTTTAGCATTAACATGCAAACATACAAGATAAAAAGGGTGGATAAATATCATTCACTTAAATGGATAAAAAAGAAATTTTCAAGATTCAAAATGCAGAGATCTGCAGCAGTCATTAGAAATGGAAATCATTCACCCAAAAATTAAAAATAGAGAATAAAGCAAGAGATCCAGATCTATTAACAAGACGAAATGCATTTCCTCGAAAAATGCACAATAGCACATTGAAACAACAATAAACCAACATTGCATTTACCTGAGCAGCAACGAGACCGCTTATATGAGCCATATCACAAAGCAAAAGCGCACCACACTTATCCGCAATGGCCTTAAATCTGGCATAGTCCCAGTCCCTCGGATACGCACTGCCACCGCAGATAATCAATCGAGGCCTGAAGTCCAGAGCCTTATCCTCCAGTCTATCATAATCAATATATCCCGTGGTGGAATTAACCTTGTAAGGCAAACTCTCAAAATAGATGGAAGTAGCGGAGATCTTCTTCCCACCGGAGGTGTAGTAGCCGTGAGTCAGGTGGCCCCCGGATGGAAGATCGAGGCCCATAATACGGTCGTGAGGCTGAAGCACAGCCGTGTAGGCAGCGAAATTGGCAGGGGAACCAGAGTAGGGTTGGACATTGACGCCCCATTTGGTAGGATCGAGGTGAAAAGCCTGGAGAGCCCGAGAGCGACAGAGATTCTCGATCTCGTCGATGTACTCGTTGCCTCCATAGTAACGGTTTCCGGGCATTCCCTCAGAGTACTTGTTGGTGAGAGCGCTCCCGAGAGCCTGAATGACGGCGAAGGAGGTGAAATTCTCGGAGGCGATGAGCTCGATACCTCGGCATTGTCGGCGCTTCTCCTTCTCGATGAGATCGAAGATTTCAGGGTCGACGGTGTGGAGAGGAGTGTTGCCCCATTGATTAACAGGATCCATCGGAACAGAGATCGGAGTCGGAGAATGAGCGAGCGAGAGAGAGAGAGGAGAAATGTATGGAGGCCCTTGCAAGGAGAGGAGGGAGGAACACGCGGCTCTTAAGACTTCCACCGATTTGGCGCAATTACGAATAGACCCTTCGATATTTTTATTATTTTTTATGAAATAATTATTTCATAATCCCACTTTTAAATGCCTCCATTTCAGTGAACCGTAGAAGGAAGGTTGGTGAGATTGAGGGATAATACGGTAATTGAAGACTCACCAGTCACCAGTCACCAGTCACCAACCCTCCCCCACTTAGGATCTACTTTTTTTTTAATAATAATTAAATTACTCTAGTTATAATTAGCATAAAACTGTCGGCTTTCTCACCAGATCGGATCTACTTACCCCTCTTTAATCGCCACCGTCCATTTCATCTTCCCAACCCGGTACCCGCTATTTATACCCGCCTTTCACGCTGCCATGTTCTCCACTTCCACTTCCGCTTCTCGCTCAGGCATTCGATCCTCGAAATGGCGTTGTCGGTCGAGAAAACCTCCGCAGGACGGGAATACAAGGTGAAGGATATGTCTCAGGCTGACTTCGGCCGTCTCGAGATCGAACTCGCCGAGGTTGAGATGCCCGGTCTTATGTCTTGTCGCTCTGAATTCGGTCCTTCTCAGCCCTTTAAGGGAGCCAGGATCTCTGGCTCTCTCCACATGACCATTCAGACCGCCGTTCTCATCGAGACTCTCACTGCTCTCGGCGCCGAGGTCCGCTGGTGTTCCTGCAACATTTTTTCCACTCAGGACCACGCTGCCGCTGCTATTGCTCGGGACAGCGCCTCCGTCTTCGCCTGGAAGGGTGAGACTCTCCAGGAGTACTGGTGGTGTACTGAGCGAGCCTTGGACTGGGGTCCCGATGGTGGTCCCGATCTGATTGTTGACGATGGTGGCGATGCCACGCTTCTGATTCATGAAGGCTTCAAGGCCGAGGAGATCTACGAGAAGACTGGCCAGCTCCCCGATCCCGCTTCTTCTGACAATGCCGAGTTTCAACTCGTCTTGACCATCATCCGAGATGGACTCAAGACTGATCCCAAGAGGTACCACAAGATGAAGGACAGATTGGTTGGCGTTTCCGAAGAGACTACTACTGGGGTGAAAAGGCTTTACCAGATGGAGCTTAACGGTAGCTTGTTGTTCCCTGCAATTAATGTCAACGACGCTGTCACCAAAAGCAAGGTACTACTTTGTTTTGTGATCTAGGCGTCATTTCCATTTTTTGTTCCTATCATGCGCTAGATCTTGTCAAGTTTGTTTGTTTCAACATGAATCTGACTCCGTCCAAGCCGCAGATCAATTGCTGCAATTAATGGCTGCAAGTTTCTTTACTGCTTAGATATACTTTATTTACTGGACCGATCTTGTCCCATGTCTGGCTCTAGGAATAAAGGATCCGGGATCTGTTGATATAATGTTTATCCTTGTTCCATTGTGTTTGTGCAAACAGTTCGATAACTTGTATGGATGCCGCCACTCCCTCCCCGACGGGCTGATGAGGGCTACTGATGTCATGATTGCCGGAAAGGTGGCTGTGGTCTGTGGTTATGGAGATGTTGGGAAGGGTTGTGCTGCTGCCCTTAAGCAAGCTGGGGCTCGTGTCATCGTGACAGAAATTGACCCAATCTGTGCCCTCCAGGCTCTCATGGAAGGTCTCCCAATCCTCACATTGGAAGATGTTGTCTCCGAGGCTGACATCTTTGTGACCACCACCGGCAACAAAGACATCATCATGGTTGACCACATGAGGAAGATGAAGAACAATGCCATTGTCTGCAACATTGGCCATTTTGACAATGAAATCGACATGCTGGGACTGGAGAATTATCCGGGTGTAAAGCGCATCACAATTAAGCCTCAAACCGACCGGTGGGTGTTCCCCGAAACCAACTCAGGCATCATTGTGCTGGCGGAGGGGCGGCTCATGAACCTGGGGTGTGCCACTGGGCATCCTAGTTTTGTGATGTCGTGCTCATTCACCAATCAAGTGATCGCCCAGCTGGAGCTGTGGAGGGAGAAGGGAACTGGAAAGTACGAGAAGAAGGTGTATGTTTTGCCGAAGCACCTTGACGAGAAAGTGGCTGCACTTCACCTCAGCAAGCTGGGAGCCAAGCTCACGAAGCTCTCCAAGGATCAGGCGGATTACATCAGCGTGCCTGTCGAGGGTCCGTACAAGCCCCCTCATTACAGGTATTGAGAGCAGGAAGGAGGTTTTGTGGCAGAAAAGGACTGTCTTCTAGCGGAGACGGAGGATGTGGCTGGAATAAGGCATTGGCTTGTATGTGTGGAATTATTCTGTGTTAAATGACGCAGTTGTGTTTAGACAACTTGTGCAAGGAATGAAAGAATTGTGTTTTCGTTTTCAAGACTCTTTTGTGCTTTACTGGAGGGTGAGCTAGAAATAGATATTCTTAGTTCAGACCAGAAACCCACAAAACGAATCGAGGGTGAATGAAATCAACCCAAGTCGAGAATTTCTTGACTATGAAAAGCCTTCGCCTTCACATTTTCACAGACGAATGCTGTGCGGCGTTGTCCCTGGCGCTGCTTCAGATACGCGGTCGTGCAGCTCGTCTTTCCTTTACTCTGCGACTGCAAAATTTATAAAACAAAGTTTGGGCTGGTCTCCATTGCCAAGTTAAAGGAATCAAGATCAAGGCTTGAAGCCCATGAAAGAAAGACGTGCAACCCAAGAAAGTTGACATCTTTATAACACCCTTTTCGGCCTTCTCTCCTCCAAATCCTCCCTCTGTTACGTGCTTCCTGCTCTGATAATGGCGCCTCCAACCCTTCTCGGCCCTCCTGAGATCTACAACTCCTCCCCCATCTCCCGATCCAAAGATCCCCCCTCTTCCGGCCATCCCTTCGTTGACTTGATGGCTGCCAATTTCAACTCCATCGCCGCTCCTCTCCCGAAGGGTCGCACAGAAAACTTTTCCCCTACCTTTCTCACCTCTGGTAACCCCTGCTTAGACTTCTTCTTCCACGTTGTTCCCGATACTCCTCCCGAGTCTTTGACCTTACGCCTGAGCGCTGCCTGGGCACATGACCCCTTGACTACTCTCAAGCTCGTCTGCAACTTGCGTGGCGTTCGTGGCAAAGGAAAGTCCGATAAAGAGGGTTTCTACTCCGCCGCGCTTTGGCTCCACAACCATCATCCCAAAACCTTAGCCTGTAATGTTCCTTCTATGGCTGATTTCGGATATTTTAAAGATCTGCCGGAGATTCTCTACCGGATATTACAAGGTCCGGATGTGAGGCGGAATCAAAAGTCTGAGTGGTTAGCGAGGAAGGGTTTAAAGCTGCCTCGCTATGCAAAAGCTAGATGTGGCGGACGTTCGTCTTCGGGGCGGAAAGTCAATACTAAGCGGACGCGGCCTTCCTCCTCTGTGAGGTCTGGAGTTTCTGAAGCAATTGGCGGATCTATAAATGAAAAAGAGCTGGCCAGTTTGTGCAGGAAAGAGAAATGGGTTTCGATGGCGAAAAACGTAGTCGAACGATTTGCTCGTGACCCAGAGTTTCAGTTCTTGTACGATCGAGTCGCTGATTTTTTTGCTGAGTGTTTGGCGAACGATCTCCAGCTCATGAAAGCAGGCAAATCGACGAGTGTCAGTCTCGCTGCAAAGTGGTGCCCCTCCATCGACTCTTCCTTCGACCGATCAACTTTGCTATGCGAGTCCATAGCGAGGAAGGTATTCCCGATTGCGTCTTACTCAGAATACGAAGGGATCGAAGATGCACATTATGCGTACAGGATCAGAGATCGGTTGAGGAAGGAAGTGCTTGTTCCTCTCAGGAAAGTATTGGAGTTGCCAGAGGTGTTCATTGGAGCAAACAGGTGGGATTTGATTCCCTACAGCAGGGTTGCTTCAGTTGCGATGAAGTTCTACAAGGAGAAGTTCATGAAGCACGATAAAGATCGGTTCGAGAAGTACTTAGAAGATGTAAAGGCCGGAAAATCGAAAATTGCAGCGGGAGCACTGCTTCCACACGAGATTATAGACTCTCTTACAGACCCTGAAGGGAAGCAAGTTGCAGAGCTTCAATGGAGGAGGATGGTGGACGATTTGATAAATCACGGGAAGATGAGAGACTGCATTGCCGTGTGCGATGTTTCAGGGAGCATGTCGGGGATTCCGATGGACGTCTGCGTGGCTTTGGGGCTTCTAGTTTCGGAGCTGAGCGAAGAGCCATGGAAGGGGAAGGTCATCACTTTCAGCGCGAACCCCCAGCTTCACGTAATACGAGGCTCTAGTCTTGAGGAGAAAGTGGGGTTTGTGAGAAATATGGAGTGGGGGATGAACACTGATTTTCAGAAGGTGTTCGATCAGATACTGAAAGTGGCCGTCGATGGGGGATTGAAGAGCGAGCAGATGGTCAAAAGGGTGTTCGTGTTCAGCGATATGGAGTTCGATCAGGCGTCCCAAAACAGTTGGGAAACTGATTACGAGGCGATCGTGAGAAAATTCGGAGAACGAGGGTACGGAGGGGCAGTGCCGGAAATTGTGTTCTGGAACTTGAGAGACTCGATGGCGACTCCGGCGCCGGGCACCCAGCAAGGGGTGGCGCTGGTGAGTGGGTTTTCCAAGAATCTGATGAAGCTTTTCATGGACAACGACGGAACGATGAGGCCAGAGACTGTAATGGAGGCAGCCATCACCGGAGAAGAGTACGAGAAACTTGTTGTTTTGGATTGATGTTTTTTGTCACATTATTCCATACGAATGAATTAGTCTTGAGAGTTCTTTTTCAAAGATCATTCCAGAACTGTGATCCAACATTTTAATGATTTTAATCGAAAGAGCCGCCGTCAAAACCAGCCACCCGTATCGGCCACTACCCCAGAGGCTGTAATGGTGGCGCACACTACTCTATCGGCGCACGTTAGCCTCCCGTCAAAGCGGTGGCTTCCCAGCCAGATCTGAAAAGCAGCCGCACGCTCCTCCCCCATTATGTCACCCATCACCACCTATTCAATTTCCACCCTTTCCTCCGTTCTCTGAAAACTCTTCGGCAGATCCTTTTGTCCAAGCTTTCGTCTTTTTCCATGGCTTCCCCACCGACCTCCGGCCAAGCTTCCCCATCCGATCAACCGCAGGCTCTTCTTCTTCCACCGCCTCCCAACCCACCGTCGCAGCTGCCTTCTTCCTCCTCTCGCCGCTTCCCTCCGCCGTGCTGGTCCCACGAGGAGACCATGGTACTCATCGACTCCTACAGCGACAAATGGTACTCTCTTCGCCGTGGAAATCTCAAGGCTACTCACTGGCAGGAAGTGGCGGACGCCGTTACCGAACGCTGCCCCGGCGCTTCGCCTCCGAAAAGTGCCGTCCAGTGCCGCCACAAGATGGAGAAGCTGCGGAAGAGGTATCGCACCGAGATCCAGCTTGCTCGCTCAATGCACCTCTTCGTGGGCTCACTTCAAGCGACTGGACTCAATGGAAAAAGGGCCCTCGCAAAAACCAGAAGACTCGGATAGTTTAGTCGATGACGATAACGAGGAGTTGGACGGGGAGGATCAAGAATTATACGGTGAATTGAAGAATTCCTCTGTGTCCAACACAGAAGTACGAGGAAGTTGTACGGAAACGGCATTAGTAGCGGAAGCAGCGGCGCAGGAGGGAACATCCGGCCGTTTCAAATCAGAATCCCGTCCGGCGTGACCATAGCTCAGCTGGGATTGAACGTGGGTGGGGAGTTCAGCTCAGGGATGAGCCTTTGCAATAGGGTTGAAGAGAGAGCGGGTCAGTAAAGCCTGGAATGGCGACGAAAGTGGAAAGAGAGAGAGAAAAGGAGAAAAGCCCGGTTGCAGAAATGGTTTCGGCAGTCAGAGTCCTTGGAGATGGATTCGTGAGGATGGAGCAGACGAGGTGGAGATGGCGCGAGAGATGGGAAGGACGCGGATGGAGATGGAGAGGAAGAGAACAGAGATGATGTTAGAGTCTCTCCGTAGGATCGTGGAGGCGTTTGCGAAGTCGGTTTCAGAGCAGAAGAAGAGTAAGAAGAAGACGAAGAGAATGGCTTCGCCTGAAACTTGAGCAGAAGAGCATGCCCTCCCCCTCCCAACTCCCAACTGGGTTAAAGAAGCTCACTTGGCATCAAACGAGGACAGTTTTCTAAGCTTTGACAATGGAGATCTGATAGTTTGGGGTTTCATTAAATTTCGTACCTTTCGCTTATTGGTTTAGTAGCAGAAGAAAATCAAAGTGGATTCAAGTCTGATTCGTTGTATATGTGGATCAAGATTGCCAGTGTTTAACAGAAGCTATTCAGGAACTTCCAACCCTAGAAATTCGAACGCTCCGACTCTTGGGCCCTTTGAAATTTCAGGGAGACGGTTTTCTCGAGAACTGAGACGTTGATGTTGTTCCAGATTTCAGAATGAGTAGGAAGCCGAGCAATCTTCTCCAAAACTTTCATGTCCTCCTGAAGAACTGAACCGAAGACGGTGTAAGGTTTAGTCCACTCGTGGTGGTTAGCCAGGCTGATGAAGAACTCTGGACCGGAGCCAACCCATGCAACCGAACCTCGGCTAATATTTCGACAGTGCTCGGGCGGGATTTCTTTGAAAGGAATTCCAGTGGCCTCCAGGGTTCCTTGAATTAGCGCAAAAGGAGGGCCATATGGAGCCTGAAAGCATGTGACTTTCGGATCAGAACTATGAGCAAAATTGCAAGCTCTCCCAACGAATAACAAGTAGCAAAAGAGAGAGAGAGAGAGAGAGAGAGGAGGCTACATTTTTGACGTGGCTGCCATCCGAATTCCAGTGGCTGCCTCGGCTTTCTGCGCGGTAAAAATGGCAGCCTGTGCATTGCCGCGATGCTAACAAATGGAGAATATAGGAAACTGAACGCGGGGCACATTCAGGAAACAGCTGGAAAAGAATAGAGCGTTGTCATGCCAAATATCAATACAACAAATTCTTCTGCAGCGAAAGAGCTCTGACCTGTATCTGGAGAACCCCGAGCTCTGTTTGAAGCCCAACAATTCCCTGCAAACAAACACTAGAGTTTGATCTCAATCCTCAGATTTAAATTCTCCATCGATTAAATATGCATAAGTTGATGAGTCTCCTGCCAACTCTACCTCTCCTTTTCCGAAGATGAGACCAGAAGTCCACATAATTCGCTCACTCGACTCTCTTCGAGCAGGTTCTAGCGACTCCTTTTGTTTCTTCAACCAACACTGCAACAGATCAATTGGTTATATCGTCAGATCATTCTGGATTCCAAACCCAGTTTATATCCAGATGTTTCAAAATCATAGTTGGCGTACAAAATGCGAAATCTGACCAACTTTGAATCTAACAAAACAAACGAACGGTAGATTTACCTCGCCAAATCTGGATCCACAAGCCTCCCTGTTTCCGCAAAACACCCAAGAATCGCACAAACAAGGTCCCCTCTCATCCCCGCAGATTTCCTTACAGGCCATGCAACACTCCTCCGCAGAAGAAACCTTAAAGTCCGAACCCCATTTCACAGCATCGCCCCAAAACTCCGTAAATTCAACGCCTCTGCAGCATTCGCTGGCCCCCTCTGCCTCTGAATCATCCCCCTCATTTTCGACCCAATCCGAAGCTGTGAAGGCAGCGGGATTACTGTTGTTGGAGATCGAAGACAGAAAAAGGTAGACTACGGAACACGAAATCGTGCCCATCAAGAAAAGAATCAGAAGCGCGCAACGGCCCCGCTCCGAATCGTTTTGGCGGCGACCCATTTGAGTTCTCAGGCCGAAGAGGAAAACCCAGAAGGCGATCGCCTCACTTCTTCTCTCTCATGCAGGAAGGACGCGCGGCGCCATTTTCGGGGACGAGGGAAGGGAATGGAGAAATAATAAGCAAGGACACAAACAACAAGATGATGAACGATGGTGTGGGTCTTCGTGCTAATCACGACCCCCGTTGCGAAATGTAAGAAGGTATCAATTATCATCACTCAGCGCCGCCTACAATTACGACGTGCATCGTTGGGTGCGCTGTTCGCCAGATTACATTTTTAAGGTGCAATTATTTTTAAAAAGAGCGTTAATCACGACCAATTTAGCTCAGAATGAGGTCAAGAAGTTTATAAAATGTTCAATTTTTGTGGTATGAATTGCAATAAACTTTGAGCTGCACGGTACTTACAGCTTGATCACATTATCGGAAACAAATAAAACCCATATAATGGTTTCATTAGCGAAAAACAGACTATACACATTTTTGCCGTTGTATACACTCAAATGCTCAACAACTATATTCAGAAAACCCAATCCAGTTCCCCAGCAGGAACTCCTGGACGGAATTGAGGTGGTGAACCAGTGCTACTGTTGCAACATCGGAAAGCAGATACATGATACACATCCACCAAACTATCAAAACAGACCAATGTCTGAGAGTTAAAACCAAGAAAAAATTTAATACTTGAGCGAATATTGGAAATCCAAAATCAGCATCTTCCAGTTAAATTCCAAACTCATTGCCACTAATCTAAACAAAACAAGAATGGATTTTAACACAAAAGGCATGACAACGCAGAAGGATAACTTCAAAATATCACATAATTTTGCTTCTTCGTCCATTAATTCGATAATGGAAGAGGGTATTGTTCCTCCCACTCAATTCTATTTTAGGGAGGAATTTCCCACTTCCTCGTCATTTCGGTATCAAATTCTTATTGCACTACACTAATTTCCAAAGGCTTAAATATATTATGATTTTGGTATAGAATAAACCACTGTTACTAAAATGCAAGTCAAGGCTAGCTAGTAGCTAGTCGAGAAGAGCATTCACTCCAGGGTTTTCCCATAATTACTCATTAAGCTTTCTTGCTCCCAACTGGTAAGTATACCTTCCCTCCCAGTATTAGGAAATCAAGAGCAAGGAATTCATAGCACAATCGACCTATTAAGGGTGCGCATGATCCAGATGAAGAGGAACTTCCATCCAGGAAAAAAAGTTAATTGCACCGACATATTTCAGCTTAAAAACTGCCATCTTCCCCTCATTCCTCTAAATCAGTCAGTAGTTATCTCATTGCACCTTTCGACCAAGCTTTTCCCAAAGAACGACAGAACTCAGGAGCAAACTTTCTCATAGTATATCAGTGCATGTGGTAGCTTCCTGACTTCTCCGCTTATAGCATGGCATGAAAGAAGTGAGCTTAACTAATACAAGATCTATCCATCTGGTCAGGCGGCTCTCTCGGTGAGACGGTGAACACTTTCATTTTCTTAACCAGAAGAGAGAACCTTAAAGTCTCATAAAAACAAAAAAAAAAGTAACATAACTCCAAGCCATCCATCTTGCTTTCCTAAGAGGAGAGAGATAGAAGATATTGTCATACGATCAGAAACTGAGAAGCCTTCCTTCCAAACTCCAAACAGCATTAGTTTCCATACAGCATAAAATTTAAACTAAGACAACTTTCCAATAAGAGAAATTTTCCCACAAAATCCTAAAATACATGTAGAGCTGGCTACCATTGGCATGATTTCTTCCAGAGACTGAACATGATAACTCTCAAGCTCTAATCACTCCATACATCATACAGCAGCATCTTTGCATCTTAGATCTGTTCCATAAACAAATTTACTCGTGACCATTGCCCTCCACTTTTACCAAAATCACTTCTTAACAGAACCGAAAAGTTGTCATTCCTTCTGACAACAAAAAAGTCTGATAGACATATAAAATGAAAACTTTGAAGCATGCATAGATTATCGAACACTTGTTATTTAATATACCCTAAAAATTACATCATAGAAAACATACCTCAGTAGTACGATCCAGTGCCACTACCACCCATATAACTATTGCCTCCACTGCGACTAGGATACATTGATGAGTAGGCATTAGAACCAACCTGTACAAATGATGAAAATTAATAAGATAACTGGAAAAAGTAACGAATATAATTTGCTAAGTTAGGAAGCATACATCACTTCCACGAGACATGTAATCACCAGCATAACTTGACGAGTATAATCCATCAGTGTCACTACTGCCGAAAGAACCTGCAAGCCATATTAACATGGAAATTAAACAGAATTAAAGACATACATTTAAAACAATAAATAAATAAATAACTCAAAAACACCTCCACCATATCCCATTCCATGCCGACTCCCATATAAGCCATGTGAACTCTGACCAGACATTGAACCTCTGCTACCACCATAACTGAGATTAGACCTTCCAAGCCTACCAATCAAAAAATATAGCAAATGGTTTTCTTAGTGGTAACACGACCAAAAAGGACTGGATATAATTAGTAGAGATAAGAACAAACCTATCACCATAGGCCTCCTCATATTGAGAAGAACCGCCCTCATACTCATAGTCCAAGCGAGCTCTTGACTGCCGTAAACCGCCATCAGCGTATCTCGAAGGCACATCATCCTAGGATTTTAAAAAAATGCACTTATATATAGAATGCCTTCTCATTCTTAATCCAATATGGGAGTGGCATACAAATAATATAACATGAAACTTCAAAATCTAACCAGTGAATCATATGGACGTTTTGATCCAGATAAGGAGTCATAATCACGAGCACGTCCCTCTCGGTAACTATTAAAGGGAATCCTTTCAAATCTCTGTCCATAGCCATCATCTGAGTAAGGTCTCCTCAATGGTGGCCGAGATGCAGTTCTTGGCAAATCAGAGTAGCTGGGGCCTCGAGAAGCATACTCATCTCTATAAGACGGTCGTCGCTCTTGTATTACCCTAGAACCATAATCAACAGCAACGCGGTTCCTTGAAGGATGAACTTCTTCATGTCGGCCATATTCTCTCTTAGCACTCTTTGGGTATGAAGGAACTGCGTTCACAAAATAAAATGACATAAAATTTTCCAACGACGTTTTCAGAGTGGTTGTCATGAACGTTAACCTGGTGGTCTCCTGTCATGCAGTCTAGTTGCAGGTGCAAATGGTCTGTCACGTGTGGGCATTGACATGATTGGCCGTTTGTCTCTCACTCCCATAGATCGCTTCAAACTAGCAGGTGGGGGGCGATTACTAATTCCTCTCACCCCATGCATTGGAACACTGCGTGAAGTTGGACGCCCCCATGGACCCCTAGAGGATCGTCCACCATCCCGTCCAGACCAAGCATCGCCACGACCACCGTGTTTACCTCTACTCCTTTGAAGCGGCCTTGACAACCTAGCCCTAACTTTAGCCTAATATAGACAAATTAATCATACAAGAATATAATTCAAACAAAATATACAAACAACAGCATTCAACAAATCTAAATTAGAAAGGTAGAATAGACCAACCTTGTTGTCACCATCACCCAACTCTGAATTATTAATACTCTTGGCACAAGTAACAGCAGCATCATGACTCTCAAATGTAACAAAACCAAAATCCTTTCGCTTTGCAGAAGGCATGTTTCGTGCAAGCTCGACCTTTTCAATGCCCCCATATTTCTTAAGAAGTTTGGAAACATTATCTTCATCCCATGCAGCAGGCAAGCCGTCAATAAAAACAGTTTTTACCTGCCAATCAAATTCCACATCAGAAATTCTGAAAACAAGTAAGAGCTCATGACACCCACTACATTCAATAATAAAAATACGCCAGGTGTTTTGAGGATTTTATTTTACAGAGCATTCAAAGGAAAGGCCAGGAAAAAAATAATTGAGATCAACCTAATGGAAATTGCTTGCAGTCCTAATAAACTAATAACTAAACAAAACAACTGGTGATACGTATTCCATCTTATCTTCAAATTGAACCAATAATAATAGCATAGCCATTGGAGTGAGAGTAATGCAATTAATTCCAAGAATCTTCAATTAGCTTGACTTATTACAGCAGCATATCGCACCAATATGCTTATGCCAAGAAATAGAGAAATAAAAACACTTCAAAACAGTGGCATTCTGTTTGGAGAACTATTGAATCCAAACCCTTACTTGTGCCATTATTTCATCACCAGGGTCAATGAAAGAATCAGCAAATGAAACCTTTGCAGGTCTATCAACTCCAAAGACAACATCCCTCTTTTGAAGTCGCTTAAAGGCGTCCATGGCGTCGGATCGAGATTGAAATTCCAAAAAAGCAAAACCTCGATTCATTCCCAAATTGTTACTGTCTTCAACCAATGTTAAATCATCAACATTATCTACTCCAAAATGTTTTAGTTTCTCCTTGAGCTGTACCCAAGTCGAAGTCAAGAATTTAGCTCCCAATAGGTGATAATTATATCACTAGATGATAATGTAAAATAAACCTATGTACTTACAGCTTCCTTTGTCCATGTCTTGCATATATTACCCAGGAAAAGGGTGTCGCTGTCTTGACTTGGAGTGACACCACACTGTTTTCCATTTATCTGAAAGGGTAATCATTGAAAAATATAATTTAACATGTGAAATATTCTTACGTCCCTGTGAACTAATGGGAGCAATGGTTACCACTGGATTTTTTAGCTCTATAACAGCTCGTTTTGCCAGCTCCACGGTAGGAAAACGTAAGAAAGCAAAACCTTTGTTTTTCTTTGTCTGGGGGTTCATCATCAATCTGACTTCAGTAATCTCACCGATTACACTGAATACTTTCCTCAGATCCTCTTCTGTCACGTCTTTGTCTAAACCACCCACAAAGACTTCATACTCCTTGCGCTTACGCCTCTCTTTAACAACTTCATGGTGTTCGTCCACCTCTGCATGATCCATTTGTGTGTGCTCCTGATCCTCACCAACATTCTCATCATCCTCTTCACCCTCAACTTCCTCATGGACATCTTCCATATCATCTTCGAGCATATCAGGCTCCTCTTCCTCACCCACATCTTCATCAGGATCTTCTAATCCTTCACCTACTTCATGAACATCATCCATTTCACTTTCCTTCTCGTCATAATCAACACCACCATACTCCTCAGTTTCATATTCGGGTTCATTATCATCCAGATCTAAACGTTCATCTTTTTCAAACCCATCATCCTTTACTTCATCTTCTTCTGTGGTGAAGTAATTGTTTCCAGAATGGAAAATCAGCAACAAGCATAGAAAACTCAAAAGAATTAAAGGAGAAACCCATAAAATAGCTATCAAACTACTCAAATCAAAAGAACTTTATACTATGCAGGCATAAATTCTAGTCATCAGCGTACAAACCTAAATCCCTATGAAAGAAAACATGCTATTAAATTGACAGAAAAATTTTATATCAATGATTAGTAAGACCAACCACTTAAAGTCCTAGATTTTTAAGAGCTGCTGAACTCATAGAGGCTAGAGCACAAAAAAAGGTAAAATAGGTACGTGGGCCTATTAAAGTACATCAATGACGATTATGTGTAAAACAAAAAACTACAGACGAAAAATAAAACCCTTAAATCATATCTAGACTATCAATAACTTACATCACTCTTAGCAATAGCAATAAAAAGACACAAATTAACAATAGGTCAGTGAAATAAAAATCTATCATAGAACAATCGCCAAAAAAATAAGTGAGAGTTTCACCAAAACCTCACAAATGAATAAAAAAGACTCACTTATCAGATGAACCAAGAGAGTCGAACTTGATTTAACGTCTGTTAAGACCTCTATGCCCCTAGAATCTCGTTTCTTCGCCTCAAAAACCTCAGGAATTTCTTCCACAGCCGTATTTTTCTCGACTGTCACCTCCGTTGATTCCAACTCAATCACGGGGACGTCCTCCGCAACCAGAGATTCTTTAGGGAGCTCAGGCTTCGGCTGGCTTTGCGCCTTGGCGGCGCCTTTGGCAGCTCTTGTTGGCCTCTTAGACCCGGAGGAAGCCGAGCCTCTTTTCACCGCCCGAGGAGGCATCGGTTAAAAGTCGCCGCCAAAAATTACAATTCTAACCGGAACGAAACCCTGAAAATTCCGAAACTTTGACGTTGCAACAGGAAATTGGGGAACGAGGGAAAATTAAGATCGCGTAAATGGGAGGAAACTTCGATCAGAAAGAGAAAAGAGAGCGAGCGAGAGGGAGAGCGCGCGCGCTTCAAGGGAAACTAGCGAAAGAGGTGGATGGAAACCCTAGGATATTTTAACGAGGGGAGAATGGGGTTTGTTAGGCTGCTTCCAGATCTAGAAACCTCTCTCTCTCTGAGCCTTTGGATATGCCACAGAGACAGGTGGCGATGCAAGATGTGATGGGTTCGTCCATTACACAAGTTTGATCTCGTGCGGAAGCTACCTTAAAAATTCACATAATTAATTAATTAATTATTCCATTAATTCAACTAATTATGTCACGTAGAATAAAAAAATAATTGTAAGATTATTATTTATTTAAAACCTTCTTGTTTCTCATCAATCTCAATAATCACAAACAAGGATTTTGAAATTACATTGCCATTATTTTCTTAATTTTTGCTACTAACATAATTATTTGTTACCACTCTATTAACATCATTCTATGTGATTCTAATGTGTGGGGGTTAACTTTGGAAAATAAAATTGAATAAGCCAATGAATCATTGGGTGATGCACATCTTATGCAGCATAAGCAATTGAAATTACATATAGAAATGAGTTTTCACTAAGTATACCAAAAACAACGACGGAGCAAATATATTCAACACACTTTATCAAACCTTTGTATCGCTTTTAGGATTCCACGAATTCCAACATCCAAAATGTCCCGTCCAAACGAAACTCGTTGCGGGTGGTGTTGAATTTGCGTTACTATCTTCGTAACTTGTCTTGAACTTCTTCCAATCTCGAAGAACGGCACGAAGGTCGCCGACCTTGGCCTCGATGCTTCGGCAACAATTTGCATGGACAGTGGTTACAAGTCCAAAGTCTCTGCTATTTTGGCAAAATCCGCTGAAATAAAGAGTGTCCAGGAATCTCATTCTCAGACCTAGTTTCGGTATTATGGAATCGTTGCTAATCAATTTCAATAGCACGTCTTGCTCTTTCATCCCCGTCGAATTGTCTTTCAAACCATACCATTTGTCAAATAAAGCGATTGTCTTATTGTTCGATCGAGCAAAATAGAAACCGGTGTTTATGAGCTGGTCGCTGGACCAAGGGTCGCCGAAGAACACATCCGTGCTTATCTGGATATCTTCCGTTTCGTTTTTGCTAAGCTTTTCAAATGGATTTCGAAGCCACACCACGTCCGTGTCCTGCACAAATAGCAACTCACAATAATTAAACCATAATTTGAGCTTAATTGTTAATTACTTAATCTTAATTGTCGGCAGGTAGTGGACGAATAGTCTCTATATTAATTTTCATCGCTCATTGTTTGATTGTCATAGTTCTAAGGTCATTTTCAAATCGGTTCATGGGCTGCCACGCACTGCTTCAAAAGTCAACCGTTGGGAGAAAGGTTAGAGCCAGTCATCGGGCCAACTGGATTTTGATCCAACGGTTTAAATTAGTTCCCGAATCACCGGCGCCGGTGACGCTGGTGACCTAACCCTCTGACAGTCTACGCCAGAGTCCATCGAAGGCCGTGGATGAATCATAGCATCAAAAAAATCAACGGTCTAAGATCTGATAAGAAGACGTACAGTGAAGATGAAATTATATCCTCGTTTGAGAACTTCCAATAGAAAGCCAGTTCGTCTCCACATCATCTTGATGAAATCAGGCGACATGTAGATCTTCTCTCCCCTTAAATCAACACCCTCCGTTACCAGCAGGTAGCAGTTGAGGCGCAGAAACTTGCAGCGGTCGTACGCCGTCTGATCCACCGCCACTATCAGAAGATGATCCAGCAGGGACCTCGTGTTCTCGCCCATCCAGAAGCTATCTAGAAATACGTCCAGCATCGTTGAATCGGAGTTCACATCTTGGTCTGCGTAGGCCTTGTTGATGACAGTAATTATTACCGTTCTGTCCGCCATTGAAGCTCTGCTCAAAGCTGCTTCCAGATCGTCTTTAGGGACGTCAATGGCGGTCTGCGGGGCAAAGAGAATCCCGTGATTACCGATACCCTCATCTTATGAACGTTAAGAGAGAAAAAAAACCTTACTTGATTGGGGAGAGAGCGTTGGTATTTCTGACTGAGACAAGAGTATGATGCATCGGTAGAGGACGACCAGAAGGAGAGGTAAAGTGCTCCGACGATGAACACGAACATGATGGCGAAATTCCCCAGCGAGGTTTTTGGGTTGATGGCGTCCATTTGCGGCGCCTCCTTCGAGCTCCTCTGGGAAGGCGCTTCTCAGAGGTGTTTAAAAAGCCTGGCGAAAGAGGGAGGGAGTGGTAGACTGGTCATGGAAGTTGTCCGGGGGGGTTGATTATTAGTGTGATGAGTCATTGTAATGATATGATATAAAACTATTTATTCACATTTACATAATTACAAATTTGGTTTACATGAAGTGAGGCGTGAATCCACCACCAACTTCTGAAACACTAGAAGTTGACTTGCTTATTGTAAATGAATTCCAGTCATCGCTAATCAGGAGAAACATCTATTCATACAACTCGATTCTCTAAATTATGAATAATGATTGATTCAATGATGCTACAATCGAACTTCCCATTACTCTTTGATGACCATATACCATCTTTTTATACTTGAACTATTGGTCTTAGTTTCATAAACTAATCAACGCTTCAAAAATGATAATCTATTGCAAACCATCAACCTTCCTATGATTTGGTGGATGTATTTGCAATTTATATATTTCATTATTATGTAATTGTGTTAAAAAATTCATTGATTATTGTTTTCAAACTAATCTATGTTAACATATGCAAGGTGGGTACTTCTCCCACAATTGCAAAGTATTGTCTGTTTTTAACATGTTATGTTAGTAGGGAGGAGGTTTCGATCAGTAATTCTTCCGGCGAGGTTGAATGGAGAATTACAATGAAGCACAATGCTAACAATGTGTAGATCGCTATTGTGAAATGTTAACCACACATTGAAAAAATTTGCAAAGAGTATATGTTTCCTCACTCCTCAAAATAAGAGTATATACACATTTAATATTAAATCTCACTTTGTTAAATTAAAATTAATATTATATTGAATTCATAGGACTCTCCTGTGTGGTTTATTCTTGATGACAATTTTAATTATGAGATCGGCTTAAAATGTTCAACCAATTATAGTGATCGATGAAAATAAGAAGCTAAATAGAGTTGATAGCGATTTAAGGGATTAAGTAGAGGCTATGAAAGGAAAAGGTGATTAACCAACATGGTAAACAACCCAATTAGCCACAAATACAACCCTTAAGATTTGGAAGCTTCATATTTTATTCCCCACCACCCTAATTTGTTGGGATCTTTCGTACCTCAACTACTGCCCTCTCTTTCTCTTCTATCTTCTTCTTCTTCTCCTCCACTTTTCAAAACACATGGCGATCAAGAAAACCCTGGGCCGTCAGAGGATCGAAATCAAGAAACTAGACAAGAAAAGCAACAAACAAGTCACCTTCTCCAAACGCCGGGCCGGACTTTTCAAAAAAGCTGGCGAATTGTCCGTTCTCTGCGGCGCCGAGGTCGCCGTCATCGTCTTCTCTCCGAACGACAAGGTGTTTTGCTTCGCTCATCCAACGGTGGAAGAAGTCCTCGATAGATTCGCTTCCGTAGGGTCGTCCCCGTTGGAACCAGCGGAGACCTACGTCCCAGTGGCGGATTTCAACAGGGAGTACAGCGAGTTGTTGAAAGTTTTGGAGTTGGAGAAGAAGAAGTTGACTGAGATTAAAGAGTCGGTGAAGGACGCAAGGAGTAGCGGGCAGTTTTGGTGGGAAGAGAACGTTGACGGGATGGGAATGGAGGACTTGAAGCAGTACAGAGCGGCATTGATGGAGCTCCGGAGAAAAGTACGGGAGAGGGTGCAGAGGATGATGGTCAAGCGGGTGGGAGGAGATATGCTTCCGCCCTCTGCAATGCGATTCCCGGGGGCTTTCGGCGGGATCGAAATTGGGTCGGCGACGAGAGCGGTGACGTCGGCGGAGGAGGAGGCGTTCAAGAGCTTGGATTCGGTTATTTGATTTAGTTTTTCACTCGTTATACCTTGAACGTAGGAAATCGAAACTTACAATGTCCGATGCAGGAGTCATTGGATCATAAATTTCCTGTCTTTTACCTATATTATACATTGGAATAGATTTCTGTTTTTTTTTTTTTATGGATCTGCACGTTCAACTTTGCTATGGATTTTTAAGATAGGGTAAAAATAATTTTTTGGCCTGATTTTTCGTAAAATAAGCGAAATCAAGCGTGAGTTTTCAGAAAATAAAATTTGGGCTCGTCGGACGCATAAAATTTGTCTGATATGAGTCTGATATTCGTCCGAGTGAGGCATGATCGGACGAATATTGGACGAATGAGGCATAATTTCTTGCCTCATTCGTCCGTTATTCGTCGAGTGAGGCATGATCAGACGAATGAGGCAAGAAATCGTCCGATATTCGTCTGAGCTTTGCCCCATTCGTCCAATAGCCCGAAAAAACTATAAATTCGACCTTCTTTCTCATTGAAAATCACACTTAAGAAAAATAGTTATATCGGTAAAATGTACCCTTCCGTTAAAATTTTGAAAGATGAAATGACGAATAATGCATTCTTAAATGGATATGGGATAACTTTCAAAAGAAGCGATTCATAGAGACTAACAACAATATGTATAAAAGGATGTCCATGGGGCCTTCATACTTCAACGTATGCACATAAGAGTCACAAAATAATCAACGAGAATCAGTGCCGGAACCCGTCCAAAATCCAGAACCACGTAGAAAGTGGTCAGCTTGGCCGAGGTAGACAAGACAATAATATTATAAATGTATTATAACGTTGATGAAAAAATATGTTCATTACAAATTTAAAAAAAAAGTACAATGATATTGTAAAATAAAAAAAGTACAATAATAATGAAAAAGTAACTAAAAATCGCCACAATCTGGTGGGGGCTGTGGAGGATTCTTGGTCAAAAGGGGAAACTTAAAAC
The DNA here is from genome assembly GCA_003255005.1 of Begonia fuchsioides. NCBI lineage: Eukaryota > Viridiplantae > Streptophyta > Magnoliopsida > Cucurbitales > Begoniaceae > Begonia > Begonia fuchsioides. The sequence goes on from QAOC01030572.1 coordinate 295,093, forward strand.
ATCTCGGCCGTATCCAGCGTCCGCCGCATCTCATCCATTGTGTGCTCAACCCTGTCTATCCGTTGCATCTGCGTCGCATGATAACTGTCCATCCGCTGCATCTGCTCGACATAATAACTGTCCACCCGCTGCATCTGCATGGTATGAAACAGGTTCATCTGCTCCATCATAAGCGTCAACGTTGGCTTATTATACGAGGTCTGCGGCATCTGACTACCAGAAGAGTCAGAAGGTCCTGACATCTCACCTATCGAAGGTGCAGAAGTTCCTGACATCCCACCAGAAGACGGCTCTGCCATGTCAGCATAGAGAGGAGTGGGCATCGAGGTAAAAACCAACGGATCATCCTGAGCAGGAAGATCAACGTCTAGATCGAAGTGCATTCGGGCGGCTGCTGTGTCTGTCCTGTCTACCCACGTATCGCCCACCTCTATCAAACTCATCCTCCAAAGTTGACGACGAGTGAAAGCATCATGGACCCGGGGCTCCCTCATCACCTCACCCCGATGAATCCGTTCACGTAGTACCGAAATGGGTTTTGTAATCAAAACTCCGTACGAGAGGTTTTTCTCAACCCCCTATGAATCTCACCCATATGACGCAATATTAAATATCTCTAGTTGAAACGAGTTCCAGTATAAAGACAATACATAATATATAAGTCCATATGAGTTACCAGCTCGATATGTCCGTCCCTTGGAATAATCGTATGAGATATCATGTTCTGGATCACCCGAGCTACCACGTTAAGCTCATTCGCTTTCGGCTTCATCAAAGAATCTGATCGACTATCTGAGGTCCGAATTTGCCTCAAAAAAGATAATTCAGCTACTTGTACAATACATGGAGCGGCATGAGAGAAGTTGTAATACATCTCGCCTTGGCCATCCTCAGACTCCTATGAATAATCAATAATTTTGTTGATGTGCTCCGGTGTAATCAACAGATCTCTCCCAAACATAAATGTCCTTCAATTACCGCTGTCCGCTGAAACCACAAAGTTCGCATAAAAGAGCCGCACTAATCGCTCTCCTAACGACAAAGGTGAATCAGAAACTCTAATTTCTGAGGGTTGAGATGATCTTTCATCATCGTCGCGGTGCTGTCCGACGATTCTGATGTGTTTTTCACGACCGAAGTTCATTTTTTGCAAAAATATGAAAATTTTGGCAAAGCTTCGCCAAGACTTCCGGAAAGTAAAAAATAAGAAACTCAGCCTAAATTTATAGATTTAAAGTCGATCAAATGCATGCTTGCCTCACTCGACCGAAAAAATGAATCTTAGTGAGGCATGATCGGATGCATATCAGACGAATGAGACAAGAATTTCTTACCTCATTCGTCCGATTATGCCTCACTCGGACGAATGAGTCAGAATTTTACATGTCCGACGAGCTCAAATTTTATTTTCTAAAAATTCAGGCCCGATTTTATTTATTTTCTAAAAATTGAGGCTTAAAAATTATTTTTACCCTTAAGATACAGTAGATCGGGCCCAGACACCTATGTGGAAATGGGCGTGTCATCTTGTCAATTGATAATTCCAACGATTCAAATTAATTAAATATAAACTGTTTGAATTTAAACCCAGGGGGGTCAACGACTGAGCCCAATTGCATATATATTATGATTATATTGCAATTATCAATTATAAGCAGGTTAAAGATTGAAGCTTTTGATGAAAAATCAACGTCTGCTGGCGACCCTTCCCGTCTGTCCATCGTCCTTTCCTCGACGCCATTAATTTCCACGCTCTCTCCGCTCCAACGAGCGACTTTCCATTGACCGTCTCTGAAGAAACCGAGGAAGAACAGCCAAAGTCCTCTGCCCCAAGCGCATTCTGATCGCCCAATTTCCATCCTCTAGCTAATGCATCACAAGATTTCGGAGCTTCAGATCGGAAAAGAAAGCAGCGGCGTCTCTTCCGATTTCAACCCCTCTCCACCCCTGCTTTTCCCCTCTTCTCTCAGCTCAATCCACCACAAGCACCCCCCGTCGCACCACCTGCGCCCGTCCTTCTCTGATTCTGTTCCTCGGATCTTCGCCGCCCATGCCTCTTCCCACCACGACCCATCTCCGCCGCCTTCTTCTGCGCCCTACAAGAGACCGCTTTTGACCCACAACCGTTCTTTATCCAAGTCCCCGACTTTGTACCGATTCCCCTCGCCTCCGCCTTTCAATTCAGGCAAGCCGTCTTTCTTCTCCGTCTCAATCGCAGCCAGAGGTGCGTCCTTTCGGCTTTTCCACCGGTTCAAGCGGCTTCGTCTCATCCGCCTCCACTCCCGCTTCGTCGTCTTGATTTCTCTTCCCTTTTTCTTCTTTTTGGTATCTCACCCCACCCATTCTTTTCTCCTCGATTTTCTTTCTGCCTTTTGTTTCTCCGCGGCCCTTTTGTTCTCGCTCAATCTTGCAGTCCCGCGCCTTCCTTCCATACGCCTGTTTCTTGCCCGTTCGTTCCCAATCAAGCTCACCTCTTCATCGGCAACTTCTAAACCGCCTCTACCGGTGCTGTGGTCCATCGGGTATCGGTCAAAATCAGAGAAGAGGGCGAGTTCCGGTGGCTGGGTTCAGATTTACAGCAACGGGGACGTTTACGAGGGGGAATTTCACAAGGGAAAGTGTTCAGGAAGTGGCGTCTACAGCTATTACATGAGTGGGCGATACGAGGGGGATTGGATTGATGGAAAATACGATGGATATGGAGTTGAAACGTGGGCCAGAGGAAGCAGATACCGGGGACAGTACTGGCAAGGCCTAAGACATGGCTTTGGAGTGTATAGATTTTACACCGGAGATGAATACGCCGGCGAATGGTCGAATGGGCAGAGCCATGGGCGGGGAGTTCATACCTGTGAAGATGGCAGTCGATACGTTGGGGAATTCAAATGGGGTGTCAAGCATGGCTTTGGGCACTATCATTTCAGGTCATTTCTGAGCTTCATCCGTTCTTCTTTCAACCATTTGATCTAATACGTGCCATGACTTTAGTATCTTCGATTGTAATTATTATTAGCTAACATAGTTATCGAAAGCCGATCAGCCAGTATCGAATTTTGCATAACCTGTTTGTGTGTGGAGCTACATGTAAGAATACCACTCACTTTCGTCCTGTTTGAGAGTAACAGAAACGGAGACCAGTACGCGGGGGAGTACTTTGCGGACAAAATGCACGGGTTTGGTGTCTATCGGTTTGCCAACGGGCAACGCTACGAAGGGTCGTGGCACGAGGGCAGGCGGCAGGGGCTTGGAATGTACACATTTAGAAACGGAGAAACACAATCGGGCCACTGGCAAAATGGAGTCCTCAACGTGCTGAGCACACAAAACACCACCCACCCTGTATCTCCCATCGGCGTCTATCACTCGAAGGTTCTCAACGCGGTGCAGGTACAGATCTCAGTCGCTCCTAACCAAAGTCCTTGTCTTTAGACTTCGCACCTTGTGACCATTGTGAGGTGGCATCAGGAAGCGAGAAGGGCGGCAGAGAAAGCGTATGACGTGGGGAAGGTGGGCGAGAGGGTGAACAGGGCAGCGGGAGCGGCGAACAGGGCAGCCAACGCCGGCAGAGTGGCGGCCATTAAAGCCGTTCAAAAGCAAGTGCACGCCACCACCAATGACGTCGGCCATCCCCCAATTCCGTCCGCCTGACTGCATCTGACACTCAATCCTATCAATACTGAAAGAGATACCTGGCTGTAAAGATGAGCTAGATCTTGCACTATGTAACCAACAAAAGAAGGGTCACCCGACCCGTAAAATTGTCGGGGTTTCACAATGTCTATAGCGTTTGTATGGTTTGAAGAAAGCAGTCTTGATTCTTTTTGGCTTTTCCCACCCAATCTAAACGTTTTACAAAGTAAAAATTACAAATGGATCCTATGAACGGGTTGATAAGGGATGACGTCATCATTTAATTTATTCCAAGTATGGGCCTATGGCCCATTCTCATCTGGACAGCCTATATATTGGATCGGGACCGTCGTGCTAGGGTTCATTGAGCCGCTTCTCCTCTGCCACTCGTCACCGGGGTTCCTCTTCATTCCAGCCGCGCTTCTAGACATGGTATTGTCCCTCTCCTCTCCCCTTCTCCTTCTAACTTCTCTATCTATCTATGTCGTTCTCTTTCACTTATAACCTCCACTTTCCATTCTCTACGTCTTAGCTGACTTTACCGAATTCGGCTACTTTTCTTGAAAATTAGGGTCTACAAATACCTTTTCTAGATTTTGTGCTTTTATAGCCCTTGCACCTCTAACTTGGTTGTGATCAAGGCTTTATAAACTATGCAATCTTCTAGTCGCGTACATTTCTGAGTAAAATTTTCATGTGTTGTAGGGACGAACAAGTAAACGTCATTAGACAGAATTGCCATAGGCTAAAAACTTTAAGATGCATATTTATGACTAGATTTGGTATGCTCATAGTAAACTAATATTACTCTCGTTGTAGAATAGAAAAAATGCTTCTGTGACAAGTCGCTTGGAACGGATTAGTTCTAAAGTAGTGCTAATCTTCTTATTTTGTGTTTGTAAATGAGTGAATAATACTAATTTCTTTGCTTGTTTAAGTTGTCAGGTAATGATTGTGTTACATTACTACATCATTTTATCTTTTATGCCTATTTGAGTTTAATTACTATCAATTCTCTGATCTTTTCCAGACGAAGAGAACCAAAAAGGCTGGCATTGTCGGCAAGTACGGTAGGTGGCTTTTTTTGTTTTATTTTTTTTTATCGAAAAGCAAAGAACTTGCTGCCTTATGTTCTTATAAAGATCAAATTCGATTTATAGATGATTTATTTAAGCTGTGGACATTCCTATTGAATTGCCATGTATGTTTTTTTATTTAGGTACCAGATATGGTGCTAGTTTGAGGAAGCAGATCAAGAAGATGGAAGTCAGCCAGCACAGCAAGTATTTCTGTGAGTTCTGTGGAAAGGTATTCTTTCTATCTTTGATCATGATGTCTGTGATTGCTTGATTTTTTGTTGGTTACGCAAGTAAAAATAATGAATCGAGTTTGGTGAAACTGCCCAGTTTGCTGTTAAGAGAAAGGCCGTGGGAATATGGGGTTGCAAAGATTGTGGAAAAGTCAAGGCAGGAGGAGCATACACACTAAAGTGAGAACTTGTTCTTTCTTAGTGCAATTATTATCGTTGGCACGGATGATGTTTTTCCTTCTACGATGTTTTTTGCTTTGTGGGGCTAAATACTGTTTGGCATTGCATTTTACAGCACGGCCAGTGCAGTTACTGTTAGGAGCACCATTCGAAGGCTGAGGGAGCAGACCGAAAGCTAGATTTACTTGTTTCATTGAAGAAGTTTTGTTTGGTGCTGTCAAGACTACCGTACTTGCGTTTTCATTTATTTGCAAGAGTTGGCGCAGAATTTTGAACAATTTTAATAGAAATCAAATCAATTTCGATAACTATTTTTTTCCATTGAAGATGCGTTGATTGGTTTATGATACCTTGCCAACTACTATTGCTGGTGAAATTGTGAATTGGATGCAATGTGGAATGGCTTCATGGTGTAGTTGTAGTTCCAATCTCCCATGCGGCGCCAACAGTCAAACATTGCTAGAATCTCTCTCCGTTGATCCATAGTTCCATTTTCTGAAAGGATAATTTAAGTTAATGGTGCAGTTGGAGTTCCATAGTTAGCATGTATTATACGTTGGAAGAAGTTGAAAATGGGTTGGTTTCTTTTCTCACAAAATAGTGGCCTCAGCCTAGCCCTCCACATCAACCCTAAAATTTGTCATTCTTTACAGTTGTCCAAGTCATCGATCACAACACAGCGCACATAATCATCTCGGCAGCCAACAAATATTCTACCGCATATCATCACAGGAGAGGAGAATATCTGTCCCGGGAGATCCAATTTACCAAACTCCTCCACATGAACGTTTCGTGGATTTGACGCATCACTGCCAAAATTTAGTCGTAGTAAACATATTGATCCGGAACTAGAACAGCTGCAAATCAGCCTGGGAAAACACAATTCTGATGTGTGAGCGGGCTTCAAAACCTAAACTTCCAAGAAAAAGGTTTACCTGTCAGACGAGGTAGAAGAATTGGACCCCAGCCGTAGGTGTTCATCGATGTATGCAGATGCTGTAATTGGATCTCCAATATTATGTTCCCAGATCAGACCACCCTCATCCTAAAACAACCCAATTCATCAGACACTGCAACATTATCTAGCAATGAAATCCTATGAATACCAAAACCCTCATTGGGTTGGGAGTGAGTTGAGAAAAAAGATGGCAGATCCATTGTTACACTTAGGTAAGTAAGGCTTACCAGTTCAAATGCAGAAACACTTCCACTTCTTGAACATACAAGCGCCTGCAGTAAAGTTCTATCCGGTTTTAACTATTTTAAAATATATGCATTAAAGAGAAAATATGAAGATAGTTCCAGGAAAGTAAGAGGCAGAAGAGAGAGTCATCAAAGAATATTGAAGAAAGCAGATGTAGTACCTGAGATGGAAGAACATGTGATATGCAAGCTCCAGCAAATATTGGGCCGCCAATTTTGCGCTGAAAATGGCACAATATTACTTACGACAATTGGAACTAGAACTGATGTGGTAGAACAAGATATGGAAAGCCTTAGAATCCTGCTTATAAAGAAGGGTTGAAACAAATCTACAATTTTCTTCTTGATGTGGCCTGCATTTTAAACATTCTAACAAGGGATTCATCCCGTTGCTGAAGCTACAGATGCTTTTGTCAAAACGAACGGGAACATGTTTACTTACTGCTCTACTGATGTAGAAATGAAGTTATTTCCGAAGTCTATGGACAGTATCTTTTGTAACTAATTTGATGGTTTGCTTCAGCAAAAGGAATATAAGATGTCTGTTACAAATCAGTGCATCTTGCATTTATTTATTTTTTTGCTTAGACACTGCTTAGTACGAAAGTTAGAATATAGTTGTTACTGCTTTTAGTATTCTGAAGTTGCTGGAGTCTTTCTAGAAAGAAGTTGTTAGTCGTTAAAGGTATACATTCAGAATGATGTAACAAGATAATCTTTTAATGTCAGGTAAGATAAGAGAACATAATGAAACTGAATTTGGGCATCATTCTCATCCTCATATCAACACATACCCGCCAAATAATCGATCCATTAGCATCCAATGAAATCACATGTCCATCCACCGAGCAAAAAATAACTGCAGAAGAACGATTGCAACGGATATAAAAAGTACGTTAAAACATACATCCAGATCAAACACGCACTCACTTTCTTCGGACATCTTCCATATCTTAGTAATATAATGAGAAATAATAAGGTATTCCATATCTTAATAATATAATGAGAAATAATAAGGTATTGTAATGTTTGACCACTTATCTAAGGAGTCAGATATGGAATCTCTAGTATAAAGATAACAAAAGACATACCATTTCCGTTGAGGTGATCAATGGCAGGAGAACCAAAGACTGGCGCTCCAAGATCATATTGCCACAACATTTCAAAAGGCGAGTCCTGCATTTGTCACAATCAAACAGCAATATAAGCAAATATAAAGCCACATTATAAGAAATTAATAGCACTTTGTTCCTTCAGATACCTTTATTGACACTGCCTTGACACATCCTGTAGTGGATGCGACATATAGTATACCCTTTACCTGCATGGGAATTTTTATTGGATAACCAAAGGGGTTTACACAAAGGAAACGAACACAAACAAGAGTCTCCACAGAAAACAGAAAATAAAATGTATCTGGGAATAAAAGATGGGGAGATGAGAATGGCCAAAAACAAAGACAGCACAATATAGCTTACTAGTTGAAGTGTGCATTAACCAAAAAGTTCTACTGAAAACCAGATCAAATATAACCTTAATTTAGGAAAACTAAAATACATAGTCAAATTAAGAAAAAACTCATGAAGGTAAATTCAAATGAAAATGCAATAAACACAATTCAATCTTGAACACGCTACGAAATTATTCAAATTACTGAATAAAATTAACCTCATCAATTGCCGGCGATCCAAATAAACTTCCTCCACAAGGAAATTTATAAACACAGCAATGGTTTACATAATCCAGAGCATATAAGTTATGATCATGTGATCCACACCTGCAGATCATTCATAAATAATTACATTTGGTAAAAAAGTATGTTTCCAGAAGTAGTAATACATCTGATAATAGAAGATTAACTAAGTCAATATGGTTTTTCCTTTTCCAAGAATCCCAAAGAAAAAACAGTAGGTAATTTGAAGAATATATTGAAAATACATTACCAGATAAGATGCCTTTCTTGGTCGACAACTGGTTGTGATTTCACCTTCATTGAAGAGAAAAAAAAAAAGAAACAGCATATGAGAGATAATCATAATAATAATAATAATAATAATTAAAAAAATGCTTAAGAATATCTTCAAAGAGAATAAATTACTTAGTTGCTTCTTGGATGTGAAGCCGATAAAAATCAACTTTGACATTGTAATGTTATTGTTGAGGGCTACGTGGTTATGATTCATTTATGTAACATGAGAATACAAAAGACATGCTAAAATCATTAACATCTACATACCTCGCCAGATGTTTGGAAGGTCCAGCAGATACTGCCAGTTGAGAAATCAAGAAAATAAATCTTGCCATTGTAGCTTCCAACAACCACCTAGGAAAGGCAAACCAAAAATAAAAAACTTCACAATGATGACCAACTTAATGAGGCGTTGTTTGATAGAATGAAGCAAAACCTGGGAAAAATCACCAACAATTGCCGCGGAGCACTCAATCCGTCCTTCTAGTTTAACTTCCCACAGACTAGAGCCACTAAAATAAATTGCATAGCAATGTATCTTAATTCAATTTCAAATCTAAAGTACATTTCTCAAATCTAACATGAAATTTGAAAGACAGATACCATTCTCCAGATGACTTCAAAAATAAATTTACTAACTATAGTCTCAGATGACCATGGTCAGGGATTAAATTTCAATTGTATTTCATTTTATGCCCTTGGCATAAATTTTAAGACAATCTTTGACACACAAACTTATAGGCTGATGACATGGTCAAGCCAGGAAAGTAAATTCGGAGTTTAGTTATAGATGGTGGGATATGCCATTGTTTACCTGTTTGCATTAACACAGATGAATCTATGTGAGTGAGAACCGATGAATAAATAGATGTGTGGATAATTGAATACGACAAGTGGTGATGCATCAACACAGGACTCCATGTGAACTTTCCATAATTCTTTCATGGAAGATCTTTGACATCTTTGAATCTTAAACAAGGTTTCCTGGCATATATTATTCCTCATGTAGTTGTTTCCATTCAAAATTCTGTTGCACCGGCTGAATGCACAAGACAGGAATTTTGGTACAGAATTACACAGCTCCTCACCAATAAAACTAGCAACTTCTGAACTGACATGCATAAGTGAGCCAGCCTTCACTCGCTTGGAGAAAATAGCAGAATCATCACTCTTCATGTATGTCCATGCCAATACTTCCTCTGATTGACTTCTTCGACGTACTCTCGAATTGTCTCCCTGCCCAACAGAAAGAGGATCTTCTGTCTCAGAATTTTCAGAAAACCTTTTGCTTATCTTTCCTTCTTCCACTATTTTCTTTTCATCATCTTTTGGGCCTGATCCTTTGTTCTCTATAAGAGCTGCTAGGAGTTTAGATGGACTTGCATTGGAATATAGAAATCTCATATCAATACCTAAGCTATGAGCAGCATGTGCAGCCGTTATAGAATTACCACCCATCATAAAGAAATCATCACTACTTGAGATCTTTTCAACCATTAAGGACTCACAAAAAGCCTGCCAGAAAGAATTTCAAAAGAAAATGACATCAGTCGGATAATAGTTTTGAATCATATAAAAACTATGTTGTTAAAAGCATCCGTAAATGGAATGTACAGAGAGCAAGAACCAGTCTGTAGTGATTATAACCAAATAAAATGAAGGGAAAATATTAGAGGTGCGTTCTTCTCTCTAAAATATGAGGGTGTTTGCTACTGATCATTTCAAACTTTAATTTTTGTTAATAAACACATTGTACTATGGCTTATTATCAATTGGAATCCTTTCACTACTACGTCCATTGAAACTGTACTCCACATGGCATCATATGTTTCTTCCCCTCGAACAGAAAAGTGAAGAAGCTTGTTTGTGTCATATCCAAGGTGAAACTAATTTTTTACTTGAATTCTGTCAAAATCATGCAAAAGGTAGTTTTGGTTTGTTTTCTTCAATTTATTTCTTATTTCATCATTTCTTGATTCAGATGTTGCTTTTGTGTCTTCAAATTCTTTACTATTAAATTTAGTAAGGGGAGGGTGTCGATTGATATCTAGTCAAAGTACAAATGTGTCAAGTGACATGATCAAGGAATCAACTATAAATACCCTTATACTTTAAGGATAAAATTAATATTTACCTAAAATAAGTAACCAGCTCTATCTACAGTATCATCGAGTTTTTGAAAAAAAGTATATAAATATTTGTGTAAAAAAGAGCGTACCCTTTTTATGGTTTGCAGAAGATCATTTTTCTCATTCTCAGAAGTTTCATCTTTAACGTGCTCTATGTGAGAGTAAGAGCTTCCCAACAACTCATAGTTGGTTTTTCCACTTGCAGACACTGGAATGGAATCAATAAAGAAAAAACAATTAGGAATCATTGCTAAGGGAAGTTTGTTTTGCAGCCAATGCCTAATACTGGATTCGAATTTTTCTTTGCATTTGACATCTTTTAAAACTACAAATGCCTTTATAAATGAAACTTCTCTTTGATCTCGACTGTGAATGATAGCAGCATCAGAGACATCAGGATGTGCTCTTAATGTCTCTTCAATCTCCTCCAATGCTATACGCTGACCATTAATTTTTATACTTCGGTCTTTTCTACCCAAAAAAACCAAGTCACCACTCGGCATACGCCTGGCAAAATCCCCTGTCCTAACATACTGTTTGCTTTTACATAAACTGAGGAAACGTTCTTGAGTGCAATTTTCAGGTAATTTCACGTTGTGCGTGGGGATAAAAGTAGAACCTGAATAGTATCCACTACACACACAGGGGCCACCAACGTACAACTCTCCCTCATTTTCTGCATCATTTTCACTTACAATGATTACATCGCAGTTAGCAATTGGCATCCCAATAGGAACACTTGATAATGTTTCTGTCTCCAAAATCATTGGCAACTTCTTGCAGTCAAAATATGTACAATCACCAGACACCTTCATTCAAACAAATGAAAAATGACCTATTATGCTGAGGAATAGTTGACATTATATTGGAAAAACAATTTGATGCATATCTTTCTCTGGTCTTTAAGACTTTAGATCTAGCAAACCAGGCAGCGAAAAAGAAATAAAACTTCCATCTAAATGGTAAAGATGATCAACATAAATGGAGGAGAATAAAATAGAAAAAATGCAAATTGGAGCAGCATTATTTGGATCATTAAGATCCATTCAATGTTCTAGAAAAAAGCCAAGTGGACATATAACTAAATATGTAAACAAACTAAAAAAACCAAAAAAGATAAAATTGTCCTTAATCCCCCATACAAATAAAATGTGATATTAGACTGAAATATCTCACCTCTGTACTCCCGTACAAATTCAAAATAGTGGTATCAGGTAATAAATGGAAAAGTGCATCCCACAACGTAAATGACAGAACTTCACCACTCAGAACCAACACTTTTAATGAACATGAATCATGTTTCTTATATCTGATAAGCAACGTAGGAAGGATTGCCCTCATTACTGATGGAACTGCAGTAATCCTATGAATCGAATATGCCTAAGAAAATAAGATCAAAATGTCAATTATCCATTGAATCAAAAACTTTGGCACGAGAGATGATAAATTCTTTGCATACACTAAACAAGAAAATTTTCCATCGCCTGTTTGAGTACTAGTATGTTAGCATGGAAAAAGTAAAACCCAGCTATCAATGCAATTTTGTTAATTTTTGTTTTTTAAACAAGATACTTTGTCCTGCGATCATTAAATTTTCTTTGGTTCATTGAATGATCCCACTGGGCCACCACTCTGCTAAACCCAAAGATTCTCATTGATTGATGATTAATACAGTTATTTGGAATGTCTTTCTTATAACATAAACAACTTCAGCATCAGATTTCATGTCGAAATTTTAAGATGAGAAAGCTCTAAGCACATAATTCATTGACCTGTTAACAACCAATATAAGGTGTTCATACTCTAAGCAGCAAACATTGGGATGGTAACTGAATGTATCAGGAATTCAAATTCAGACTTCTTTCTTTCTTATTTGTATTCAACCGTTGATGACTTAACTTTCATTAAAAAATTAGAACGAGGTGCCCAACTGTAGCAATTCCATCTATAACGTACCTGAATGAAATCAACGAGTGAAAATATATTATCCTTTAGCTCCTTTGAAGGAGGTATAACTACCACTGAAGATGTTAGCGTGGCGCTTAGAAATTCTTGCATGTGATCAATAAAGCCTATGGATGTCTTAAACAATGATAAATCCTCTTTGTTCAGAGGATACAATTTTTGCATCCATAAAAACCGATTTATAAGACCTAAAAAACAGAAGCTTTTTTATAATATTTGTACACAGAACTAGAAATAAGTAGTAAAAATCGAAACCAACAACTGGAAAAATAGAGCTGATTTACAAACAGATGCATCTTTTTTTTTCATAAACAAATTAAAATTAGTATAGAACGTATAACCTTGTTCAGTGCCACATACACCTTTAGGCTCTCCAGTGGATCCTGAGGTATACATGACGTAGCAAAATAATCTTTCTTTTCCTTTGTCACAAGGTAAGACTGAATTGCGTTTATGAATGAGCCCATTAGCACAAGTCTCTTCATTAGAAAAGATTAAAGCGGGGCAGCCAGAACTGCTTACGAGCCAGTTCGATCCATCAAGCAAGTTATAAGTATTCTCATTGAATGCAGAACCAGAGCAGATGATGAGATCAATATTTGAAGAAGACAAAACAGATAATACCCTATCATTTGTCCATGAAGGATCTATTGGCATAAAGGCCTCCCCACACCTTAGCACGGAAAGAACAGCAATTATGTAATCTACTGAGGGGGGTACATATATGCCCAATAATTTTGGCTTATATAAACCTTCAAGCTCACCCGTGGACTCAGCGGTATTTGCAGGCATTTGGACAGCCTTAACTGGTTCAGCACATACGTGATCATCTACTACAGGCTCATAAAATTCACAGTCATGTTTTTGTAAATCATACAAGTGAAATATTTTCATAACCGAAAACATATCCACATTCTTGACGTTTCTAACCAAAATGCTATGGATCTGTTATTAAAGCACAGCTCCAAACCATTGAAGGAAATTTCGAGAAATTGGAGCAAAACAAAGAAAAAGAGATGGGATGTTGCTCGAGTGAAAACTTGATGTTCACTAGAAAATGTTGGCATTATGACCACAAAGAAAAGAAAATGAAAAGCATGAAGTATTAGTTAATGCAAAAAGAAGCGCCGAATACAAACCTTGACGAGGACTAGGTCTGAACAATCGAGGGTCGTCAGCTCCCCGAAGGACGTAAAAGAGACGGGAGCTGAGAGAATCAACAGAGGCCAACAATTGGGAGTAAGTGAAGCACTCGTCGCCTTCGTACATGACCGGCGATAGGCATGCGGCCCATTCTCTAAAGAAACCAGCAGCGCAATCGTCGAAAGAGTCATCGTGGCGGGGAACTGTGCTTTGGCGGCAATGAAAATCTCTGAAAACCTTGGAGCCACCGGAGGCATGTATGACAGCTATTTTGTCAGGATTTTCAGAAGCTACACGAAGGAATTCGTGAGAAATACAGCAATGTTTAGTAGTGTTTGATCTGATTCCATTTTTTGCCGCCGCCATTTGGCGTTCTCAACTTTGGCTGTAATTAGTTCGCTTGAGAAGTATGAAAGAGGTCGACTCTGACGAACCCATTGAGGTTAGATACACGAACGATCCAGGACTAAGTGGGAGAGTTCATCTTTATCAGAGACATATATAAGAATCGCCATTTTATACGCCTGACTCCCGAGAACGATGACTCCCAGAATATATTCGGTTTGGGTCGTAAATCCGGGTCGGGCTCCCTAGAGAATTGCAAATTACATTTGGAACCCTGAACGAATAAGTTTATTTCGTTATTACCAAAAGATTTCTCTTGCAGGAAGACGAAGATTCGGCCTCTCTTCCAAACCAGTCTGATCAAAATGCATGATTTCCCTCCCAATCTGTTTGTGACCCCTAACAATAGCCAATCCTTTTGCGATTTTCTTTTCTGATCGGAATCCTGTGAAAGATCTCCATTTACGGACTCGCTGTTCTGGCGCCAAACGATTGTGAAGCCGCTCCATGATGTCGCAGTCTGCAAATTCTCATACCATCGGCAGCAACATTCCGGTTAGCGAAATGTACTGGTCTTTGGTTGGTAAAGCGGATAAAAAATTCTCCAAGATTCGAGACTTGCCTTACTACGACCGCCATAGGTTTTGCTTCTTCTTTCTATTGTGTCGCTGCTAATGGCTTTGCTTCCCGCCAAAATTTCTGTAAAAAGGAAAAAGCGATCATTTTCCATTTCCTTTTTAATTGTCAGCTTACGACAGAAAATCTCGTTCAATTTCTCCGATTTGAGTTTGATTATGTGTCTTTTCAGGTATGATTTGTATTTTCACAAGTCATTCAAAGTCTACACCAAGCTGTGGAAGTTTCAGCAAGAGAATCGACAGAAATTGGTGGAGTCAGGAATTAAAAGATGGGAAATTGGCGAGATTGCTTCCCGTATTGCGCAGCTTTATTTCGGGCAGTACATGAGAACTAGCGAAGCAAATTATTTGTCGGAATCTTATGTATTTTATGAAGCTATATTGAGTCGAGAGTATTTTAGGGAAGGATTGTTTCAGGATATCAATCTTGCAAACAAGCAGCTGAGATTTCTTGCGAGGTTTCTGATGGTTTGCTTGATTTCTAACCGAAGAGAAATGATGCATCAATTGGTTAGCCAGCTAAAAATGCTTCTTGATGAATGCAAGAGGACATTTCAGGTCTTTTTTTTCTTCTTCATCGTTACTTATGCAACATAAAGACCTCCCTATTGTACCTATGGAAAGTTTTTGACGTTTAACTGACCTGTATTACAGTCCACACTCATCTGATTTTAACTTGTCGCTTTCACATGTATTAATTTTTTTTTATTTATTTTTTTATTTTAGACCTTTAGAAAGGAGATTTCACCGTTGTTTCTGTTATGATAAATATTACATGCTGACGATAATTTCAGGAAAGTGATTTTAGAGAATGGAAGCTGGTGGTTCAGGAAACAGCTAGATTTCTAAAAGTGGATACAGCTTTTATGAATATCAGGCCTTTGAGATATAGTATTGTGCTAGATCTTCATCCAGATTGTCTCCCATCTGTTGCTTCTCGTACTATGCATAGGAACTTGAGATTACGAGATGCAATCCTGAGCAGCTATCATCATAATGAGGTTGCATATAAAGACAATGACTTAACTCATTTCTCCAACTCTTAAACTTAGTTTATGTTCCATTGTATTTTTAGTTTTTTTTTCTTGTTTAGTCTGCAAAGCCTTGTGTTTTTTTCTGGTATTTTTTGAATCAGGTCAGATTTTCAGAGCTCGCTCTTGACACCTTCAGGATGCTTCAGTCTCTAGAATGGGAACCTAGTGGAACATTTTACCAACCAAGTAGTACAAAAATCGGCCATGTTGGGTCCCCCGGAACTACTCGTACAAACAACTTTCAAGATATTGTCGATCATGCTCTGCCAAAAAACCCACACAAAACCATTTTGTACTGTCCTTCAGTCACCCATTTTATGGCAGTAAGTATGACCTCAAATAATTTAACTTTTGTGGCTTCATTTTTTCTTTTCCATTGTATTTTGCCTGCTTGTTACAATTGGATAGATATCCATGAAATCCTTTTCTGCAAGTGTTGAGAGAGGCCCCCAAAAGGGAAAATATGTAAATGTCATTATTCTTTGGTGAATTATTTCTGTTGTCTGCTTATCTCCTTCTTGAGTGTTGTAGTGGACTGGCTGGTGTAGCACAACGAGGACTAATAGTAACCTTAACATATTGATTTAGTGATTTAGAAAAAAATAAAGAAGTTGAGTAATATTGTCTTTTAATTACAAGAAGTGCATTTGAACGCACATCAGCTGTGTTTTCTTTACTTAATAGTTTTGATCATGAGGTTAGCTTCACATGTTAAAAATCAGTTTGTGCACCCGTATTTGCTTCGGTACTCTATTTCTAAATATGACCTTTAGTATGTGTGTAACCAAGATTGTGTGCAATTAGTACAAGATATCATTTGTCTGTGTTCACCGTACTTTTTACTCTATGGTAATTTAGATTGTACTTTTTCAAATAATTTTATTTGGACCAATGTCAATTTTTTTTTCATCTTGGTCGTTTTAGTACTTTTTTTGAAAATTTTCAGTGATGAGTTTTCCTTTCTATGTTACAACTGTCTACTTAAACTGTGCATTACCAGATAGTAAGTTTTGATAATCATGGGGCAGGTTCTGGCTACAATATGTGAAGAACTTCCCTTGGATGGGGTTCTATTGGTATATTTGTCTGCTTCAGGTGTTACCAGTAATGTCTTTTTTTCCCTTTTCATAAATTCTTTGTATGGTTCTTTGCTTATAATGTTAATCTGATCTGAAAAAAAAACTGCTTCAGGCAGAGCACAAACTTCACCATCATGTTTAGCTGGTGCTGCGTTGGATAGTGAGTCCATTAGCTCCGCAGATAATATTACACACTCTAGTCCCCTTTTTCAGTTGGGTCATCCATGTGATAGCATAAACCCTTCTTTTGGACAAAGCGAAAGATCCAACAAAAATTGCAAATCTCATTGCTTGGACTTCGGAGGTCGTGGCATTGAAGGTAATTTTGTGAGGAAAAAACATGTTTAACAAATCTGAGAACCATTTAGAGAACTTTTGCTTGAGTTACCTCCCGTCTTACCATCTTGCCAGGAAAATATATAGAAAATGATAGTTGAATTTCTAGCTGTTTTGAACTGGAAGGTGTCATCATAGTCCATCTTTTATTTTTAGCTATGTTGTTTGAGTGTGTTTTTTTTTTCTTTCTTTTGAGGGTTGAACTGATGTCTGCTATGTGCATTATAGTTCCCATGATTCATCGCATATGGATTAGCTGCAACTGACACTAGTGTTTTTTCTTTTAGGCATAAACTGTATATACCCTAGTGACTTAATCCCCTTTACAAGAAAACCACTTCTTTTAGTCATTGACAGTGACTGTAGTGAAGCATTCGAGGTAAGCATTTTTTTATTGGCAAATTTCATTAATTTGTTTGATCCGGATAATAACTGACCACAAATTTATAATTTCCACTTTTTGCTTAATTTTTGGGGAACTAACCTTGATAAATGTGCAGAGATTTATTCATTGTTATTCTTATACTTTATAAGCTACTGTTTGAACATGAGCAGGCTATTCGTGGAGAAGAAAAAGGAGAACCAGCCGCAATGCTTTTATCTCCAAGCTCGTGTCCTGTATTTTTTCATCAGCAAGGAGGGAGCCTTTTTACCACTTTTCTTACTGCTCCACTCCAGGGTTTTTGTCTTTTGCTTGGTATTTCAGGCTCTGAAGTTGAAATGGTATGAATAACACGATTGTGGTTTGAATATATGTATATCATTAGTTCGGAAGTTTTACAAAATCAAATGATTCAGGATACATACAATAAAGCTGATGAGTTGCTTTCCTCATCATTAAATGAATGGGGTTTGACTTTGGCAACGGAGGAGTGTCTAGATCCTGTTTGGGCCCAGATTTTGACTGATCCTTTTATAAGGCGACTTCTTGTTAGGTATTATTCTTCTCTCATCAGTTTTTTTTTTTTATTTTGCTTTTTTTTTTTTATTTTGCATGCCATGTTATTTAGTCTGCATTTGACTCGTAATTGATTCTGATTGTGAACTATAAAGTTTGACTGGATGATAAATTTAGTCAGAGGAACTGCCGGTTTCTTTTCCTCTCCCTCAATTCCCCGTGTTCCGATCTGAAAACTGTTGACTCTGATACTAGCTTTTAATTCTGAAGGAGTTTATATCAATAAGCTGGTTTAATAAAATGTCACAGGACCATTTATATAGTTACTTGGTTTCGTATTTGTCGATGAATGAATTCCTGTTTCAAAGGAAGGGCCTAGAGAGCGAACTAGAGAGGGAAGGGGGGAAAATGAGCCTTTCTAATCGAAATAGATAAAACGAACATGGAACTAACTTGCGCCTGCGTATAATTTGTATTCTAACACATCAAATTATTTCTCTAGAAGGCTTTGTCTACTTTCTAAATGTATGAATTACATCTCCAGCGGGCTAAGCAGGCGTAACTCTCTTGTTTTACCTGCTGCGCCTTTTAGTTTCCCTAGTAGCTGCAGGAGAAATAGGGCCTAAATATGAAAAAAAGAAGGACTTGGATTTGAGGAAACCATTCTATAACTGATAAAAAGTGCCTGATTGGAGATTCTTATTTTGTTTTGCAGATTCATTTTCTGTCTGGCAGTGCTGACGCTACACTGGCCAACTTCCAGTAAACCGGAGTTCTTGCCCAAATGCTTCCCTCCTCTGCCAGCGTCTGTCATGCCACGGTGTGCTCTATCTCAAACTGCAGTTTCGCGGATAGCAAATATTTTAGGAGCACAGGACAGTTTCGTCCTCTCAAAAGATGTGGTCGATCAGGAAAATGTCGGATGAATTCCATTTTCTTGCCTATTCTTCTGGCAATGTGCTGCTTGGTAATTGTTTTCTTGAAACAAAAATACCACTATTGGGAGTGTTGTTTCTGAATTAATGAATGGGATTTCTTTTTGTCCTTTAAATCGTCTCTAATCTTGTTCTAGCAACATAATTTCAATCCCAAATTAATTAATATTGATTTTATTCTTAGTCTGAACTCTGAAGTGGCGGAGGACGAGCATTTCCCCCGCGGGGAAAAACGAGAAATCAGTAATATTAGTGTTGTTTTTTACATCAGAAAGTAGAAACTACAAAACAACAACATCAACGTCTCGAATCGACAGACCAAACTGCAGAATTCCTCCTTTTTTGGCTATAATCCACCACTCTTTCCAGCTGGACCTTCTCTTTTCTGCTGTCGCTCTCTCAACCCAATCCAGATAATTCCCCGCATTTCGGAATTCTAATTCTGAGTTCAGGCCACTGCAACTGCTCCGGCGGCCGCAGATTCCTTGGTAGATTCTGCTTTTGCATGGGATCTCTGGGATTTAGAAGCTCTCCGGCTCCTTTCGTTTGCCTCGTCGAATTCGATCTGTTCTTGCCTGCAATCTTTGCTGCAGAACGGCGTGTCTCCCCTGAAACACATTTACCTTCGTTTATTGCTCCGTAACGACGACCCCGCCGGCCTATAAGGGCGCACTAAATAGTAAATTCAGGAAAGAGACTCAAACAAACCTGTACATGAAGATGTCAGAGTTGAGACCAAGATGTTTACTGCAAAGAAAGCAAAGCTGTAGAAAATGGGGCTCCTCCTCGAACTGATCTTCAAACCCAGAGTAGGAAAGGGTATTACTGGCGGCGGCGGCGGACATGTTGGGCTGAAAAAGGACGGGTGAGATGGCGGAGAGGAGAGGTGGAGTTTATAGGATTGAACAAGTGAGGAGGGGAGGCCTTGATTGATCACAACGCCAGTTTTTGGGATTCTATCACATTATTTGAGAAGGGGGGGTGCTGTGTGATGATCGTCATTCATCCGTTGGATTTGATGACTGCGTAGACGTGTCCACATCCGACAATAAAAAACACAAATCAATCAACGGAGTGAGTCATCGCTCCGTCATGTGTTGCTACTCGGAGTGCTTGTTTTTATTAATTTAATGACTAAATTATGCTACTCTGTCACGTTTTATGTCTTGCCAGTTGATTGATTGATTTGGTTAACGATGGGAAAAGAGAGAAAAAGAGCCAGTTCGGAGCTGACTAGGAGTGGGCCCGCCTCGAGCACGGAAATCAATGCATGGGCCCATGTCCGAATTGGACGGCTGATGCTGGTCCACTTCTCTTAAAATATTGTAAATGTATTATGTACGAGATTAGGGCGAGATTGGAAAAGGAGTTGGTACTCTCTTATTGAATTAAACATGAACTAAAATACTATCAATCTTCAATATCATGGTGTGGGAACTAGGAATGGATCCTTTGCTCCCAAACCAAGCCGGGTCGATTCGATTAATTGCTTGAAAATGTGGCCGTCTTCAGGTGGATCGCTAATGGAGATAACGGGCTCAGCTTTCTTCTATGAATTCCATAGCCCAATGTTCGCACGCGTATTATCATTACCAGCCCTTAACCGAGTCAAATCCACGCTCGACTGCACTATCCACTGAGGTCCCTGCATTTCTTGATTCCTACGCATCGCCCGCCGCCCTCCCATGGCAGACCCCCTCCCTCGCCACGGGAAGCTCAATTCCCCACCCAATCCTTCACTGCAGCTATGCTGGTTTTTCGCCATCTCTGCCTGCATCAAGCTCCTCCTCATTCCATCCTACCACAGCACCGACTTTGAGGTTCATCGCCATTGGCTGGCTCTTACCCACTCTCTACCTCTCTCTCAATGGTATTCCGACGAGTCCAGTCCTTGGACGCTTGATTATCCCCCATTTTTCGCTTATTTCGAACGTTTTCTCTCCATTTTGGCCAATTTAGTTGATCCCCAAATCGTCCACCTCCAAAAAGGTCTAAATTACAGTTCCGATTCTGTGCTCTACTTCCAAAGGGTTTCTGTGATTGTGTCTGATTTCTGTCTCTTTTATGGGGCTCTTAGATTGACCAGGAAATCGGATCCAATAAGGCGGAATTTGATTTGGATAATGCTTATTTGGTCTCCTGCGCTCTTTCTGGTTGACCATCTCCATTTTCAGTATAATGGGTTTCTTCTTGGGATTCTGTTGATCTCCCTCTCGTACCTGGAGGAAGGAAAGGATTTGGCGGGTGGATTTGTTTTCGCTGTTCTGTTATGTTTCAAGCATCTCTTTGCTGTGGCGGCACCACTTTATTTCGTTTACTTGTTGAGACATTACTGTTGGAGTGGACTTGTAAGGGGGTTTTGGCGGCTTTCTGTTTTGGGTGCAGTGGTTGTGGCGGTTTTTGCTGCTGCCTATGGACCATTTATTTATCATGGGCAGGTTTGTTGCTCTGCGTTCCTGAATATCCCCTCCTTTTAAGATTCTTCGCACTGATATTATTGTACTTTATTTTCACGGATAGTTTTGATATAGGAATAATGGATAACTTGAGAAAATTCTTAGATATTGCCCACGCTGTTTGGAGGGCGTACAAAAAGACTTGCTGAATCCATTGGAAGGAGCAAGTCTTTCTAATCTGTGCATTGGCATGGCCATTCCAAATGCAAAAGCTTTTATTTTCCAAGGATATGCATGCTTATTGATCCTGTGTTTAGCTTTTACAAGTTTTGCGGGATCTGTTTTAATGCTGCTTTGTGATGGGAAAATATCCTACGCACTCATTTTTTATCCTGGGTATAACAGCCACCTCGGTTGAATAGTGAAATGATTTAGTTATGTATTTGCTACATCCTTTTAGCTTCAATGCATGTTTTCACGAGTGATCTAAGTCTGTAACTAAAGTTTTCGCCAATGATGCTCATTTTCTGAAATTTTATTTATTCCAGATGAAGCAAGTCATCCTGCGCATGTTTCCTTTTGGCAGGGGACTTTGTCATGCATATTGGGCCCCAAACTTTTGGGTGTTATATATCGTTTTGGATAAAGGACTTGCCTTTCTGCTCAGAAAGCTTGGGTTTAGTATCCAGGTACCAGCAGCTTCGTTCACAGGTGGATTGGTCGGCGATTCGTCTCCATTCTCCATACTACCTCAGGTAGCTCTCTTTGGAAAACTAGAATGAGCTCAAACAATGTGACATTGTAAACCGAAAGGAATATGATAACACCTTCATAGAGATCAAACCATAATTATAAAAGGAGTATTACTCAAGAACTTAGAATTGAGGTAGAGAAGATGGCTCATACAATTTTCTTTCAGTTTGCATTTTCCAATTAAATTCATTTGGAAAGGGAGCTCATGACATTTGAATACAATAATTTTTCAGAATGACCTTTTTAATAAATTTGTCTTGAACTATGTCAATAAGTGAATGTGAGAGCTCTTAACAGTCTTTAACATTGATTAGCGGGATTGTTCTTAGTCAAATCTTACAGTATGCATGTTAGTTGAAAACAATCGCCGCCACATGAAATATGGAATATCATGCGTTCAAACTTGCAAATTATTAATATCTCAAAAATTTAATATTATGAGTTGAAGATTATTTATCATTTGTATTCTGTTAATATTTCTCTTCACATGTAATTTAATTTTTTTAAATATGAGATTAATTTTTTACTTTTTCGAGGTTTGAACTTGAAATTTGTAGCTCTGTTACCATAAAAAATAACTAAAAATCTCAAAAATTATTTTAAGATTTGGCATTTTTCCTAATGAATGACAGATCAAACCCATCACCACATTTGTTATGGTTCTGCTTGCTTTATCTCCTTGTCTTTATAAAGCTGCAAGGAACCCCCAGCCAAAATCAATAACTAGATTGGTAGCTTATGCTTATGCATGTGGATTTCTATTTGGGTGGCATGTTCACGAGAAGGCATCGCTACATTTTGTTATCCCTCTTGCTTTGACTGCGGTGCAAAGTTTCGAAGATGCAAAGCATTATTACTTGTTATCAATTGGTATTTTCCTCTCTTATTATCATTTCTGTTGTAGTTAGTAGGGGTACACATGAAGTGCTTCTTGCTTAGTTCTTTGTTGTCATCTAATCATAGTTTCTTCCATCTGACTCTGATCCTTGGTGTGCTAGTGATTGCTTACAAGACTTGTGTAAATTTAAATTTAATAATTTAGGATGCCATCCAACTTTGTACTTTTTGCACTTGTCTGTGAGAGTTGCTTGGTCTTTGTCGAGTAATGCTAGTCGATGAAAAAGGTTTATTGTTGGAATAAGGAAGGTTATGGAGGTGAATAAGGAAAGAGCGCTTTAAACTAATGGCTGGATTTCATTGCCTTTGTTTTTGTAGAATTAATAGGTGGAGTTTTGACAGTGCTATATTGGATGTATTGAACTTAAAAGTTTTGCTTTGAATGTAATTTTTTGGTAAAGCTCCGTAGAGCGTGGAGTGTCGGTTATGGCTCTCATTGGTACATATAATTCATTTTTTCAGGTGGAAAATTGAATTGTTCAAACATGAATACATGGCTGTTTGTCTTTCTGTACACTTGTCAAAACACATACCACCACAATACTTATTCTGTCGGTACACGAATTTGCAAGATCAATCTTCATCAATTATTGCTTTTAAGATTTCTCATATTGGTTTGACTTTTTTTTATCGTTACAGCAATTGAGGTCTTTTTTTATCAAGTGCTGGATTAGAGATCTCGAATTTTTACAGAACAAAATTTTCTTGCGTGCAGTGTCGTGCTATTCGTTGTTTCCACTGTTATTTGAAGCCCAAGAATACCCTATAAAAGCTCTGCTGCTACTGCTACACTCCATTCTGCTGTGGTTTGGGTTTAGTGCACTATTCACCAAAAGAGTTGCAGCCGCATCAAAAGATGGAAGCACGATTAAAGCCGGACAGGAAGGAAGATTCGAGCTCCAAAAATTAGGAAAGGGCTATTTAATTGGTCTTTTGCTGGTTGAAATATGGGGTCAAGTTTTGCATACTTTCATTCTTGGTGATAAACTTCCATTTGTGCCTCTCATGTTGATCTCTGTTTATTCCTCTTTAGGCATCGTGTACTCTTGGGCTTGGCAGTTAAGAATGATTATTAGATCGTAACAATTTTTTTTGAATTTTTTTTGGAATTTCGGAAAATACTAATGTAAGATCAGAGGAATTCTATTTGGCTTGACTTCTAGTGGGTGGCTAGTTCAGTCTGGTTTGGTCGACAAATGAATTGACAGATTAGTTAGATTTATTCTAATGTCTGAATAATTCTCTATCTAGTGATAATGTTGGATCATCAAGTAATTTGAGTAAGTCCGACGAATCCGTCAAGAGCAAGATCAAATCTTGTTAAATTGTCACCAGGAATTGCAAAAGAAATGAAATGAGACAAATAAATGTGTTTTCAAAGATGATGTGAAACATAAGAAAGTAGGAAGCTTGTGATAATTAGACAGATCCTGGTCAAGGAAACGGCTTTGGGTCGAGCTTCACTGCAAGGGAAACTACTCCCACTGAAGCACCCTTGCTTCTGTTTGACCCCCAACCCATGATTTTCAAGAACAAACGTAGAATTTATCTTCCCATCACCGAACAAAATGCACCAAAAGAACCCTCCTTTATGACCTCCAACCATTCCCACTCCGACTTGGTTGTTCGATTTGTCCCGCAGAAGAGACAAGCTGTTTTTGGTCCGGATGAGGACTTGGGACAAGGCCTGCGATGGCTCGACATATTTGGATTCACAACCGGCTACGTGCCCGGTTATGGAGCCGAAAGTGGGCAGTTCCACCCCGCAATTGGGAGCAAAAACTTGGGTGAAGTCGTCCTCTGATGGTCTGCAATTTAATGAACAGGCTTTAGTGGAGTTTTGGAGGCACAGGTCGGCGTATTGCAAAGCCATGCACCCCAGGCCTGAACTTACGTGAAGTTGAGGAAGCTTTTCAGCCGTTCGATTCTTGTTGATGACATCGACCATGTCATTTGCAGGATTCCCTGAAGATGAGACATTAGCATGAGATGCAAATAGACAACCAAGGATAAACTCACCATCAGGCATCAAAACGTTGAACAATCCCTGGACTATCTGTAATTGATATGGTGTTATCAAGTTTAAAACTCCCAGAGACAGGGACTAGGCCTTCACAGATAGAGAAAGATTCAAAGAGCTTACCATGGTTCTTGGCGCGAACAAGAGCAGCCAGCATTAGATGAAAAAGAATGATTCTCTTGCTGCCGCAGACCATCCTCACCATCTTCACAAACACAGCAGCAGAGAGACAGCCATTAATTCAATAAGAGAGGACTGAAGGGAACCCTAGTTGGCCCTTTATCAGCGGCCGTGAGCTGTCTGCTTTTCCGGGAAAAGTATTGGGAATTGAGAGAGAAAGTGGATGGAATGGTGCAGTGTGCCTGTCCGTCTGAGCGCAATAGACATCTCAGTGGTGGCCCCTACTAGCCGTTTCTCTCCCTTCCTCTCTCTACGACATTCAGAGCAGATTTCTAATGATAGTTTATCAAGGTTAGGGGTGAGATTCACGGGTTAGGTTAAAAATAATCAATTCAGTCGGTTTGGGTTTGAAATTTTTTAACTCGAAGCGTATCCGATCAATTTTGATATTCGACTCATATTTGACGGGTTGAGTTTGGTTAAGATTTGATTTTTTATTTGAGTTGGGCTTTGGGTTTGGCGGTAGGTTTAGAGCGGGTTTGAAGGGGGTTGAATATTTTCAAAAGAATATCATAATTGTGTTTGGTGTTTTCGAGAAATTGTTTCAGTTTTTAACTTCTCTGGTAAATGGAATATGGATTATACTTCTCATGAATGGGTATGAATAAATTTGGTCGAATCCAAAAGCAGGTTATTTTGTTTTAGATGAAATGAGCTGGTAAACTAGCTTTGACCAATGAGGACCAGCTAACGATGAAACAGAGCAAGTAAAAGTAAGCGATAATAAGGTGAAAAAAGAGAGCGATATAAAAGGCAGGTTTTTAGTTTCCCTTCCGTCCAACACCCTCGATAGCCGACCCGCCTCCAAGCTCGCTTCTGTGCTCCTTATCCATGGCTGCTTCGTTCGTCGCAGTTTCAAATTCTTTCCTTTGCAAGCCAAATACTCCTCTTTCTGACTGGAGACTAGTGGGTATGCTGTAGTCTTCGCCTTCTTTGTGAATACTTTGATTTTGTCTATTTCTTTTTATAAATTCTGGACCAGGGCTTTCGTCAGGTTCGCGAAGAAATTCTCTGAAAGTCAGTGCTATCTCCCAGAAATGGGAACCTTCCAAGGTGTCCTAAATCATTTTTATTTCAGAAATTTTGTTGAATTATTAGAGTTGAGACATAATTTATTTTACTTGACAAGGCTGATTTTGAGTTTCAGGTCCTACCGCAGGCTGATAGAGTCTTGATTCGTCTTGAGGCGCTCCCTGAGGTACCTTTTGAACTGTAAAAAGAAATATACTAATTTATGTCGGATAATTCATATTTAAGGAGCTTGATTGCAGAAGTTCAATAATTGTTATAGTTTCTTGCTGATTCTGAACGGTAATGGTAGGGGGGTTTGCTCTTGGATTGCTCATTTTTCAAAAGTATGCTGTGGAAATATATTACGAATTGAATATACTGTATTTCCCTATGAACACTTTTGTCTTTATAATTCAGTGTAATCTGTTTATTTAATGACAACAACAATGGAAGATTTAAGAAAGCAAGAACAGAAAGCATAAGATATGTCCCTCCTTCTGCTGTTAGAGCTGATAGTCATTTTGAGCTGATAGTCATTTCTTTGAAACTATATTTGTCTTTGGTTGGAATAACGATTAGCTACACATGATGAGCAGAAATCAGCTGGAGGAGTTTTGCTGCCCAAATCAGCTGTTAAATTTGAGCGATATCTTGTCGGCGAAGTGAGCAGTTTTCTATCATTAGCTTGTTGTAGATGAAAGATAAAATTTGATTTAAATGTTCGTTGATTGTTATTTCAGATTCTCTCAGCTGGTGCTGAGGCCGGGGAGGTGAAGCCTGGAGAAAAGGTAGACAATGTTAAGCTTCTCTTATCTCTGAAATCTAGCACAATTTTTCAACAAAGTTGTGTCGCGTTCTGGATCATTGGACAGCTACGATCAGAAATTCTAATAAAATGTTTTATTTGTGTCGCTCTGCCAAAAGTTTGAGTGCTTGTTATTGTGGGTAAGAGGGATAATCTTCTTTCATATTTTTTTTCAGGTTATCTTCTCTGACATTAATGCTTACGAGGTGAGTCATATTGCTCTTGATTGGGCATTGTTGATCTTAATTCATTGTTGCAAAATTAGTCTCTTAAGCTTTGAACTAAGTAGCCCATCAAAGTAGGCTTGTTTGGTAATTCATTTGTGGTGTGATGTTTGGCGTCCATGTGAGACTTCTTCTGGCAGAGAGTGAATCATATTGTTGCCATTCTGATAGACCATGGAGATAATATATGGTAATGCTATTTTCCCTGTAAAAATATTTCAGGTGGAGTTGGGGACGGACGAGAAGCACTGTTTCTGTAAGGCGAGCGATTTATTGGCTGTGGTCGAGTAAAAAAGCCAAAGACATTGCATATTTTCGAGCTTAGTTTTATAGATGGCGGAAGCCATACCCTGGATGTGTAGTTTCGTACATGTTTTTGTGGCTACTCATTTGATGGCTGTCGTTTATGAACAGAATTAGATGTCTCATATGGGTTTATTTCTTCCAGAACATAATTATGGATGACGTGCTTCAATTTATCAAATAATGGGTGCGTGAGTTTAGTTCGATAAAGCTCAATGCGGTTTCTATAGTAACATTATCCTTGGTTGTTCAAGGATATTCCTGATTTATCCATATCAGATGAATATTTACAGGTTCATCATCTGACAGTTGCATCTAAGTTCTTCCAAAGACTTGAGAAAGAAAGAAGACGAGATTTTGTCAAAAGTTTAGGCTGGCCTGAGCCAAGACTTCTAATAAAAAGATTGCGGCTGGACTTGTAACTAGATCCAACCCGGCCTTGCCTGCTTGTGGGTTCGGTTCGGTGTTCACAGATCGATGGGTGAACTGTTTATAGGTGTCATTGTTGTTGGTTGCGTGAATTTGGGATGGGCTTTGCAGCCTCGGGTCCGTCTTGGTTTTGTCGAGGCGGGGAACCAAATCGAAAGGTACCCAATTGGGGGAAATCAGTTGGGGCGGGGGAGTCACACCCTGTTCATAGCCATTTTAGTAGAAGGTCGTTTAATCATCCCTCTCCCTCGCCGTTGCTTCTCCTTGAAGGGGCGCCAAATCATTCTTCTACTTCCAGACGCCATTCGCAACATGACAGGTCTTTCTCTCCCTTCACCTCCTTAGTCTTTAGGCTATTTCATTCGTGTTTGCTGATTAGACGCGGCTTTCTCACCTATCTAATGTTTTTTTTTCTCTTTCCACGGAAAATAAAATCTTTAATTGACCGAGCTTTCTCGAAGCTGTATGGATTCTCCTCTTTTTTCTGCCGTATCCAGGTTCCTCCAGGAATTTGGAGGCAGAGCAGAGTGGGATTTGAGCTTCTCCTATGATGAGTTTTGTTCTTTGTTATAGTATTTAAGGAATATCTTGAGGTCGGATCGGAAGAAAACACCCAATTTTTTATTCGTTTTTAAATCTGAACAAGATTTGTCAAAGCAGCCGATTGCCGTATCTCTCGTCAAATTTGGTTAGTCATGAAGAGGTCTCTAAATTACTAGTTAGAGTACAAGGAGTAACGATGGCTGCCTGTTGTTTCCCCTCTAGACTCTAATCACATCAACATCTGTGGGGACATGTTTCCCATGCAATGGCTGTATGGTTTATTATTTAGAGAAGGGTTGTATCAGTGGAGAATACAAAATTTCCATGATGAAAAGATACATATCGAGAGAAGTCTAAATCCTTTCTAACATGAATGATGTTAAGTTTGAAAACTTATAGAAATGTACTCCCAGTTCTAGGAGAAATTCCCCCGGTATCTCGCTTGGAGTTTCCCTGCTCTTCATGATTCTAAGAGTGCAGGCTGGATTATGGTTCCGAAACATAAATGGAAATAAAGGGAAAATTTGTTTTTTTTTCGAAGAGGGTGGAATTTTAAGTGAATTTGATCTTTAATCTGTACTGTGAATTTGACGATATATGTATTGTGTTGTTCTGCAGATAATAGCAAATACTGATCCGAGCTTTCTACTCCTTGATAAATTATGGTTTTCCTGGCTACTAAAATTGCTTTCCATTTAAAATATGCAGATCTTCTAGAATCAATTGTGCCTGGGGAAGCCAATTCAGCAAACCAACTGACACTTCACAAACTCAAACGCTGGCAATGGTGGTTTCTGGTGGCGCTCAACATCTTCTTCCTCATCGTGGGTCAAGCCTCTGCTGTTTTGCTTGGAAGACTATATTATGACCAAGGAGGAAATAGTAAATGGATGGCCACCCTGGTCCAAACGGCTGCCTTCCCCCTCCTCCTCGTCCCGCTCTTTTTTCTTCGTTCCCCGGGAGAGAGTTCGGTTTCTCCCCCACCTTCTCTTGTGACCCTTTGCTTGATCTATTTTCTTCTCGGGTCCCTCATAGCAGGAGACAACATGTTGTATTCAGTTGGACTCTTGTACCTCTCTGCCCCCACTTACTCTCTCATTTGTGCAAGCCAACTGGCCTTCAACTCGGTGTTTTCCTACTTCATCAACTCTCAGAAGTTCACGGCCTTGATTTTCAACTCGGTGATCGTCCTTTCACTATCGGCTGCTCTCATAGCAGTGAACGATGATTCCAAAGGACCCTCGGGGGTGTCTCGTGCGAAATATAACATTGGATTCATTTGCACACTTGCAGCCTCAGCTCTGTACTCTCTCATTCTATCACTCATGCAACTTTCCTTCCAAAGAGTTATCAGAAAAGAGACATTTTCAGTAGTTCTTGAAATGCAAATCTACACCTCTCTCGTGGCGACATGTGTGTCGACCATTGGTCTGTTTGCGAGCGGGGAGTGGAAGAGTTTACACGCCGAAATGGTGGGCTTTGGCAAAGGAAGAGATGGGTACATTCTGACTCTGGTTTGGACTGCGGTTTCATGGCAGGTTTGTTCAGTTGGTGTGGTTGGGTTGATATTTGTGGTTTCCTCTTTGTTCTCAAACGTGATAAGCACGGCCTCGCTGGCAATCACTCCGATTGCTGCTGTGATTGTGTTCCACGACGGGATGAACGGGGTCAAGGTCATTGCTATGCTTATGGCGTTGTGGGGATTTGCGTCGTATCTGTATCAGAATTATCTGGATGAATCTGCAACGAGGAAACCCAAAGCTGGATGCCCCGGCGAGGGGTTATGTTGACGGGCTTTAAATAAGCATAATCACATATGTTACCATGTAGCTGTTTGCCATGGTCTTGTCTGTATCAGAATAATTTGCTTGGGTTCGGCCTCGCCTGGATGCAGTATTGATTGACTGCTACTTTATTCCACTCCGTGGCCTCATTATAAGAAAGATCGCAACTAGTATTTTTATCCACCGAGATTCAAACCCTAGACAGCTGCCTTCAAATAATATAGGCACCAATAAAGTAAAAATCACAATGAGGCATTGTTAGTGCAAAAATGTATTATTATAAACTGCAAATGTATCCTCAACTAGAATAATAAATTTAAACTGTTTGAAAATTCCTGCCAATAACGTTCTCTCTCTTCTATTTGGTTAGAATCCTGTGATTTGTGAAGTTCTTCGTTCTTTCTTCAATTTGATTTGAATTGCCATTTCAATTGCTCTGATTTTACTCTTTTTCTAGCTTGCTGATTTCAGTGATCTTGGCATGGTTCCTGCAAGGATTAATCACAAAATAATCGCAAATTTTTATTAATTTTCATTCACTATGGTGATCCTGTGCTGTAGCACAATTTACGACACACAGGATCCTGATCCTACAAAATTTTGTCTGGGAGAAAGACACACTGAGGTTCTCGGTCTTTTACTCCAAAGTGGGGAATATGTAATATACGTTCCCCATTCCTCATCTCTTCTTTTCTCCAGCATTTATTCTTGATTTCAATCTGCTTCTTATCGTGGGAATCGGATTCCAGCACTCGCATGTCCGGAGGAAGGAATAATCAATAAATAGGATTCGCCCACTCCCCCTCCAGTTGCAGCCGGCGCAGCGCCTCATGGAATCCAACGCTAGCTCACCCCTGAAGAAGCCCTCCATAGTTTTCGTTCTTGGTCTGAATCTCCTGCACTTAATGTCATTACATTCTCCGACTCGCTCCTAAATGGATTCTCCTCCTTTTGCTGAGCAGGTGGCCCGGGCAGTGGAAAGGGCACTCAGTGCCACAGCATTGTCCGACATTTCGGCTACACCCATCTTAGTGCAGGCGATCTTCTGCGAGCGGAAATCAAACCTGGTTCCCAAAATGGGTATGCTTCATCTGCTGCGGAGTGGAGGATACTCTGTGCTGCATACAGTGCTGATACTCTGTTGCTATCTTCTACTGCAGCCTCATGATTCAACGGATGATCAAAGATGGGCACATTGTTCCTTCACACCTAACCATCAACCTGCTCCTGAGAGCCATGGAGGAAAGCGGCAACCACAAATTTCTCATAGATGGCTTTCCTCGCAGTGAAGAAAATCGTGCAGCGTTTGAGGCTGTTGTAATCCCTTCCTCTGGATGCCCATTGATTACTCTTTTACTTCGTACTTCTGTATAGATGACGTGTTTTCTGTCCGACGAATTAGGCGAACATGGAGCCAGATTTTGTCCTGTTTTTCGATTGTCCAGAAGAAGAGATGGCAAAGCGTCTGCTAAGCAGAAACCAGGTTACACAACTGAGAGTCTGAACGTGTATATAACGTAAAACAATGATCTTTTGTACTGGGATATTGTGTAGGGACGAGAAGACGATAACATGGAAAGCATCAGGAAGCGGTTCAAGGTGTTCCGGGACTCCACTCTCCCAGTCATTGAATACTATGAATCTAAAGGAAAAGTTCAAAAGGTAATTTTGATGCAGATGGAGCAGAGCATTAACTATTTTGAGCTCCAAATACTCACATTTCCACCCTTAGATCAACGCAGCTCGACCCGTGGAAGAGGTTTTCGAGTCGGTTAGAGCTGTTTTCGCCTCCAAAAACGACAAGGCCAAGTGCTTGAAGCTAGGCTCGTGGAAATTATACCTCTACGAACTTCAGCTGAAGTGGAAAGTGAATTTAGGAAACAGAGTTTGTTAGTGCTGGGCCTGTCCTGCATGCGGGGGTTAGCAGCTTTGTATATTTGCTGATTTGAACGAAAGTTTAAACTATATAAAAATACTTATTTTCATTGTTATGCCTCATTTCCCACGTGCCAAACTTGTGAAGTGCGAATAATGTAGCAGTTACATAGATCAATGTAGTGCACGAGGGCATTTGTCTAGAGAGCAGGAATGGGAAGAGGGCGAAATTCATGGTGAAGAGCTGCTTTCCAAACGCGGTCTATGCTTAGCATTCTGTGTCCACACTCGTTCTCTTCCCAGCCCTCCAAAGCATGGACGATCCCTGCTACCCTCCACGCGCTCATAACCTTCCTTGGCAGCCAGTTCTGTGAAACACAGTCCGTGAAAATCCACCCTGCGGATCATAACACATAGCAGCAGAGGGTATGAATCTCACCTCGCAGGAATGCATATTCTCGAGAGAAGGAGGGACGATCATGGCGGGAGGGCAGTGGTAGGAGCAATCACTTCTGGACTGCTTCACAGGAAACTGAGAAAATGGAAGGAACAACGTTCCCTTCGACGCCTTCCTTTCTTCTTCTTTTTCTGCTGTCCATCCATCTCCGACTATCCATATCTGTCACATTCACATTCCATGTTCAGGATGTTTTCTATGCATGCCTTTCTGTACCTAGTCATATCCACATACGCGTGTTCATGAGGAGAGAAGTAGAAAGTTATCACCTTCTGACTATAGTTTTGGGAGATGAGCAAGTCAGTACGAGACTTGGCTGGAAGTCTTCTTTTCAGCTGCTCAAACTCATCTTTGTATAATACAGCTACCTGAATACCCTTTTGGCTCAAAGCGTCGACAATGGCTAAAGCAAGCTTCGTAACCCTTCCCCTCAGCAGTACCTGGGTCGTAGGTTTAGGAACGCTGTTTACAACAATGGCAGCAGCCAAACTACAACCATCTACCACTTTCACTTTGAGCTGGGGATACTTCTGTATGTACAGCTCACCATTTCTGTTCAGCTCTTCTCCCTGCGAATTTCCATCGTAATTTAGCTTTTCATAACATTGGTCCAGCAAAATAAGAAGATAAAAATGGGCTAACTTGCCTGGTTTAGCAGACCTAGAGTAAGAACCTTCACTCCTTGCTTATCAGCATCTAGAATGGCTCCTTCTATGAAGCTATTGATTGCTTCACGTCTCCATTGCATAAAGTACTACAAGATGAAGACGTGAGAAACCGAGTTCATAATAACGAACCAAATCAAAAACAAAAGAACGATATTTTCTTACTTGGATATTGTATCTTGGAACCACCCAAGATTGCAAAATGAGGTTTTTGAATTTGTTTCTCTCCAACACAAAGGTGTCGCCATAAATCCAACTCATGGCCACAGACCAACAAGTAACGGGCCATAACGCCCGGAGATACCAGCTGGGTGTGTATGGTTTGGATGCGACTGAGGAGAACCCTAGCCGGAGATGGTAGATCGACTCGGGGGTTGTTAGATGCGTGAGGTGAACAACTTCCGGCAGGTCTTCTGGCCTTTTTAAGGATGTCTCATACAAAGTTTCGGATGACTTGTCCATCGTACCATAAATATAGTCATAAAATGGCATGAAAAGTGAGTAATTGGTTCGGAATTGGGTGTGATGCAGTGAATGATACCTGTTAGAGCGATAATAGATATGTTGAAAAACCCGATGAAATAAATAATTTTTTTGTGAGCATACATTATTTTATCCTCTTCTGAATACACATTATTTATCTGCAATCTAGTTCTAAATGAGGTTTATTTTAATATTTTCTGAGAGAGGGCGATCACGATCATAATTTGCTCCCAATAAATGCCATATCTTCCAAAAAATAAAAATGACACCTGAGTAAGTGCATTTGTCGGTTTCAAGAAATATATGAACTCAAGCTCAAATTGAAGAGAGTGGGAGACTTACGAGGGAGTGTAGCAGATATACTTGAGAGGATGGAAGATGGAAAAAAGCCATCTAGGAACAATCTCAATGTTGCAGTGGCCTAGATTGTTCATAAAATCAATATAAGTGACGTAAGCGGCCATGGAAACAATGGAAGCTGTTCCCGTAAATGTGGTCGTCAACGTTGGAATGGTGAACAGCAAGAAATACACCACATGCTCCGCAAACGGATGAATGACAGCTGCGAACATTGAATTTTTAAAACTCTGTTGAGTCGCCCTCAATCAAGGAAAACATAGGGACCTGAGTTTCTACTTTTTTATGAAATGTAATTGTCTTACAGGTGATGGGCTCTGTAACAATGGAGGAATGGTGGTGGGAGTGGTAACGAGAGTAGAGAAAATGGTGGTGTAAGGCTCTGTGAAACCAGTAGTAGAGAAACTCCACTGGACCGGCGTGAAGAAGAAAGCTAAAAACAAAGCCCTCTTTCCTCCAAAAGGGCAGGCAATAAGCTTGAGGCAGCGTGGCAATTCCTATGTAAAACACAAGCCCGTTCAACAAAATCTGATCATCCCTACAAAACAAAGGGTCTCCATCGTCAGATAAACCTCATTCTAGAGATGAACTTGGAGAGAGAGAGAGAGAGCGAGGCGGACCAGTTTGCTTCTCTATCGACCTGCTCAAAGTCGATGCCCTTGTCGACTATTCGATTAGCTCCTTTCGCAGTTCGATAGCGAGAGAACGAAATCCACAGCTGATCGTGCAGAAGTCTGAACAAAAGAAATGGAAATACAAGGAAATAACCCAAATCTCTCTCCTCTCCTTTCTTCACCACGAAGGAGTAAGTGCTATGAACAATCCACGGGGCCAAAATTACATACTTTTACGACACCGAAAAAAGGAAAAGAGGCAGTGTTAAGAAAATAAAACCGAAACCCCAACACAAAAGAAAATGGAAGAGAGAAAGGAAGCAAGTACCTTGAACCTTCCCAGAGGCTTCCATGGCCATTCCGTGAGAATTCCCGGCTTAGAAGCCATTGTGTACTGTTTCTATTGTATTGAAAAGAACTCATCCCTCTCTTCCTTAAATAAAGAATGAGTGAATTTTTTAAATGAATATTGTATTATGAGGTTCAGTAGTATTGAAGACGCAATAAATGGGGAGAGAGACGTATAATACAAAGCTTTCTAGCCTCTTCCTGCTTTGGTTTGGGGTTCAATTATTCATTTACTTACCTTTTCCTTACGACCATATAACGTCCTCAACAGACCAATAGCCTCATCCATTTATGTTCGTTATATCGGAGTTTTTATCGTAAGAAGTGCTTAGTCCTGTTACGTTATTCTCCAAACTTTCCAGCTTCCAGATCGTTTCATTGCCTGTTATCAGACTCCCCTAAAATGGAAACATGCATTAAATGACGCTAACTACTTCCCAAAAGGTTCGGTCATGAATCTATGCAATGCATGGTGTCGTCATCTCCTCTTTTTCGAGATATGAAAATGAACCCAAAACAAGAAGATTACTGAGTTTAGCAAACTGTAAGTCTGGTCTTGCTCTGAAATTCAAGCCATCATTTCCTAATTACAGTCGAAGTAAGGACATCAGTAAAAGATAACTCAGTGGAAAAAGTAAAAGGGTACAACTTTTCTGAAGCCCTAGTTGCAGTACACCTACCTACCATGGTTTGAATTTTCAAGAGGCAACCTATAAGTGTACCTCGGGGGATTCCGCCTTCTGGTAACAACTGTCGTGCTTTATGAGTTTAGGGGATAGATGAAGTTAATGAATCCTCGCTGTGAAGTTGAAACCAGGACTACTATTAATTAGGCAGCCCACCCCGCAACTAGAACTAAACCAGCTCCCTACCGTCTGCCGTGTTTGCGGACCAAAAGCAACAATTTTCACTTTCTCTTTCTCGTGTTTCAACCCCCGTCCCCCTCTCTCTTGTTTGCATGGCTCTACAGATTTCAGCGCAGAATGTTTCTTCAGTTGCTATTCTCTCAAACGCCAGGATAGGCCACTAATAATTTACTCGACAAGTTCTTCGTTTTTTGGTCCAAAAAGCGTATTTATCCAGAGGAAATTATACGTACGATCAGTGCTCAGGCTGCAGAACTCATCATACGATAACCCACCGGCCAAAAGAAACTCGGAATACCTATTGTCTGGGTTACTTTCTGTTACAAGTTCGTGTAAACTTGTATTCAAATGCATGTGATAGCAATTAAGGTGATTTGGTGGATACCTACTTAACACGTTTTTGTTCTGTATTGCTTCAAGGCGATTTTCTTGCTTTTGTTTTGAGAATTTTCAATGAGAAAGAAAATGGAGTATGGGTAGCGACGGAGTTAATACACCACCGCCACT
Source organism: Begonia fuchsioides (assembly GCA_003255005.1). Lineage (NCBI taxonomy): Eukaryota > Viridiplantae > Streptophyta > Magnoliopsida > Cucurbitales > Begoniaceae > Begonia > Begonia fuchsioides. Next base: position 331,403 of record QAOC01030572.1, read on the forward strand.
TTTGGAGAATAATTAAGACCCAATGATCTAAAATAGAAGTAGATGAATAAAGCATCCCAGGATTGATGGCCCATGAATCTATTAGCCTATTCTTGGGAATGTACCAGTACAGAATACGCAGAAAATTCAAATCTTGAGTTTCCTGTATTGTTGTGTGAAGTACTCTTTGCGTCTACCCTTTGTACGAGAAATTAATTCTGTATCGACGCACATATCATGCTATTCCGAAGCTGTTTCGAGTGGTATTATTGTGTTTTGTCAATTCTGATCGTGCCATAGACGTAATCAAGCGACGTGCAGTTGACGGTAGTGTTTCTCAGCGTCGTTGGATCTATCTAAAGCCTGAAAGGAATTTCATTTTCAAGCTCCAACACTGGAACTCCGTCTGTCGTTCTCATCTACGCGTGGAGTGGGGTTAAGCTGTAGTTAGATGATAAACTGGGGTCAACAATCACATGGAGTGGGGTTAAGCTGTAGTTAGATGATGGAATGGGGGTCAACAATAACATTAAATCGGCCAATCTTCCATCCTGTGGCCTTCTTTTTTAGAAAATTTAATATAGCATCTAAAGGTGACGTTGGCGAAGCTTAGCAGGGCGTCAAATGTTGGCAAAGCAAAGAACGAGGGCCCTGAAGAGATCCAATGAAGCGGCATTTGAGCTGTTTCAATCGTTACTCAACACGTATCTGACCATGTCCCTCGCCGATGACTAATAGGCAGCGCAGATGCTCGCCGCCCCATTACTTATTCCACTCTTCACCTGCCACGTTATCCTTGGCTTACAATCATCGTTTGACAAACCTTGCCGAATTAAGGCATACGAAACAGTTTGGAGAAGCCTTAATCAGGACAGATAGCAGTCAAATGATCCGTCATTTCATGTCAATCCTCGAGCATAGGCATAAGAAGGTCTGCTAAACCCATCGGAGTTAAAATTTTATCTTCAAGATTAGTGCTACGAATAATAAATGAGCATGATGAATGTATCCAAACAATTACACGCGTCAAATACGTTTTACTGTCATAAGAAAATGTCAGTTGAATGGCTCCCTCATAGACTCCCTACACACTGTTTTCAAATAAACAATGATTATGCATGGACCATTAAATGAATATCGACCTGATTTAATCCACGTACCGGCTCCAAAAATTGTGTTAATTGACTCCACCACACAATTGAAAATGGAAATGTGAAGAAGACTCCCGGAGGTCTGCTAAGGACTAATTTCTTGAAAATTATAAACTTGATTTCTTAGAAGAATCTTATAGATGTTTGGAGAAGCTTATAGAAGGTTGAAGAAAATTCTAGAAGACTAGAAAAACTTGAATAAGGTTGGAGAAACCTATAAAATGTTGAAGGAACTAGTAGAAACTTCTAGAATCTCATAGAAGTATAGAGAAACTTATGAAAGATTATAGATCTTTTTAGAGACTAAATAATGACTATTAAATTAGAATTAAGGTAGTTTAATCATAGCCATTGCTTGAAGAGGTGCCACTAGTATAAATAAGTGTGATGTATGTGAGTTTGATGTACCAAAAAAAATTGAGTAAATAGAGTAGTCTTTTCTTTTAAACTCTTTAAGTCTCTCGCTACTCCAAAATTATTTATTTTTCCCAACATAATTTTCAGTACGTTTCCACCGCTCTTTGCTCCCATTATTTGGGCTCCAAACCCGCCACACTCCAATGTCCTGCCGGCATCGTCGACCCGTCTGATTTCATCACCTTCATCAAATCGCAGCTACGTCATCAATCAATGCATCTCTTTTCATTAGCAAGAAGCAATGAAGAGCAAGAAACATGACCGCATGGGCTCTTTTTCTTGGGCGAACGATACTGGAACAGAAGGTGGCTTTTTTATACAGTGGGAGTGGCATCAAATCTAAGAGGAATTGGATTTAGCTACGGTCGGATATTGGGCAGAAGAGATTTTTTTAAAATTATGGGCCTCGCTTCAATCTTGCAGGCTCTACTTTGAAGCACCCAAATTTGAGTGGTCCAGTTAACCCCGGGTCTTGAATAGCCTCTGTATCCCCGACCAAATCCGATTCCAATTCCATGGGACTGTTCCCGGCGGGCTTTCCTCTCTGAAATATGGCGGTGAATGTGGCAACGCCGATCGTATTCTTTTCAGTGGGATTTGAATCCTCCAACTCCAATGGCCTCCCTCGCCGCTCAGTGAATCCAACTCCACTGCCTCCCCTTTCTTTCAACAGGCCATCTTGGGTTGTCAGGACGGAGGTCATTTTACTCTCTTTACTACTTTCTGCTTTTTCGCTGCCAGTAAACTACATCAAAGGTTGATTTCTGTGGTCTAACTTCGTATTGATGGATAAATTCACTTCTTTTTCAGCTTACTATACCAGCCTATTTGGTGTTTTTTTTTCATACTTCTCACTGTATTAGAATAGGATTCTGTTAAGAAGTTGATGATATATCAGTGATAGTTTTGAATTTTCTTTATCGGGAATCTACTTTGCAATTCATGGGTTCCTTCATCATATTTGTTTGCTTTCCAGCTCAATTCACCGTGATTTGCGCCTCCCTCGTTTCATCTTCTGAATGATTTGCAGTCTAATAAGAGAGTGTCTTGCTGTTTCTTTAAATGTTTGCATATCACGATGCGTACGAAGAGTCTAATAAAGAGAGAATTTTCTTGTTCTTATATCCTCGCACTTTCCGTTTATTGCAGTCCAATGTTTGGAGAGAGAGGAGAAAGAAGCCAGATCCATCTTGTGTGGTCTGCAATGGAAGTGGAAGAGTTGACTGTCATGATTGTTCTGGAAAGGGTCTGTCAGAGTCTATTCTCATCATTTATGTTTTCTAATAGCAATCTCAAGAGTGCACAAAGTCATAAATCAGTTCATATGTCCTGCAATACTTAAAACGCCTTTTTGAGTGGATGTTTTACCTTCGGGAATAGGATTGTATCTTGCCATTATGTTTACTTTTTCCAAATGAACGTACCAGTTTCTACTCAAGAGCGTTTTAATTAACATGTGAGGTTGAGTTGGTATAGTAAGCTGGAATTTAGTCGAGTGAAGTCATGGTGTTAATGACAAGAATTTCTTCAAAATGACAGGAAGAACCAATTTTACTGATCTGGCAATGCTTCCAAAAGGAGAATGGCCCAAGTGGTGAGTAAGGTATTCAATAGTTATCTACTCATTTTCAGAACGGTTTTCTTAAGATGGGGGAGTTTGCAGGTGCACAAGCTGCCGTGGCAGCGGGCTCAGCCTCTGCTCAAGATGTGTTGGGACGGGAGAGTACAGATATATTATGGGATTCCATTTCATGAAAATGGAAAATGATGAAACTAGGGAAGAGCAAAAGGAAGAAGATAGAAGCTAATTTTGAGGCGCATTTTTATATCTATTCTAAATCTTCCATTTGTAATCTGGTAGCACAAATGTCACTCGAGGATTTTTGTTGGTTTCTTCCTTTTGTTGATGAAGGTTTTGTATGTCAAATTGTCGAAGGCAGTAACATGTGTTGTAGTTACAAGGAACTTCTATGATTGATATTTGAGCTGAAGTCCAAAAATGACTTGTTATCAAACAGCGAACAAAACTTGATCGATCATACAGATAGATACTACTATCTTTTCATTCAATTACATAAATGAATTTAAAACTAAATTCATGTTTGCAGAAACCTTTCTGTTGCGGAAGCTCGGGCAATTTCAAATAGCGTGTAAGCTATTGTACTAAAAAATTATACTAGATAGATTCCCAGGTAAGAGAAGTGGGTCACAACAGACTACTTAAAAACCAAGTCTTACCTAGTCAGAATTATCCTAGTAATTTAATAGTACAATAAATTACAACTATACCCGACAAAATAACAAACGGCTATTAAATAAAACAATAAAAGAAACACCAAAATTTAACGAGGTTCGGCCAAATATGCCTATGTCTTCGGACACTGCAAAATATATTTCACGAGAAGATATTACTAAGAGAGAATGAGTAAGACCAAAATTACCAAAGATGTATAAGTAATTTCAGGATGAGATGATAAGAATAGAGGGAGGAGTTAATTTATAGGGTTTAAACCCCTCCCCCAAAGATATCCTCCCGATGTGGGAGAGAAAAAAGTCAAAAAATAACAAATATCTACCTTGACTTAATTTCAGTCCCACCCAAAAACAAATCTTCTCAATCAAAACGATTTTCGCAGTGTCTCCAAATTTGTCCCGTTAGGCGCATAATCAAATTTGCAGGATATTAACAAAGTTTGAACAATGTGCAAACTTGGTTCTTGTAACCACTTTAGTTAGCATATCTGCAGGATTCTCTAAAGTATGAATATTCTAGAGAAGTATCTCTTCTTTCTCGAGAATTTTCCGCACGAAATGATAGTGAACATCAATATGCTTCGTCTGTGCATGAAAGACTTGATTCTTTGCTAAATGAATAGCACTCAGACTGTCAGAATATACCTCAAGTTGTTTCTGACTAACTCCCAAGTCTTTTAGCAACCCATGAAGCCAATTAGCTTCCTTTACAGCTTCTCTAATTGCCATATACTCTGCTCTGTTGTAGACAAAGCCACTGTTTGCTGCAAAGTAGACTTCCAACTAACTGGTGCATTTGCTAAAAAAAAAACAAATAGCCAGTTCTAGATTGTCGCTTATCCAAATCTCCTGCATAGTCAGAATCACAATATCCAACTACACAATGACCAAAAGATTTATCCCGCTCGAATTCTAATCCAACATCTACGGTATTTTGGAGATACTGCAGAATCCATTTCACAGCTAGCCAATGACCTTTGCCCACATCATGCATATATCTGCTCACAACCTAACAACATGTGAAATATTTATCTCCATACCGAGAATCTTCTTAGCTTCCCCCAAATCCTTCATCTCGAACTCTTTGCTTAACTGAGCCTTCGACCTGTCAATCTCAACTTGGCTCTTTGATGCTATTAGATGTAGGATCCATCTTGAATTCTGCACAAATACAGACAATGATCGTATTTGCTTCTTGTGTACTTTTGACTCTTCATAAACTGGTCAAATCGTTTGTACCACTGTCTCAGGGATTGTTTCAGCCCGTACAAGGAATTGTTCAGTTTGCAATCTTATTTTCCATCAATCTTGTATCATTCTGGCTGAGCCAGATAGATTTCCTCCTTCAAATCACCGTGCAGGAATGCAGACTTCACATCAAGTTGAGTTAGCTCCAAATTCAATTGTGCTACTAAGGCTAACAAAATTCTAATGAAAGAATGTTTAACCATGGGAGGAAAAATCTCATTATAATCAATTCCTTCCTTATTGAGCATAGCCTTTAGCCACCAACTTTGCCTTGTAGCGGATATCATCTTCGTCAGGAAATCCTTCTTTCTTTTCAAATATCCATTTGCATCCAATTGTCTTTTTCACCTTTGGTAGTGGCACCAACTCCCATGTCTCGTTCTTTTCAAGAGATTGCATTTCTTCTTCCATTGCACCTACCCATTTACCATTTTCTGAACTTCGAATGACTTCTGGGTAGGTGGATGGAACATTATTAGTAACCAGAAGTGCATAAGCCACCATGTCAGTAAATCGAGCAGATTTTTGAATCTCTCGCCTTGTTCTTCTAACGACAATTGGCTCCGATTGATGTAGAAGTTCTTGGGTAGGAACTTCTTCCTCATTTGACTCTCCTTCTGCCACCGGTGAGTCATGAGTGGTGTTACTTGCTGGATTCACCACTGCCTGTTTAAACTCCAAATGCTTCGTAGTATACTCCACCTGCTGCGAAGTACTCTCAACCTCTTTTAGATTTACCTTATTCAACATGAAAATTTCATCAAAGGTAACATCTCTACTGATTATCGTCTTCTTGCTCGCTAGACACAAAATGCCTTGCTATTGCCTTGTCTTTCCCATGTCTTTACATAGCGACCGAAGTTTTCGATGGTTATTTTTTCTTACTTGTTTCCACTCATACATACACGTGGCAGCCGAGGACGAAGATTGGCTCCTCTCGGAACCCGGAGAGGGTCCATCTTGACAAGTAAAAATTCCTAAAAATAGTGTGAAAAAATACTATTTTTTTCCTCTTTCTCTTCACTGTACTCATTTTAACAGCAAATTCTTGCGTAAAAGCACAAACCACCCTTGTTATAACTTTTTTATGTTGTAATTGAACTTTGAAATGATTTTGAGCCCGAACCCGACGTTGAAAAAAGTTTACTTGGCGACCAAGTAATCAAAATTTCTTGCTATTGCCTTGTCTTTCCCACGTCTTTACATAGCGACCGAAGTTTTCGATGGTTATTTTTTCTAACTTGTTTCCACTCATACATACACGTGGCAGCCGATGACGAAGATTGACTCCTCTCAAAACCCAGAGAGGGTCCATCTTGACAAGTAAAAATCCCTAAAAATAGTGTGAAAAAATGCTATTTTTTTCCTCTTTCTCTTCACTGTACTCATTTTAACACAAGATTCGTGCGTAAAAGCACCAACCATCCTTGTTATAACTTTTTTATGTTGAAATTGAACTTTTGAAATTATTTTGAACCCAAACCCGACGTTGAAAAAGTTTACTTGGCGACCAAGTAATCAAAATGCCTTGCTATTGCCTTGTTTTTCCCACGTCTTTACCTAGCGACCGAAGTTTTCGATGGTTATTTTTTCTTACTTGTTTCCACTCATACATACAAGTGGCAGCCGAGGACGAAGATTGACTCCTCTCGGAACCCGAAGAGGGTCCATCTTGACAAGTAAAAAGCCCTAAAAATAGTGTGAAAAAATGCTATTTTTTT
>QAOC01030580.1:0-17496 GCA_003255005.1 Begonia fuchsioides
ATATATCACGACATAACAGTTTCTACAAGTGGTATCACAACCAAAATAACAAAAATATGATCGATGGTAGATAATTGTGAAAGACTATTCAACATTAAGACGATGCACTTTTCATGTTTGTTATTGTCGGATACTATCGGTATAATATTATTCGCTTTGGACTCACAAAATTTGTTTTTATGTTAATCCCAAAATACGTTATGTTATTTAGAGCGATGAACTCAACTTATAAATTGTCATCGAATTCTACTTCAGAGCTTGCGAGATAGCGACTCACAATGACGGTCCGTCTTTTGCAATATTAATTTTTAAATGATTTATTAGTAAGATCTATTTCTACCGCAATGAAATTAGAATAAAGCACATAAAAAGTGAATTTTGATGGAAAGCCCAACAATATCCTAGGAGAAAAATGTGTTTTACACAACAACAAAAAAAGAAGAGAGCTTACCATCCTAACATGAAATCGAGGTATCTGTATGCCGCTGCAATGTTCTTGGTCGTGTTGGAATATGGGACTAACCAATACGAATTTAGTGTTATTCCTATCACACCTTGTTGAATTGCCTACAAATTTCAAACAAAAACTCAATTATTTCGCAAATTAATTTAGTGTCACAAAAATAACCTAATAAAATAAATAAATAAACTATAAATACCTTATACTTGGTGTTATATAGCTGCACGGCGCTTGCATGAGAGAGAAGCAAATGGTGCCCCACAATGTAAGGCTCGGTGGCGGAGTTCCCGCCGGTGCAATTTAGATTCATCCAGGCGGAACATCGGCCCGGGGCTTGTGCCCCGTAAGCATAGCCTGCCGAGCTAACACTCCATGGCTCGTTCACGGTGATCCAGTGCTTCACTCGATCGCCGAAAGACTTGAAGCAAAGATCTGCAAAAGCAACGTAGTCTTTCCTGCAATTCACAAATATGAAAAATTATTAGTTCATTTGATTTGATTTTAACTGTGCGAAGGGGTAATTACTTACACGACAAGAGGGCTGAGGAAGCCTCCATAAGCCTCATCCAACGCCTGGGGGACATCCCAGTGGAAGATGGTGATATACGGCTGCAGCCCTACATCAGATAATTTCAAACGACTAAGCTAAATTCGTTCGAACGAAGAAGCTTTTTTCCACTCTCACCATTTTGGAGTAAACTATTGATGAGCTGGTTGTAGTAGTTGATTCCGTCCGCGTTCACTCCATCACTGATCTTTCCCGCTGAAAAATTCATTTTAAATAATACAAAACTTGAAAATATCGCAAAAAAAAGTAAATTGCATGATTAGTTATTTATTTGTTACGAGGAATAATTACTGGGTATAACTCTAGCCCAGGAGATGGACAATCTGTAAGCATCTACGCCCAGGTTCTTCATGAGCTGAACATCCTCCTGCAGCGACGAGTAATTTGGAGAAAAATTAATGCAGATTGTATAATCTTTAATAATCATCAGTTATAGTTTAATATACTTGAACGTTGTGATACTGATCGGTGGCCACGTCTCCGTTGCTTCGATCGGCGATCTTCTCTGCGAGTTTAAACTCAGTATTAGAACAGAAAAGATGGAAATACAGAGGAGAGAGAAAGTTCCAGAGAGAGAGAGAAGAAACCTGGGTGTTTGTGGGTGTAAATATCCCAGTTATTGGGCGCTTTTCCGTACGAAAATGCAGCTCCTTCGTACTGATTAAAGAAAAATGAAGAAACAGATAGCTCAGAATCGCCATTTCAGAAGCTATGAGCCATGGGGATTGAAGAGGTTCACCTGATAAGCGGAGGAAGCGGTTCCAAAGACGAACCCCGCCGGAAAGCTGCTCCGGTACAGCAGATCGACGCCGTGAGTGAGCTGAGCGGTGAGAGAAAGAAGAAAAAGAAGAGTTAGAAACAAATGGGGTTTGAACGCCATCATCGTCGCGGTATCTGCCATTGTTGGGATCTGAATATCCTCCATTTATAGACTCCTCTTGAAGATTTTTTTGCCTACTATTCATGAGGTTATACCGCGCTTCCACTGGGATAAGGTCAAAAGTTAATTATTTAACTATTCTTTTCATTTATTCCTAATAAAAAATATTAACAATTTAATTTGCTCTATTACGACAGTTTTTCTTTGTAATCTTACACGCAGAAATGATGATTCGAGTATAATAAATAATTATATAATTATAATATATTAATTAATCAATTATGATTAAACATGTTAATATATACAATAAAAAAATAACACGAGCACATAATTCTAATATTAATATTTTAAATTTATTCTAATAACAAAGTTGCTTAGGTAATATTGTGTTTGCAGACCTACTAGACTAAGCATGTTTACTCACAAATTATATGTGCGCAATGATTGATACTACATGAATGATTTCATTTACTTCACTCGTGACTTTAAGAAATAATAAGAAGAAACAGGTGGTCGTGGAAAGGGAATTATTTATATTTTCATAATTTCCAATTATTTAAATTAAAGAAGAATGATCCTAGATATCGGAAACTATTGTTCAAACAATAAATTAAATAATTAAAAATAATTTGTACGAGAGTTACCCTGCATGAATTACTAGGATATAACACATCGATAATTTATTTTTTCTTTAATATCCATAGGACCCATAATAATATGTCACATGCTCGTATTTAAGAGGGACATAAAATAATAATCCCACGTCCGAAGTACTAAATAAGTGTCCGATAAAAACATAATAATTCAGGCGCTTCCTTCATGTGTAAATGACAGTCATACAATAAAATGGTCCAAAATTTACAAAACCAGCAATAAAATAAGAATAAAATTTAAAAGATTAGTTGTTATTGTTACAAATTAATGTTTATCCATACTCTTTTACTATGCCATATTAAAATAATCTACGACTACATTAAAACAATCGAGGATAGATGACAAGTGTCCAGCCATGCTTGTCTCTTGATCATTTGATAATTTAATTTTTAAAGTTTAAAAGAAAAAAAATTACATTATAATTATTTCGTGAATCACGTGGAAACATAGGCCCTCGCGTGTCACGATGATTCGCATGTCTCCCATTGATTAGAATTGGACACGTGGCGTATGGGAATCGGCCAATAGACAAAGCTCTCGATGTATTCCTCGATGATTCTCAGCTCACTTGGGTCCAATGTCCAATAGATTGGGGACCTATTCTACGTAATTTCATTTGGATTATTTCAGCAAATATTTATTATTCTGGTCTCAAATTCTTATTTTATTTACAATATTATTATTTTTCTATGATTAGAGGTCTAAATCGGATGAAGATGAATAAATCGTTTGGATCGAAGCAAAATACACTCTCGATTTTCTTTGAGAATTTCGAACCACATCTTGTGACAACCGATAAACAAACACTGCTTTGAGGATCTTACAAAAAATCTCTGCTCATATCTACTCGTGGTTCACGACCGCCAATCGAACACTATCTTGATGTAGTCCAATTCCAGATTGCGAAACATGTAAAATGGTAGTGAAACTGTATCGACACAAAAGTTGCGGATTTGATTTATCTCAACCCTGACATTTGTTTTCCTAGCCTACTTGCGAAGACAACAGATTATTCGTTATTTAAGATACTAAAAAACGTCGTCGTCTAAAACTCGCTCATATTTTATTGGTCGACATTATGATGCACGGATTGTCATCCGTGTCATTCTGTGAATTCATATGAGCCCTCGATAAAGCTAATCGACGGCTCACACTGCTCTCTACTACCAAATCCACTTCCTGCGTTAGCGCGAAATTTCAAACGCTGCCCCCTTTTTCAAAATCACTCCTATATACATCCCTCCAATCGTCAATATTTTCCACTCGCAATCGCTTCAAAATTCAACGATTTTCACCAGATTCCAATGGCTCGGACGAAGCAAACTGCCAGAAAATCCACCGGTGGCAAGGCGCCGAGGAAGCAGCTGGCGACGAAAGCGGCGAGGAAGTCAGCTCCGGCCACCGGAGGAGTGAAAAAGCCTCACAGATTCAGACCTGGAACCGTTGCTCTTAGGGAGATCAGGAAGTATCAGAAGAGCACTGAGCTTCTCATCCGCAAGCTTCCGTTCCAGAGACTTGTTAGGGAAATTGCTCAGGACTTCAAGACCGATCTCCGATTCCAGAGCAGCGCGGTCGCCGCTCTTCAAGAGGCGGCCGAGGCTTATTTGGTTGGGCTTTTTGAGGATACGAACTTGTGCGCTATTCATGCTAAGAGAGTCACTATTATGCCGAAGGATATTCAGCTTGCGAGGAGAATTCGAGGCGAGAGGGCTTAAAATTCCTCGATCACGTTGGAAATGTAAAGTTTAGAAGGTTTAATTTGATTTTCCCGATCGATAGTCAATTTAACCTCTTGTTCTTTTACTATATGGTTTATTCACTGTTTCTGTTAAATTATTGTTTGCTCTTCATTTCGCACATTTTGATCCAGATTATGGCGTATTGCGTATTGCTTGTTACAATGAGTTACTTTTAAACTTGGGATGCGCATTCTATACACTGTTTCATCAAGCCATGTCGATCTCGTATCACTCTTGGCTTTAAAAAAATTAGGATAGTCTTTTAATTACCAGTTTTTGCTTCCAAAAATGGTCACTCTGAGTTCAGAGGTCAAAGCATGTTGAAGAAGGAACAGATTATCGTCATGACAACTACTAAATGGATGGTAAAGCTGAGCTACGAAATGTCATCTGTTAATTATAGTTTTTTTTTTCTTATTTACGTCTGCAAGCGTTCACAAAACATTATTCGGGATATCTAATTTTGTCAGAATTATCTGACTCAGGATTCCTTAGCAAACAAACAATTAAAAATGGATTTGCTCTTTCTACAAAGATGCATGCTCAGAGGCTTGGGATTTGAAAAATCATGGAATTTGAATGGGAATTCTCCGTTTGATTCATCAGAGCTGATCCTTCCCGCATCAGCAGAATCATCGGCCAAAGCATGGAAATGGGGACGTAATCAACCCTAAGTGAGAAAAGAAAAAGCATTAAATTGATGTAGGTAATTTACAAGGGCAGCCAAACAAGAAAATGAAGCATCATCTTTCACATAATCCTGGTACAATCAAATAGGACTCACACTTGCACCACAACAAGATAAAGAAACCTAGTACCAAACAAACACACTCGATCGATGGGCAAACAAGCACAGACCAGAAACAGTATTGGAGCCCTATGACCCCCTTGCAACGTCCTCAATCCAAATCTTTCACCAAATATAACAATAAAGAACCCCCTGGATATTATGTGCTTCCTCCTTCTGCCTTGACAAGATCTCTCGTCCAGAGAATTCTAGCTAGATTTTATCGAGCTTCTCGGCCTTCACCACTGGATTGGCTTTCGCTATCGCATCTTGTGCTGTAGTATGGTAATCGAAAGGGCAGTTGTGTTTGTCCGAGTAACGATGAACCCCACAGAAGAGGTTTCCACATCGACAATTGAACCCCGTCAGACCGACACGTTTATTGCAAGAATTACACCGTTTTGGACCCTCTTTCAGAGGCTTTTCATCGACACCTATCTTCTTGGAATCTAATGCAGAAGATTCTTCCTGTTCTGAGATGGGTTTCATAATCTGCAAACTTACTTTGCAATCCTCTTTGGCAGGGATGACAATACTTTCACTGTTGCTACAGCTTGTAGATCCATTCACAATGTTTCCGATTGAGGTAGCCGCAAGTTTGGCCTGGTCTTGTTTCAACATCATGTCCTTGTGGCATTTGGAACACATGTTCATCGTGGCTGCACTCCCGAAGAAGCCGCAGTTATTAATGCATAAAAATGGACCTTCTGGGGAAGCTTGGCATCCGGCCTCATCATGCTCCATATTTCAAACTCCCCTGTATCAGAATCACTTAGATCTATCGACTATATGTTGTAATACCAATTAAACTACCCAAAATCAAAATGATAAGTACAAGAGGATCCAAAAGAAGGACGCAAAAAAAGACTCGGAGCAACTAACTTTTGGCTAATTTTTACTTCTTACATAATAGTAACAGAACAACGAATTTTGATTCAAACTTAGATTGATGTTTGATTTAACTGTGTATTGAAGAGGATACCTTTTAGGGTGATGCGGCACAAACCCAACATCATCTAAGCCTATAATCAATATTCTATTATTTATTAGTATTAGTATTTCATATTCCACTGATGTTTCTCTACTTTTTTTGTTTCGTTATTTAAAGAAAACTTCTGCTGCACCATTGGGAAAGGTAATTGAAAAGGGAGAGTCAAGAAAACAGGGATACATAGGGTATTGAAAGGGCTTTAAGTTCGAAAATGACCGCTAAAGATTTTCCTTGTAGTAGACTGGGGAGTCTAATACTACCAATAAAGGTAAATACACTCGATTTATACGGTCTTCAATCCTGATCCACCTCCAACTAAGTGAATGCAAGAGAAGATGCCGATACAGTTCTACAATATCCAAAGAGAAGAATTTTCTTACTTGATGTAACAAGGAACTCGTATTTACCCCCTCGAAGAAAAGATAATCATATATATCTGATAGGTCAATTTTCCCTACTTCAATTTTTTGAAAACAGAATGAATACAATAGAACGCAGGTGGGCCAAAAAACCCTTCATAAGGAAGAATTCATGCACAACATCAACATAGATATATTTAGAATCTCTTGCCACTTTACTTCTCAAAGAAATAATAGCTATTCTTAGGGAAATAATGTGCCAGAGGTGATAAAACAACACCAAAGAATGGTATCTTAGCAAATATGAAGTGTTTGCAGATAGTTTCAATAAAGGTAAAATCAAGCTATGTCACACAAAAATTAAAGACGATTGTTAATGCAAGCAAACTGCCTTGAAATGACATCAAATTAGTGTGAGTCAGTCATCAAACAAAAAATAACTCTGCAACAAAGAGTTAAGTGAACAGAGAGTATAAGAGTTGTGTGCTTGATAGCAACACTATCAGCAGAGAAATCATCATAAATTAAACTCCAATAAAATCATGAAAATAAATAGATTAATGGATCGTTGAACGATTAATACAACTAGTTAGCATCAAGCCTGTTAAGGTTTTATGGAATCATTCAACATAGTTTGGTTTTATCCGCTTTTGTACCTATAGTAGAGCTATCTAAATATGTACACAGAAAAATCAAATAAGCTCAGAACAAAATAGTAAAAACTAATCCATCAACTTTTGTCACACACCATTTAACCCCTACCACCCCTTTCGCTTTGAGTGTAGCGCACAACCCATCATCTAGCCAGAGAATACACAATTTCTAAGACAATCGAACAAAAAACGGAACACCAAAATCTAAATTAACGTTATAAAATCAACTCCAGCATCAAAAACCCAAACTTAAGCTCGACTGCAAAATAACCTCTTCAACAAGAAATTAAAAACTCAACCAAAAAAACGCGCTGAGACGAAAACCTACCAACCGGCAACCAGTACGTTAGTTGAGATGGAAGACCTCTGAGAAATGAGCCCTCAAGGCCGATCTCCGAGGTCACTGTCGAAACGAAAACAAAGACTCTGTTCATCACAGAAATGAACAAGTACGAATCATCCCAATCAGCGAACAGTATTTCAAACACATAAAGATTTCAAAATTCGAAAACAAAATCGAAAAAGATGAAAAGTAAAATCGAATTGAAACCCTAACCTCTTAGATTAGGATCGACGAGGAGAGAGAAAGCATAACCAGAGAGAGAGAGAGATGAAATTTCATTTCCCCCTTTTCCCCTTCTCGCCTACCTGAAAAGGCAAATGATTCTCTGCCAACGGTCGCTGAATAGTCGATGACGTGGCTTGCTTTTATTGGCGATATTTATTTCGAGTTACGGCTTACGGGGGTAATAAATTGGTACTTTAATTTGTATTAATTTGATTAATAATCATTTAGCTTAACCAGGCTTTGATTCTAATATTCTATATTAAAAAGAATAATAATATAATTGACTAAATGCCATTAAATACTGGTTTGTTTTATGGAAAATTAGCTCTAAACCTTATTTTTAAACTAATAAATAATTGAATGTAGGAGCTAGTCAAGCTTTTATAGTTTTATTTATAAACATAATCACGTTTTCATGTGATGTTCTTTAATTTCTCAAGTAATTTTCAAATGTCTAACGTTAATTTTAAAATTATTTTAGAAAAAAATATTAAAATCTTTCAATTAATTTAACAGTAGACCTTGTTGTGTAGTTAACAACACCGGAACAAAACTTGCATACTTTTAGTTATTAGAATAAAATAAAAAGAAAAACTAATTAAAAAAGTATAAATTTAAATTTGCTATAATACTATTACTTTAACATATCAAATAACTGAATTTTTAAATTATAATTAATTAATTAAAAATATAGTTAATTTATTGAAATATAATAAATATTTATCGTATTAATCATAAATCGATGCGTTTGCATTTATAATAAAAAGATAAAATATTGGATGGGAAAAGGTCTATGTTGCCGAGGTGACCTTTGCCATTGCGGCCCATAGTGAGGCAACATAGACAGTATGGCCACGATTAAATTGTATTACTTCAGTCTTTCTCCTATTTCTCCACACGTCTTTAAAAATCATCATGATGATTGAAAATTGGATATAAATTTGATAATCAGAGGGCCTTTCAATGTATGAGACAGTTTGGGTCCAACATGGTTCTATCCCGGACAAGTATCTAAAGGTCCAGATTGTTAAAAACTAAGTAAAAACCATGAGTTCTAGAATTGAATTGTGTGATATGAAATACAATGTGATTCTCCTTTGGTCAAATTTTGAGTGATTGATTGGTTCGAAGCTTTTATTATGTCAAAATTTATCTGATTTTGAATCATATGTTATTTAATTTTGGTTCTATTTTATCAAATATAAAGTCTTGATTTCATGCTTTTTTACCAAAAACACTGAACCTAAATCATGTACTGCAATTTTTTTAAAATTGAAACTAGAACCGAAACGCTGATGGAACAAAATTGGCTTGGATCCAATTTCTGTCAACCCTACCTTTAAAGATTTTAAGAAATTAAGGGATGCCTGAATTTCTTCAACCCGATAAATTGTTTTGTTTCTTTCCGAAGAAAAATGTGGAAAAGGGACCCTCATCATCCAATCGAATTCTCCTAATTTCATCACGATTCACCCATACCGATCAAAGACCGCCTTCCTCAAAGCTATCACGAAACGTCTTCTCAATGAAGCTTCCTCGGCTCGTTGCTAATACGTAGCCATGAACGTATAACTCGGGGCCACCGGCACATTCCCAGCCTCCAAATGTAGTAAAATTGAAGAGCCTATTCATTAAGAGAGCAAGATTAGGAACCCACAAAAGAGCAAATTAAGAGAGCAATATCTTGTGTTGACTTGTTCGTGTGCTTGTGTGTGAATATGTGTATTTTTAGGACTCTGAAAATGAACTTTGGTCGATGGAGACTAATATTTTATGAATTTCACCGGCAATGGCCGAATCAAAATTGAAAAAACTTCACCAAACGCAGGCTTTTTTAAGCAGTATAATATATTATATACCCATTTGGATGACAAATTTCTTTCTCATAGAACACAAAAGTTGACTTTTTAGGCTATCTTGCTTCCAAATTATTACCCTATATTCAGTATTTTGTTGATCTTGTTCCTGAAATTTGCTCCCATATTTGTCATTTCCAGCCAAACACTGACTTACCTAATCTCTAGGTTGACTTTGGCTTTGCATTTGGAATCAATCTGACAGGATTACTTGTCCACCATGATCTTTTTGTTTTTTTGCAATTCTTTTCAAATAAAGGACAGAAAGAACCAAGGTTGATTTAATATTTTACCTTCTACGAGAAGACCCAGTTTGAACGTCGGATTTTGAAGAGTAATAGCAGCCTGTCATCCTGATTAAAAAATAAGCATATTTCCTGCAGCAATGATTGTTGGAGACACTATAAAAAGGGTTTGAAGCCTTAACTTGAGAGGCAACTCATTGGGCATTTAGTCCTCATATCTTCCTTTGAAGCTCGCTCTAGAGTCGAGAAAATGGGACGGATGTCTCAAATCTTTTGCGCGGTGATGCTTTGTCTCATGGCTGCCAATGTGGCGGCCAACCGGCCTTATATTTACTCTTCTCCACCACCTCCTAGCCGGTACTCTCCTTGGTGGCCTATTCAAAAGTCTCCACCACCTGTGTACAAATACAAATCTCCACCACCACCATCACCGTCTCCACCTCCTCCTTACGTCTACAAGTCGCCACCACCTCCGTCGCCGTCACCACCACCACCGTATCTGTACAAATCTCCACCACCACCCTCGCCATCGCCGCCTCCACCTTATGTATACAAGTCTCCACCACCTCCATCTCCATCCCCACCTCCTCCATACATTTACAAGTCACCGCCACCACCTTCTCCGTCGCCTCCACCGCCTTATGTCTATAAATCCCCACCACCGCCTTCTCCCTCACCACCTCCTCCTTACGTATACAAATCCCCGCCACCCCCATCTCCATCTCCACCTCCTCCATATGTTTACAAGTCACCACCACCACCTTCCCCCTCCCCTCCACCGCCGTACGTCTATAAGTCTCCTCCACCGCCTTCTCCCTCACCACCACCTCCATACTTGTACAAATCTCCACCGCCACCATCTCCATCACCACCTCCACCATATGTCTACAAGTCTCCACCTCCGCCTTCACCCTCACCACCTCCTCCTTATCTCTACAAGTCACCTCCACCCCCGTCTCCTTCGCCCCCACCTCCATACTACTACAAATCACCGCCTCCTCCAGTGAAGTCTCCACCTCCTCCGGCTTATTACTATAGGTCCCCCCCACCCCCTCCAAAGAAGGGATACTAAGCCTATTCAAGTGCAATAGCCAGCTTTTTGAATTATTTCAATTTGTAATAATCCAACTTTGTGTGGAACCGTTTGAAGTTTTCAATTACAAAGAAATACCAATTTCAAATACATGTCAAATACATGTAGTATCCTTGTAACGTACCAAAAAATAATAGCAATTAAAGCTATATATTTGAGTTTGTAATTATTATCTTTTCAATTCTTCAATATCTTGCATGGCCAATGCAACTTCAAATTCCACGTGCGTTTTTATTCTATGTGACTATTCAAATTTCACTAGAATATATAAAAGTTAATTGAGTCTACGTCAACCCTGATCTTATTCTTACCAAACATAAATATTTCAAGACATCAACATTGACATTTACTGTGAATTGCATTAAACCAAAAACAAAAAAGAAGGGAGAAAACCCAGAAAAGTGCTGTCGCCAGAGAAACTATGATTTTGGAACCATCCCAGATGATGCTCAGATCTAGAAATACTTGGTAGATAAGCTCGTGCAACCTAATTATATGATGCTCAGATCTAGCTATACTTGACAGTCCACTAAATAGATTGTTAGATATCTAAAAAAAAAAGAGTTTGGCATTTCCTCACTCCATTTTTTACGCTTTTAACTTGAGTTTTTCTTTATTTTCAACTTTGCCGACACTTTCGAAAATTATCTGTGCGTGAAAAATAAAATAGCTAGGGATCTGAGACCATACCACTTTATTCTCTAAGCTAACTCAATTTGAAGAGGATATACACAGTTTTTTCATGTTTGTTACCATATTTCATCTGGCCATCATAATAATCTCAACTCTTTCGTAACATATTTTCGACTTTGCTCGATTAGTCGCTAATACATAGCCATGACCATGAAACTCAGCATTATGGGAGAAAAATTGTGTATCTAGCCATGACCATAAAACTTGGTATTATGGGAGCAAAATTCTGTATCATCTAAACCGTCAAATGCCATAATCTTGTTTGAAACTTTCAAACTTGATATCTACTTTGCAACCACTTAATGGATTACTCCCAAGCATTATGCATCTAGATTATAGGTTGACAGAAAGAAACTAAGAAAACAATATCTTTTAGTTGAGTTATACGTGTTCTTTATTTTTAGGACTTAAAATTATAATCATTTCTAAATTTCACTGACAATCAAATGAAGATTTTTAAAACTTCAACAAATACACCCTTTTGAAACAGTATAATATTATAAATCTACATTTGGAAGACAACTTCTTTGCTACATTCCAGCAGAATAAAAAACGTTGCCATGGCTGACTTTTTAAGCCTTTCTTTTTCACTCACTTTTCAGGAATATTTCCTCAATTCATAGTTTTGATTGATTTATTCTACTTCCTCTGAACTTAGCTAGAAATTATTTCCAGCAAGACACTACCTCACCTAATTTATGAATCGACTTGATTTTATTAGTGCCTATTTTGGAATCAAACTGACAGACCATTACATGGTCACCACAATCTTTCTCCAAAGTCATTTAAAAAAAAATGACATTTTAACGTCCAAGAGAAGACCCAGTTTCAACTTACAATTTTGAATAATTCCAGCTTGTTATCTAGCAGCAATGATGGCAGGATACACCCTATAAAAAGGGTTTGAGCCCTTAGCTTCAAACGCAACTCATTGGAAATTTGGAGCTAGATCCTACGCTGAGCAATGGGACGGTTGTCTCAACTTTTTTATGCAGTGATGCTTTGCCTGTTGGCCCCCAATGTGGCGGCCAACAGGCCTTATAGTTACTCTTCTCCTCCGCCTCCAAACCCACACTCTCCCTGGTGGTCTATTCACAGGTCCCCACCACCCCCGTACATGTACAAATCACCTCCACCTCCTTATATTTACAAATCTCCACCTCCTCCATATGTCTATAAATCTCCACCCCCTCCATCTCCTTCTCCTACTCCTCCACCACCGTATGTATATAAGTCCTCACCTCCACCACCGTATGTATATAAGTCCTCACCTCCACCACCATCACTTCCACCGCCTTATGTGTACAAATCTCCACCCCCTCCATCCCCATCACCTCCCCCTCCTGACATTTACAAGTCGCCTCCACCTCCGTCTCGGTCACCACCACTTCCATATGTTTACAAATCTCCACCCCCACCATCTCTCTCACCGCCTCCTCCTTACGTGATCAAGTCTCCACCACCCCCTTCTCCCTCACCACCTCCGCCATACGTGTATAAGTCTCCACCACCCCCATCTCCATCACCACCTCCTCCATATGTATACAAATCCCCACCACCTCCTCCTTACATATATAAGTCTCCACCCCCTCCATTGACATCACCCCCTCCTCCTTACGTGTACAAGTCTCCGCCTCCACCATCACCACCTCTACCATACGTGTACACGTCTCCACCACCGCCATATACATCTCCACTTACTCCATATGAACATAAATCTCCACCACCACCATCTCCATCACCACCCCCTCCATATGTTTATAAATCTCCACCTCCACCATCTCCCTCACCCCCTCCTCCTTACATATATAAGTCTCCACCACCACCATTATCATCAACTCCTCCTCCTTACGTGTACAAGTCTCCTCCTCCACCATCTCTTTCACCAACTCCTCCTTCTTACGTGTATAAGTCTCCACCACCCCCATCTCCATCTCCACCTCCTCTATATATATACAAATCCCCACCACCCCCAATTCCATCACCACCACCTCCATATATTTACAAGTCGTCGCCTCCACCACCTTACATATACAAATCACCACCTCCACCATCTCCATCACCTCCTCCACCATATATATATAAATCTCCACCCCCACCGTCTCCTTCACCGCCACCTCCTTATATATATAAATCTCCACCTCCACCATCTCCATCGCCTCCTCTACCATATGTCCACAAGTCTCCACCCCCGCCTTCTCCCTCACCTCCTCCTCCTTATATCTACATGTCCCCTCCACCACCATCTCCTTCACCCCCACCTCCGTACTACTACGAATCACCTCCTCCTCTGGTGAATTCCCCATCTCCTAAAATCTATTATTACAGATCTCCCCCACCCCCACACAAGAAGGGTTACTAAGCATGTTAAACTTCAATAGCATGTTTTTCTTTATGTTTCAACCAATAATAAATCGAATTTCCAAGCAATTGTTTAAATTGTCAATTATAAAGAAATAGTTATTTTAATTATCTGAAGAATCGTTGTAATCCATACGAGAATATAATGCAACCGAAGCTACATATTTGAGTTTCTCTTGTATTATTGATTTTACTTTTTCAATATCATGTATGGCTTTTACACGAATCAATCAAAACATCAAACTTGACATTTTACACGAATTGACACAACCCAGAAGCAATAAAAATTTTCCTACAGATAAATAGCTAACTTTAAGTACACGATTCAAATAAAACTATAAATGCAAGAAATAAACTTGTTGAGTTAGGCTTTCGAAAACTAGCAAAACTTGAGCAGGAGATATCTTTTATCTCAGTTAGTCCTCTTTCACACAATATTGCTGAGAAATTTTCTTAAATCTGATTTATTGATTGAAATCTATCATTAATTTATGAATTAAAAAAGAAGAAGAAGAAGAAGAAGAAGAAGAAGAAAGATATGAGAATAGAGGTTAATCGACACCAAAGATCACTGTCGAAGACATAAAAAATGGCAGAAGAAGAAGAGCAGATAGAAGAAATCAATGGTAGACAGCTTACCATCTTCTTAGTCGTCCTCTTCAGAAACCTCTTTCCTTCGTCCCCCTTGGTGGCGAAGAAGAAAAAATGGCGGTAAAAATAGAATATATATGGCAAAATATATTTTCAGAATATGCTGAAAAAATAAATAATTAATAAAAAAGAAAAAAATAAATTACACTGCACAGTCCTTTGCCCTCCATTTTCTTTCTTCGTCGCAGATTAAGCGTGAGAGAGGGATCGACTGATCGCCATGGCGAACGCAGACGTTGAAGCTTTGGACTTTGAGCCGGAAGAAGACGACCTAATGGATGAAGAGGGAGCAATCGACGTCGAACCGTCCCCTCAGGCTCCTCTTCCTAAGCTCAAGTCCACCGTTACTGGCGGAGCTCCTGCCTCGTTTGACGCCCCTAAGAGGACCAAAGGCCGTGGTTTCCGTCTCGATTCTGATGCAAATCGCAACACTCACCTTGCTGGCTCTGATTTCGACTCCCTCAGGTCCTCCGACGGCCCTGGTCCCCAACGATGTTAGTTCCCTCTCACTTTCGGCCTCTTATTGCTGTGGTTGCTAGGTTAATTTTGAGTTATTTTTATTTGGGTCCTTTCGTTCCCATTTTTCTGGTAGATAGGTTTTAGGGTTTTGGTGTTTTAGGATGTCTACTTGTATATGAGCATTTGGGATTCGACCATGGCGACAGTGTGCAATGGAATTATGTTTGATATAGAACTTTCAAAAAGAAATGGCGGAGTATGATCTTTGTCTATCCACTGCTTTAGACAAAAAATTCTTCTTGAATGCGAATTTTGAGATCTTCTTATTGCCTATTAGTATAGCATGTCTGCATACTTGATTAACATAATGAATATTTTTTGACCCCGTAATTATGATAAGATTCAGAGCAGTGTATTTGTGTTCTCTGTAATGTCTTTACAAGGGAGAGTACCTAAAGTTGTTTTCTTTTTGGACTGAGTTCTTTATCTTATAAGACGGCATCTGGAAGCGAAGAAAATCTTTTGGGTAGAGTCATTTGAACCTCTTACATACTTTTTGTAGCTAAGTGCCTAAGACTGAGGAACAATTTTTATAAAAGTGAATGTGTGCTTTCTGGGAACAGTTTTTTTTTCATTTACCACTGTCACACCATTGTCTGTTACGGATGATTTACATGTTAATGGATTAATGCAGCAATTGAAGGATGGATCATACTTGCAACCGGTGTACATGAAGAGGCACAGGAAGATGATTTGCATAATACATTTGGCGAGTTTGGAGAAATTAAGAATTTGCATTTAAATCTGGACCGCCGCACTGGTTTCGTAAAGGTATTTTTTGTTTTTCATTCTTGTATGGGAACTATAACTTCCTGTATTTTAATCCCATATATGTTCCAAGACCCAATGCATCTTCTTTGAGGTTGTGTTCGGTTTTTCTTTGAACAGATTGGTTCTTTTCATGCCAATTTATTAGTAGTTTATGCAATGTGGTATGTTATTGCATTTCTCATCGACATCTCATGTCATTGTACAATGACTAGGCATAGTTACATTATCTAGTAAGCCATTTAGGAACTCTTAAATTGCATGCTAAACCTTGAACGGCTTAGCTCAAGTCGTGAAATCTATATAGGTGCAAAGTCCTGTGCTCATACCTGTGGAATAAAACCAATGACTCACTGGCATGCAGAAAATATAGAGCACTTATGAACTGAGCTCTTTGAGATTTATTGAGATACTTATCAGCTAATTTCAACATCAGGTTGATAAAAAAAATTAGTCGTTAAAAAGGATTACAGGTATCATGGTTCTTGAATTATAGAACTTTACCTTGACTATTACAATATTTTACTCGAGGAGGCAGAATAAAATAGTTTGACTTGTAAGCTGGGATCTTCAGATTCTTAAGATAGAAACTTATCCGTTATCACTTCCAGTTTCTGAGCATGTCTGTACCTGTTTCTTGAATCAACTGTGACACGTTAAATCAAAGAGCCTAACTTGGTAAAATTGGCTTAAAGAACACTTCATAATAGAACGACTTCAAAGCTCTTCAACTTCTGTGAAGAGCTTAGCCTGTATTATTTTTTAATAATTGAAAGCATATATCAAATTTTTGTTCATACCTTTCTTAGGTGCAAAAACTGAAGTGGTTTTACTATATTTTTTATGAGCAGAATAAGAGCTATATTATGCATGTGACTCAATTAACATTAGGTACATATTGTTTAACACTTGAGGAAACTGTTGATTTAGTAATCCATTTGCTTATTGTTGTTTTTGGGTTCTCCTAGGGATATGCTTTAATTGAGTATCAAGCTTATGATGAAGCAGAGAGGGCTATTTCTGCTATGAATGGTGCTGAACTTCTCACGCAAATCATCAGTGTTGACTGGGCCTTCAGCAATGGGCCCTTCGCCAATGGATCTATGAGAAGAAAGAATGGCAGGTTAGTCTCTCACACACAATTCTACGTAAAAAATAATAATTCTCGGTTTACTCTCTCACTGTTTCATCTTAAATATTTGTTAACAAAATGCAGTTAATATAGTCAATTATAAATAGTCGTTTACTACATTTATTTCATCATTAACTGATTTCACATTATTTTAATAAGGTTAGATAAGAGGGTAAACTTAGACTTATTGGCATATAAGTTGGTAACTAGAAAACACAAACACTAATGTAAACCCATCATTATTTAAGTAAACAAATGTGTCTATTATTAGAGCATGAGATGGTTACAAATAGAGCATTGACAGATATTAGAAAATAAAAAATGGCATGTTCTGTCAAATATTCGGTACTTTCTTCATATTTACAATTCTACAGACCAACACGCGAGCGACGATCAAGGAGTCCTAGGAGGAGATATTGATACTAAGCTGCATTTCCATGTTTAGAATGTATGGTTTCTTGGAAATTTCCAAACTGGTTTATCTGTCTTTCAAAACTTTCTGGCACTTGTTACTTTTGT
>QAOC01030589.1:0-45472 GCA_003255005.1 Begonia fuchsioides
TATCATGTTCTATTAATTGCTAAAATACCTCCATTATCATAATTTAAATCATACTTAGTTTAACTAATTGATTAACTTTAGTTATAAGCTAATCCTCAGGGTTAAGTACACTGACGATTAGCTTAGAACTAATGTGAATCATTATTTGGTACTAATCCTAAGGTGACATGTGTCATACTCTGATTCGCCTCTCTTTCCCACTCCTAATTCTGTATGTATGATAATAAAAAAATTTCTAATTGAACCATTTGATAGCATAAAACCACTTAGTTTGTACACTGGTATTACATGACCTTGATGCATATGCAATCACTTTCCCCTCTTGCATAAGTACACATCCAAGGCCTATCTTCGATGCATCACAGTAAATACTAAACGTCTATCTTAATTTGGAAGTTTTAATACTAGGACTGTGGTCAGTTTATCTTTTAATTCCTGAAAAGTTCATTCACAATCAACTGACCACAAGAATTTCATGTTCTTCTTGGTTAATCGAGTTAAAGGCATAGCAATTTCTAAAAATCCTTATATGATATTTTGATAATAGCTTACAAGTCCAAGAAAACTCCTTACGTCTCCCACATTCCTTAGCTGTGGCCAATCTTTGATTGTTTGAATCTTTACTGAATCCACGAATATACCATCTTCGGTGATAACATGGCCAAGAAAATTTACTTGATCTAGCAAAAATTTTCATTTAGAAAATTTTGCATATAACTTGTGCTGCCTCAATTTATCTAAAACAATCTCCAAATGCTTCCCATGTTCTTCTTTGCTTCTAGAATAAATGAGGATATCATCGATAAAGACGATTATAAATCTGTCTAAATATTCTCGAAACACTCTATTCATTATGTCCATAAATTGTTCAGGTGCATTTGTTAATCAAAATGACATTACAAAAAACTCATAATGCCCATAAGTCGTACAAAATGCTACCTTTGGAATATCTTCAGAGTTCACTTTAAGCTAATAGTAACTCAAACATAAGTCTATCTTTGAGAAAACTCGTGCACCGATGAGTTGATCAAATAAATCATATATTCGTGGTAAAAGATACTTATTCTTTATCGTTAGCTTATTCAACTCTTTTTAATCGATGCACATTCTCATTGTTCCATTCTTCTACTTTACAAATAAACCCTGGGGCTACCCAAGGTGAAAAGCTTCACCGAATGAGCCTCTTGCTCATCAATTCTTCCAATTGACTTTTTAGCTCCTTTAATTCAGCTTCGACCATCCTATACGGGTTTTTAGATACAAGTTCTCAGCCAGGGTATACATCAATAGCGAATTAAATCTCTCGGTCTAGTGGAAAACTAGGAAGATCAGCTACAAAAACTTTTACAAAATTTTGTACAATCATGATCTCCTTCAGTTAGATACTCGGTTGTTTCGGAGTATCAATAATACTTGCCAAGAATCCTTCACATCCGGTTTTTAGTAATTGTTGAGCATTAATAACTGATATAATCGGTATTTTCTTTGCACACTGAACAGCTTGAAAAGAACAAACTTGTGCACCAAGAGGATTAAAGTAAACAATCTTGTCCTATAATTAATTGTTGCGATGCAGCCAGTCCATTCCTAGAATTGCCTCATAACCGTTCATTTTCATGATAATGAAATTAGCATATAGTATCCTATCATCTATCTTAACTATGCATTCCCGTAACACATGGCTTAAATGTAAATGCTCACTCGAAGGTAGCATGATAAAAACCATGGGTATATCAAACCCGAGACCCTTCAATAATGCGCAAAAAGATACCTTTCACTTTCTCTCTCTAAAACTTTTTCTGTCAAGTCTCGCTCTCTTTCATCTCTTCTCTCTCTTAAGCACAAAAATGTCTGATCATCAGCCATCCTCCAATATTTGTAGAGTGTTCATGGGGTGAAACTACTATTTTGCCTATTTATTCATTTACTTTTACCATTTTACCATAACATGTTCTATTGATTACTAAAATACCTCCATATCATCATTTAAATCATACTTAGTTTAACAAATTAATTCACATTAGTTCTAAGCTAATACTCAGGGTTAACTTAATTAATCATGATTGGTTAACTTTTATTACTCCATAATTTTCACTAATTATGTCTTAATCATGATTTGGTACTATTCCTATAGTGACATGTGTCATACTCTGATTTGCCTCCCTTTCCTACTCCAAATTCGGTATGTATGACTTCAAACAAATTTCTAATTGAACCATTTGATAACGTAAAAAACACTTAGTTTGTACACTAGTATTACAAAATCACCTCTTGATTTCTTAATCAATAGATTCCTCTTGATGAGAGGAACACTTCTACTAAAACGATTGGAGGCCAATTTCAGCTCTTGCCCCTTCAACTTTCACTTTCCATCTCTAAAGCCTTTATGTCAAGTTATCTCTCTATTTCACCCCTACTCTCTCTTGAGCACAAAAATGGCTGATCATAAGCCACTCTCCATTTTGCCAAATTTATCCATTTACTTTTACTATTTTATCATTACATGTTCTATTAATGGCTAAAATAAGTCCATTATCATCATTTAAATTGTACTTAGCTTAACTAATTAATTAACATTAGATCTAAGCTAAGTCTTAGAGTTAACTTAATAAATCATGATTAGTAAACCTTAATGATCCTATAATTTTCACAAATTATGTCTTAATCATGATTTGGTACTATTCTTATAGTTACATGTGTCATATTCTGATTTTTCTTCCTTTCTAAATCATAATTCAACATGTATCGCTCCAAAAAATTTCTGATTGAACGATTTGATAGCGTAAAAAACTTTACTTGTACACTGGTATAACATTCTAAACTTCTTACAAAAATTTTGTCCTAAAAATTTCAAGCATTAAACAAATGAGGGTATTGACTTCTCTTATGGTCTTCCTTTTTCCAGGTTGCTTCTTCTACCTGCTGATTACTCCAAAGAATTATAACTAAAGGGGTCTTTTTTATTTCGAAGTTCTTTGGTCAAGTAATCGAGAATTCAAACCAGTTGCTCCTTATACTCCACTGTTGGTCGAATTTCGATATGTTCTTGTTGTACCACTTAAGATGGATCTCTTAAGCACTTCCTTAACATAGATACATGAAACACATTGTGCACTCCGGCCATTGATAATAGTAGATGTAGTCCATATGCTCTTCCTTCAACTTTCTTCTTAATAAGAAAAGGGCCGATAAATCTTGGGCTAAGCTTTCACTTTCTTCCAAATCTTACTACTCCTTTAAATGGTGAAACCTTTAAAAATACATCAGATCCCTCGTTAAATTCTAACTCTCTTCTTCATTGATCGACATAAATCTTTTGTTGGCTCTGAGCTATCTTTATTTTTTCTCTGATTATCTTCACTTGATCTAGTGTTTGTTCAATTATTTCAGGGCCTAGTATCTTGGCTTCTTTTACTTCATCCCAAGACAAAGGAGATCGACACTTTCGACTATATAGAGCTTCATATGGTGTCTTATCAATGGTAGATTGATAATTATTATTGTAGGAGAACTCTACTAATTGCAGCATCTTGCTCCATGTAGTATTAAACTCAAGTACACATGATCCTAACATAGCTTCCAATGTTTGGATTGTCCTCTGTTTGCCCATCAGTTTGAGGATGCAATGTAGTACTAAAATTCAACTTTGTGCCAATTGCTTGGTGTAAAGTTCTCCAAAATTTTGATATAAATCTTGAATCTCGATCTAACACAATTGTTACCGGTATTCCATGCAATTTCACTATCTCTTGTATGTAGAGTTTAACATATTGATGTAGTGAGAAAGTCATCTTCACTAGTAGAAAATGGGCAGATTCCATTAAGTATCTGTCCTCATGTCCTTTCGTAGTTTTGGGTAATCCAAAAAAAATCCATTAAATATGTTCCCATTTCCACTCTGGTGATAGGCAAGAGTTGGAGAGTTCTTCCAGGATGTTGGTGTTCTGCCTTTACTTGTTGGCAAATTAGACTTAATTTAACATATTTTTCAATGTGTTCCTTCATATTTGACCACAAAAAGTGTAACTTCAAATCTAGATACATTTTCATAGTTCCAGGTTATATTGAGAACGTAGATGAATGTGTTTTAGATAATGCAATTCTTCATAAATCTAAATCTTGTGGTACATACCATTGATTTTTTAATTTTAAAATACCATCTTCTAAACAATGAAATTCAGAAGATTCATTAAGTTCAATTTTTGACTTATAATCTAAATACCTTGGATTTCTCAATTTTGCCTCTTTGATATCATCCAAAAGTGTAGGTCTAACTGGTAATGCAGCCAACTTTCTAGTCACTTCTATTATAAGCTCCAGATCAAAGCTTTGGATCTTCAATTGTAATGCAACCGATAAAGCCGATAATATTGATTGCTTAAAGCCTGATGTTCTACTAAATGCATGAGCAACAACGTTAGCTTTTCCTGGATGGTACTCAATTTCAAAGTCATAATCCTTGACGAATTCCAACCATGTCTGTTGTTGTATATTTAGCGCATTCNAAGGATACTTATTCTTTACAGTTAGCTTATTCAACTCTCTATAATCTATGCACATTCTTATTGTTCCACCTTCTTCTAGACAAATAACACCGGGGCTCCTCAAGGTGAAAAGCTTGACCAGATGAACTACTTGCTTATCAATTCTTTCAATTGACTTTTTAGCTCCTTTAATTCAGCAGGAGCCATCCTAGATGGGTTTTTAGATACCGGTTCTACGCCAGAGTACACATCAATCACGAATTCAATCTCCCGGTCTGGTAGCAAACTAGGAATTTCATCTATAAAAACTTCTGTTAAATTTTGTACTGCTGAGATCTCCTTCAGTTGGATACTTGATTGTTTTCGAGTATAAGTAATACTTGCCAAGAATCCTTCACACCCACTTATCAATAATTGTAAGCATAAATAGCTTATATAATAGGCATTTTCTTTGCACACTTAATTGCTTGAAAAGAACACATTTCTGCAACCTAAGGATAAAAATAAACAATTTTTGTCCTAAAATTAATTGTTGCATAATGTCGATGCAGCCAGCCTATTCGCAAATTTGCATCATAATCTTTCATTTTCAAGATTACGAAATCACCATATAATGTCCTATCATTTATCTTAACTAAGAACTCCCGTAGCACATGACTTAACTTAAATGTAAATGCTCACCCGAAGGCAGCATGATAAGATACCTTTGATTGTGTTTGAATCAAGTACGAAGAACTTGATCCCAATCAAACATTTCCGACGAAACCTAAGTTATCAAACAAGGAGCTTTGTAAATTATCTATGGGAACCTAAATATCTATGGGAACCTAAATATCAAACAAGATTCTTGAATCTGCCAAAAGATTTACTTGTTGGTCAATTAAAATTTAATTTACTTGTTGGTAAAGCAAAAGTTATTTTCTTTGCCCCTTCAATATCTTGTAGTGGGCTTGGGCTCTTGGGCTTGTATTCTTGATCACATTGCATGATATCAATATCTTCTTCAAGACTTAACATAATAAGCATTTTATTTTGATGTTGAATATATTCTTCCATATCAATTTTCTCCACTAAACCACACGGCGCTTCATGCATTTTCTTGGTTCTTGACCTCGTCATTGGCCTCCAATTCCTTGTAATTGGTCATGTAACACCACTTGATCCACATCATTCTTCATTCCTCGAAACAATTCGGTCTCAAATCTACTAATCATACAAAGACAAGTAACTAACATTGAAAGTGGCACTTACATTACCATATTTACTTGTAAAGGACCATCTCCTCGAGGTTGCGACTTATTTTTCCTTCTACTTGCAAATATTTCTTTGCTTAGGTGAATCAAAACCAAATCTCGTGGCTTGAATACGACTTTTGTTCAACTTTTTTTTGCATGTCGTGCATATTGCTCATTTTTCTTTTCTATATTCTCCCTGACCTTTATATGCAAGTTGTTAACAAATTCTGCCTTTTTCTTTCCATCAAAATTAACAAACTCATTAGTAGGCACATGTAGTATATCCATAGGAGTTAAAGCATTAAAACGATACCGTATTTCAAATGGTTAATAAGATGCAGTTGAATGAATAACTCTATTATATGCAAAATCAACATGTGGTAGACACTTCTCATATTGTTTCAAACTCTTAGAAATAATTGCTCTTAACATAGTAGATAGTGTTCTATTAACTACCTCAGTTTGTCCATCTGTTTGTGGGTGTTCTAAAGTTGAAAACAAACGCTTAGTGCCTAACTTATTCCACAAAGTTCTCCAAAAGTGACTTCAAATTTAACATCTTGATCGCTCACAATAGTTTTTGGTAAGCCATGCAACTACAAAATCTCTTTAAAGAATAATTTTGCAACATGTGTAGCATCATTAGTTTTTGAGCTTGCAATAAAATGTGACATCTTACTAAACCTCTCGCATGAGTTTTACTAACAAATAGTTCTCTCAATGAATTATTTTGGCCACAAATAATGTTGCCATATTTGTAGAGTCCTCACTAAAGCATACAACTCCTTGTCATATGTTGGATAATTTAAAGTAGTGTCATTAAGCTTTTTACTAAAGTAAGCAATCGGCTTGGAATCCTGCATCAAAACACCACCAATACCTTTTCCCGATGCATCACATTAAATTTCAACTACTTTATCAAAATTAGGTAACACAAGTAATGATGCACTAGTTAGGGATGGGCAACCCGACCCAACCCGCGGGTCCCGACCCAACCCGCACTATTTGGGTCGGGTTAAAAATAAATTGAATGAGTTTTTTACCTATTTGGGTCGGGTTGTACAATTTAATTTGGGTTTTGGGTCGGGTTGAAGTTTTTTACTCAACCCGCAAACCCGACCCAAAAAAACTCATTCACCAAATATTCCTAAAATTTTCTAGGGCTCACAGTTTCACCTATTTCCTTCTACGGCAGCTCCCGAGTCGCGATTTTGAGATTCTCTTCTCGTAGGCCAGGCTTCTGTCGTCGTTTACTTAGAGAAGACTTATGTTTTTCCTCAGCAAAGGCGACGTTGCAACTCTTGATTTTTGAACAGTTCTTTACTTAGAGAAGTTAAAACATATTTTAGGAAATATTGAGATGATATTTTTAGTTATGTTATTTGTTTAAGTTTGGTATCTTTTGAATTAATTATTAGGAGTGACAATGTCGTAACTCGTAAGGTAATAGGTTGTTTTTTTATTTTTTTTCGTAATAGTAAATGTTTTGATGTTATTTTAGAATAGTTTTTAATGAACCGATAAAAAAAAAACCAACCCAACCCACAATATTTTGGGTCGGGTTGTCATAGAGGTTGCGGGTTTCGGGTCAGTCTTCGGTTTCAGGTACGAAACCGAAAACCAAATGGGTCGGGTTGAGTTGATTAAAAAACCGACCCAACCCAACCCATGCTCATCCCTAGCACTAGTAAGTTTATCTTTTAGAAGGTTGAAAGTCTGTTCATTTACTTCGGTCCATTTGAATTCAGCATGATTTTTAACCAAATCATTCAACAAGGCCACGATAGTACTAAAATCTCGAACAAACATTCTATTAAAACTTGCCAATCCATGGAAACTCCTAACCTTACTTGTATTCTTTGGTCTCGACCACTCTTAAATTTCCCACCCCTACTCTTGATCCATCAAAATTCCTTTTACTCCAACAACAAAACAAAGAAAAACTACCGGATCCATGACAAAAGTACACTTCTTCAAGTTAGCATAAAGCTGATTTTCTTGTAAAGAAATAAAAAATAAATTTAAATGTTCAACATGTGCGTCTAAGGTTTTTTAATATATCATCAAAGTATACAATAATCAATTTTCTGATAAAAGCTCTTTCCACATGATTCGTTAATCTCATAAAAGTACTTGGTACATTAGATAATCCAAACGACATGGTTAACCACTCATAGAGACCATACTTAGTTTTAAAAGCAGTTTTCCAATAATCCATTTCTTTCATCCGTATTTGATAATATCCATTTTTTAAATCTATTTTTGAAAATAAACATTAACTATGTAATTCATCAAGCATCTCATCTAATCTTGGAATACAATGGCGATTATTTATCATGATCTTGTTGATGGTTGACAATCCACACACTTTCACAAATTCCCATCTTTCTTTGGAACTAAAATCACAGGAACCGAGCATGGACTAAGACTCTCTCTCATGAAACCCTTCTCCACCAACTTGTCCACCTTTTTTTGGATTTCTTTTGTTTCTTCAGGATTAGCTCTGTAGGGCGGTCTATTGGGAGTTGAAATTCCAGGCATAAAATGAATTTGGGGTTGGATTCCTCTTAAAGGATTTAACCCACTTTGAACTTCTTCGGGGAACACATCTTTAAATTCCTTTGAAAGAGTAGAAACAACACTTGAAAAGAAAGGGGTTATGATGCGAATCAAGTGGTGATACAAGACCAATTTCAAGGAATTAGACGCCCAATGACAAGGTCAAGAATCAAGAAAATGCATGAAGCTCTATAAGTTTTAGTGGAGGAAATGATAATGAAAGAATCTATTGAACCTTAAAACAAAACGCTTATTATGTTAAGTGTTAAAGATGATGTTGATATCATTCAAGGTGGTCAAGTATACAAGCCCAAGAGCTCAAGCCCACTAGAAGATATTGAAGTGGGAAAAGAAATAAATTTTACTTGACCAGTACGTAAATCAAATTTTACTTGACTAGCAAGTAAACCATACTTTTCCAAAATATCACCTTTGAAGCAAGTACGAGGAACTTGACATCAATCAAACATTGCCGACACAACCTAAGTTATGAAAAGAAGGACCTTGTCCTAGACTGAACTTATTGATAAGAACCAAAGCTAGCTAAGTTGATCTATCAAGAATTAACTTGATGAAGATCGAGTTCTTCGCAAAGAACCAAAGATAAAATTCTCTCCAAACACTCAAGGTGAATTAATTGTAAAAGTTGTATCTTTCACAACAACTTGGATGCCTTTAAATAGGCTACGCAACTTCTAAGTAAATTAGGAATTAGAAAGTAATTAGGAAACTTAAATATCTTTTGAAAAAAATTTTAATCTGCCTAGATTCTTAAATATGCCAATAAATTTCCACGGGTAAAGTAAAAGTTTGATTTCCTTGCTGGACAACTAAAATATTATTTACTTGATATTCAAGTAAATTTTTATTTACTTGCTGGTCAAGTAAAAGTTATTTTCTTTGCCCTTCGATATCTTGTAGTGGGCTTAAGCTTGTGTCATTCACACCTTGAATGATATAAAATATCTTCTTCAACACTTAACATAATCAGCATTTTGTTTTGATGTTGACTAGATTCTTTCATTTCAATTTTCTCCATTAAACCACATAGAACTTCATGCATTTTTTTGATTTTTTGACATTTTCATTTGGCCTCCAATTCCTTGGATCTGGTCTTGTATCACCACTTGATCTGCATCATGATGGGTACACAAATAAGTACTCATTTATATACAACAAGAGACCAATTAACCTTGTTTCTATGTAGCCAAGGGCTGTATACGGAGATCATCTCAGACTTCAACAAAGTTTTCATAAAAAAAATTAGGCAAAAAAGAACGAAAGAAAAGAAAACGAACGAAAGAGAGTGAAAAAAACAAGAGATTGATAGAAGGAGCAAAAATAAAAAGAAATAAAAGAATAAAAGAAAGAGAGATTGAAATAAGAGTAAAGTGAGTAGAGCGCACTCCGAGGGATAGTTCATGATACTCTTATGGCATAAACACACTACGATGTTGTCTAACACTTCTAACCATGTTGTACATAGTGTTGCCCATTCTCTTTTGTAGGATTTTCAAGACATCGTAACAGAAGACATACTTAAAGAATTACCACTAATTCGACTTGGTACCAAGAGCTACGTTTCCTAGCCGACCTGCTTATCTTAGCAAACTCGAAAAGATGAAGGAGGTAAAACAAAAAGTCAAACTATTAGCTAAAGGTTACTATAGGGGAGCCTAAGTCCTTGTGCAATTTCTATTTTTACTAGTTCGAAAGAAAGAATGGACTTGATAGCAGGAGCTACGTTGCCCAAAGAGACAAAGGAGCTCCAATGACAAGTAGATGAACTATTGGCTAAAGGCTACTATAGGGAGAGCCTAAGCCATTGTGCACTTCATGTTTTACTAGTCTAAAAGAAATAAGAAGAAACAATGATGTGCATTGATAGTAGAGCTATCAATAACATCATGGTAAAATATTGTTTTCATATTCCTTGTTTAGATGATATGCTAAATAGATTGCATGGTGCGTGTTTATTGTCAAAATTTTACCTGAAAAGTGGTTACCACCAAATTCGAATGAAAGAAGGCAATGAGTATAAAATTACAATCAAAACAAAGCATGAATTATAAGAGTGGTTCGTTATGCCATTTTTCTTGACAAAAGCTATAAGTACTTTCATCAGGTTGATGAATCATGTCTTACGTCTATTCATAGGTAAATTTGTTGTAGTTTATTTTTATGATATATTACTCTACAACAACACTATTAATGATCATATCTTACACTTGAAAGAAGTATTTCTAGTACTTAGGCAGGAAAAATTATATGCTAACAAGAACAAGTGCACTTTTTGAACAAATCACGTGGTGTTTTTGGGTTTTGTTGTTAGTTAGCAAGGAGTACAAGTTTATCAAGAGGAAGTTTTAGCAATTTAGGAGTGGCCAATGCCAACAAATGCCAACCAAGTCTGTAGCTTTCATGAACTTGTGAGTTTTTAATACCGTTTTGTTAAAGATTTAGCACCATTGCTACTCCACTCATCGAGATGATAAAAAAATGTAGTGTTTAAGTGTATGAAAGTGCCAGAAGAGGCATTCCAAAAGATTAAGGAGAGGTTGACAAATCCACTTTTGTTGGTAATTTCTAATTTTGAGAAACCGTTTGAAGTTGAGTGCGATGCTTCAGGTATGGGGATTGAAGTTGTTCTAATGCAAGAGCACCGTCAAATTGCATATTTCTGTGATAAGTTTGGAGGAGCCATGTTCAACTATCCCACATATGACAAGAAACTTTATGCATTGGTTAGAGCATTAGAAACATGGCAACATTACCTATTGGCACAAGAGTTCATCATTAGCACAGATCACGAGTGCCTCAAGTTTCTTAAAAACCAAACAAGCTCAACAAACAACATGTTAGATGGATGGAATTTTTAGAGTTGTTTCTCTACATCATCTGTTACACAAAAGGTAAGGAGAATGTGGTAGCTAATGATGCCCTTTCTTGCAGGTATGTTCTTATTTCCTCCTTAAGAGCAAAACTATTTGGATTTGAGTTTATAAAAGATACATACCCAAGTGATAATGATTTTAGAGAACTATATAGGATTTGTGAGAAAACTACTTAACTATATAGGGCTTAAGGCTTAAGGTTTAGGCCTTAAAGCTTAAGCCTTAGTGCTTAAGAGTTAGTTCTAGAGATTAAGACTTATGGGTTTGGGTTTAGTCCTTAGGGCTTAGAGCCTAAGTCATAGAGCTTAGTGACTAAGGCTTAGGGTTTAATGCTTAAGGCTTATGCGTTAGATCGTAGGACATGGGGTATAGGGCTTAGAGCTTAGGATTTAGGGTTGAGAGCTGAGGGCTTATAGTTTAAAGCTTAGCGTTTAGTGCTTAGGTCTTACGACTTAGGGCATAAGGCTTAGGGCTAATGGCATAAGGCTTAGGGCTTAAGGCTTAGGTCTTAAGGCTTAGGTCTTAGTGCTTAAGGCTTCTCACTAAGGGCATAGAGTTTAGGATTTAGAGTTTATGGCTTATGGCCGAGAGCTACGGGTGTTGGGCTTGGGCCACAATACTTAGGGTTTAAGGCTTAGAGCTTAACGGTTATTAAATAGGTCTTTGGACTAAGGACACATGGCTTAGAGTTTAGTGCTTAGGGCTCAATAAATCTAGCTTAGAGTTTAGTGCATAAGGCTTCATAAATATGGCTTAGGACATAGTGCTTAGGGTCTAGGGGTTAGGGATTAAGGCATAGGGCTTACAGGTTAGGGCTTAGGACTTGGGCTTAGGGCATAGAGCTTATGGCTAAGTTCTTAGAGCTAAGTTCTTATGGCTTAAGGGCTTAGAGCATAGGGCTTAGGATTTAGGGTATAGCACTTAGGGCCTAGAGCTTAAGGGATAGGCTTTGGGCTTAAGGGTTACGACATTGGGCTTCGAGCTTTGCATTTAGGGCTTAGCGTTTAATGCTTAGCGCTTAGCACGTAGGGATTAGGACCTAAGGCTTAGCGCCTAAGGCTTCCAACTAAGGACATATGGCTTAGGGTTTAGGCCTTAGAGCTTAGGGCTTATGACTTAGGTCATAGGGCCTAGGGTGACCGCTCAAGGCTTTTGGCATATTGCTTAGCAGTTGAGGCTTCAGACTAAGGACATAGGGTTACAATTTAAGGTTTAGGTTCTACGGATAAGGGCACAACGCTTAGGGTGTAGGCCTTAGGGCTTAAGGGAAAATAGTGCTTAGGGCTTAAGGCTTAAGGCTTATTGGTCAGCGATTAGAGCCTAAAACTTAGCACTTAGGGTTTCAGACTAACGACAAATGGTTTAGGGTTTAGTGTTTAGGGCTTAGGGCTTACGTTCTAGGGCTTAAGGCTTAGAGTGTATTCTTAGGGCACATGACATTGAGCTTAGGGTTTAATGCTTAGGGTACAACACTTAGCACTTTCGGTTTAATGGTCTAGGGCTTAGCGATTAGAGTTTTGGACTTAGGACATAGGGCTTACGATTTTGTCCTTACGACATAGGGCTTATGGCTTAGACATAGGGCTTATGGTGTAAGGCTTAGGGTTTAGGCCTATGGGTTTAGAGCTTAGTAGTTAAAGCTTAGAGCATATGGTTTAGAGCTTAGGACTTAGAGCTTACCGCTTAGGGCATAGAGAGTAGGGCTAAGTGCTTTATAGTTAGTTCTAGGCCTTATTGGATAGCGCTTAGGGCTTAGAGATTAGAGATTAGGGAATAGAGCTTAGCACTTAGGGCTTAGTTGTTAGGGTATAGAGCATAAGGCTTAGGACTTATGACGTAAGACTTAGGACTTAGGGCATATGGCTTAAGGGTTGGAGCTTAACCCTTAGAACTTAAGTCTTAGGGTGTAGCGCTTAGGGCTCAAGGCATATGACTTTTTCCTATGGCTTAGGGCTTATCGCTTTGTGATTAGGGCCTATGGCTTCAGACTAAGGCCATAAGGCTTAGGGTTTTAGTCTTAAAGCTTAGTGCATAGGGCTTCGTGTGTAGGGCTTAGAGCTTAGGCCATATGATGAGAACAACGGGTTTATTAAACCCCAGACCCTTCAACAATGCAAAAAAAGTTACCTTAATCGCCTTTGAATCAAGTACGAGGAACTTGACCCTAATAGAACCTTGCAGATGGAACCTAAGTTATCAAACAATGAGCTTGACAAAGACTAAACTTGTAGGTAAGGACCAAAATTATTAAAATTGATCTATCAAAAATTAACTTGATGACAATCGATGTGAATCAATCATAAAAGTTGTATCCAATTAAAATAGCTTGGATGCCTTTAAATAGGCTACACACTTTCTAAACTAACAACAAGTAAATAAGAAAATAGAAAGTAGTTAGGAAACTTAACTAAATAATAGAATAAAAGAAAGTTTTTTTTGAATTGTTGCAGGGCACTTTTATTTTGGTAAATTATGAATTTTACCATCTAAACGATGCCCGATTTTTATGATCCAGCCAAGTTAAAAAAGGTCTCGAAGGCAGCTACAAATTTTGTGAAGAAAACTTATTGAAATAACTTTGGAAAGTTATCGAATATGCCAATCAATTCTTGCTGGTTAAGTAAAAGTTTGCTTTAAGGAAAGTTGCATGCACTTTCCTATTTGCTTTGTCCCTTTAATATCTTGTAGTAGGCTTGGGCTCTTAGGCTTGCATCTTTGACCACCTTGCATGATATCAATATTGTCACTCCCCTTTCAAATGGTGAATAAGATGTCGGCAAAGATAACTTATCCATAGGAGTTAAATGATTAAATCCAAACACTATTTCTAATGGTGAATAAGATGTAGTTTAATGAATGACTATATATATGCAAATTAACCATGTGGTAGACACTTCTCCCATTGTTTTAAATTCTTAGAAATAATCACTCTTAACAAAGTAGATAGTGTTCTATTAACTACCTCAGTTTGTCCATCCGTTTGTGGGTGTTTTGCCCTTTAAAACAAAAGTTTAGTGCCTAACTTATTCTACAAAGATCTCCAAAAGTGACTGAAAAATATAACATCTCGATCACTCACAATTATTTTTGGTAAACCATGCAACCACACAATCTCTTTAAAAAATTAATTTGCAACATGTGTAGCGTCATTAGTTTTGAGCATGTAATAAAATGTGCCATCTTACTAAACCTATGCACAACTACAAAAATACTATCATTTCCACTTTGTGTTTTCGGCAAACTACCAACAAAATCAATCAAAATATCAATCCAAAGTTGACTAGAAACTGGAAGAAGAATATAATTTCCATGTGGTTTGATTTTTTATTTAACTTTCCTACACTCGATACGTTTATCACAAATTACTTGCACATCATGTATCATTTTTGGCCAATAAAAGTGCTCACATAAAAAATTTAAGATTTTGCTCTTTCCAAAATGTCTCATTAATCCTCCAACGAGATTTTGCTTAACAAATAGTTCTCTTAATGAACATTTATCAATAAAAGTGCTCACATAAAACATTAAGGTTTCTCTCACTCCAAAATGTCTCATTAATCCTCCAGCATGAGTTTCCCTAACCAATAGTTCTCTTATTGAACATTTAAGAATACAAAGTTGATCTTTTTTAAACAAATAACCATCATTTCTATAATAATCTAAATATGCAATGTTCTTGCAAAATTTGCAAATTTATCCAAAATCCAAATATACTTCATATAATTCTTTAACTAATTCAAATCCAAGAAAATTTGATTGTAAGAAACTTAGAAGTACCTTCGAGATAATGCATCGGGACCAATATTTTCCTTACCTTTCTTGTACTTTATAACATATGGAAATGTTTCAACGAACTTCATCTACTTTGTGTGCCTTTTGTGTAATTTTCCTTGTGACTTCAAATGCTTAAAACTTTTATAGTCAGTATGAATAATGAATTCTTTTGGCCACAAATAATGTTGCCATATTAAAAGAGTCCTCACTAAAGCTGACAACAACTTGTCATATGTTGGATAATTTAAAGCAGCTTAGCCAAGCTTTTCACTAAAGAAAGAAAATGGCTTGTAATCCTGCGACAAAACACCACCATTACCTTTTCTCGATGCATCACATTCAATTTCAATTACTTTATCAAAATTAGGCAACACAAGTAACAGTGCACTAGTAAGTTTATCTTTTAGAAGGTTGAAAACTGCTCATGTATTTTTGTCCATTTAAATTTAATGCTTTCTAACAAATCATTCAATGGTGCTGCGAAAGTTCTAAAATATTGAACAAACCTTTTATACAAACTTTTAAATCCATGGAAACTCCTAACCTCACTTGCATTCTTTGGTCTTAGCCACTCTTGAATCGCCTTGACATTCTCTTGATCCATCAAAATTCCTTTTGATCCTACAACAAAACCAAGAAAAACTACTGAATTCCTTTTATAAAATAGCCTTACACTCTTGTCTTTTTCCTTTCAATTTCCTCTTCTAGTTCTATATGTAAGAACCAATTTAGGAGAAATATTCGGCAAGTAAAAACAATCAAGATCAAACTTTTAAGCCAAAAAATTCAAACTTCCAAGATCGTCTAAGTCAAACTATTTTGAAAGAAATAATGGAATCCAAGAAAAATGTAAGCATAATGATGAATGATAATAATAAAGTATTACTCTAATGATGTAAGAGCAAGAAAGTTATGAATAATTTTTAAGTCACCAAAATTAGAAGAAGTAACTTTGAAACCAATATAGATAACAAAATATAGTAAGCACTATTTGAAGTAACAAGATTTTTTTATAATAGTAGCAACAAGACAATAAGCAAAATTTGTTCCGTTTTTCACTTTTTTGTGCTTCTGCTTTTCCTTTTTTGTCATAATTTTTTTTTTCATGTTTGTTTATACGATATTTTTTGCTTTTTTTTCTAAAAGATAGAAATGTAAGAAATAAGGAAATAAGAAAGAATAAGAAAGCTTAAATGAAGATAGAATTTTGAATTAATGAGCCAAAGCTCTGATACCAAATGATGAGAACCACGAGTATATCAAACCAGACAGCCTTCAACAATGCATAAAAAGATACCAGAATTGCCTTTGAATCAAGTACAAGGAACTTGACCCAAATGGAACCTTTCCGACAAAACCTAAGCTATCAATCAAAT
Source organism: Begonia fuchsioides (assembly GCA_003255005.1). Classification (NCBI taxonomy): domain Eukaryota; kingdom Viridiplantae; phylum Streptophyta; class Magnoliopsida; order Cucurbitales; family Begoniaceae; genus Begonia; species Begonia fuchsioides. The sequence continues at coordinate 16,323 of QAOC01030589.1, forward strand.
AAGGAGATTGTCCCAGACCAAACTTGTCGGTAAGAACCAAAGCTATCAAAGTTGATCTATCAAGAAATAACTTGATGAAGATCAAGTTCTTTGCAAAGAACCAAAAATAAAATTCTCTCCAAACACTCAAGGTGAATTAATCATAAAAATTTTGTTCTATGAAAATAGCTCGGATGCCTTTAAATATGCTATACACTTTCTAAACTAATAACAAGTAAATTAGGAAATTGAAAGTAATTAGGAAACTTAACAAAATAATAGAATGAAAAAAAGAAAAAAATTTTAAAACTTTTGCAGAGAACTTCTGTTTCGGTAAATTGTGTATTTTGCCAGCCAAACGATGTCCAATTTTTATGATCCAGCCCATTCCAAAAAGGTCTTGAAAGCAGCTACGAATTTGGTTAAGAATACTTTTTGAAATAAGTTTAGGAAGGTTGAATCTGCCAATAAATTCTTGCTGGTCAAGTAAAAGTTTCATAAGGGAAGTTGCATGTACTTTCCTATTTCCTTCATCTCTTCAATATCTTGTAGTAGGCTTGCACTCTTGGGCCTGTGTCCTTGACCACCTTGCTTAATTTCAATATCATCTTCAACACTTAACATAGTAAGCATTTTATTTTGATATTGAATAGTTTCTTTCATTTGGATTTCCTCCACTAAACTACATAGCGCTTCATGCATTTTCTTCGTTCTTAACCTTGTCGTTGGCCTCCAATTTCTCGCAATTGGTCTTGTATCACCACTTGATCTGCATCATTTTCTCCTTCTTAAAAAAAATTCATCCTTTAACCTCCATCATCATACAAAGATAAGTCACTAACATTGAAAGTGGCACTTAAATTACCATATTCACGTGGCAAATCAATTGTGTAGGCATTATCATTGATTCGCTCAAACACTTGAAAAGGACCATCTCCTCAAAGTTGCAACTTATTTTTCCTTCTACTTGCAAATGATTCTTTCCTTAGGTGAATCCAAATCTGATCTCCTTGCTCAAATACGACTTTTGTTTGGTTTTGTTTCCTTGTTACGCATAATGCTCATTTTTCTTTTCTATATTCTCCTTGTTGTTTGTATGCAAATCCCTAATGAATTCTATCTTTTTCTTTCCATCAAAATTAAAAAAGTCATTAGTAGGCAAAAGGTAACATATCCATAGGAGTTAAAGAATTAAAATCATACACTATTTCAAATGATGAATAAGATGTAGTTTAATGAATAACTCTATTATATGGCAATTCAACATGTGATAGACACTTCTCCCATTGCTTCAAATTCTTATAAATATTTGTTCTTAACAAGATACTATTTTATTAACTACTTCTGTTTGTTCATCCGTTTGTGGGTTTGCTATAGTTGAAAATAAAAGTTTAATGTCTAACTTATTCCACAAAGTTCTCAAAAATTTACTGAAAAATTTACATCTCGATCACTCACAATTGTTTTTGGTAAGCTATGTAATAGCATAACCTCTTTAAAGAATAAATTTGCAACATTTGTCGCATCATTAGTTTTTTAGCATGCAATACAGTGTGTCATCTTACTAAATCTATCAACAACTACGAAAACATCAATCCAAGGTTGACTTGGAAGTAGAAAAGGAGTATACTTTTCGTGTGGTTTAATTTTTTATTTAGCTTTCCTACACTCAATGTAATACCGGTGTACAAGTTAAGGGTTTTACGCTATCAAAGGGTATAATTAGAAATTGTTTAAGTGATATATGCTGAATTAGGTGTAGGAAAGGAAGGAAATCTGAATATGAAACATGTCATTATAGGATTAATACCTAATCATGATTATCACATAATTAGTGAAAATCATAAGGTCATTAAGGTTTACTAATCATGATTAAATAATTTAACCCTAAGGATTAATTTATAACTAATGTGAATTAATTAGTTAAGCTAAGTATGGTTTAAATGATGACAATGGAGGTATTTTAGCAATTAATGGAACATGTAATGGTAAAATGGTAAAAATAAATGGATAAATTTGAAAAAATGGAAATTTCACCCCATAAATATTGCAAAATGGTAGAAATATTGGAGAGGGGCTGCTGATCAGCCATTTTTTTGCTAAAGAGAGAGAAGGGGTGTGAGAGAGAAAGAACTTAACAGAAAAGGTTTAGAGAGAGAAAGGGAAAGCTGAATGGGAAGGAGCTGAATTCGGCCTCCAATATTCTAAGGAGAAGTGTTCCTCTCATCAAGAGGAGTATATTGATCTTGAAATCAATAAGTATGACCTTATATTACTTGGTTTAAATTAATTATGTTTACACACATTATTACATTAAGGATAAATGAGAATTATGAGATTATCAATGGCTTTGTAAGTTGGTTATGAGTGGTAGACAAAAAATAAAGGTTTTGTTCTATGCTTATGTTTATTAGTTAACTGATCATGTTGGAATATCATCCATATATTTATGAATGATGAACATTTTGAATTGGTAGAGGTTGTGCCTATTTTATCAAAGTTGATACAAAACTGTCAATTCTGTGCAATTTCAAATTTTGTGTTTAAAAAAAAGTGCTAGACTAATGCAATGTCCTAGATATTTTTGTACGTCAAATGAGGTACCTTTAGTGACATATGGCTTTGGAATCATAGCATTTCATGGTGTATAGAACAAATTATCATAATTCAAAGTTATCACAAAACCTGACATTGATTCCAAAAATTGTGAATGATTAGGTTATTAAGGTGAAAGTGATTAACAAACGTACCTATTACAAGAAAGACTTACTAAGGATAGACAAGGTAAGTAGTATTGTATGTGTTTTGCCCTTAGTTGAGTCTACATCATAGAACAATAGGACTTTGTTTTAATATGTTGTTTTATCCTTTATATGTCAAGATGAGATGCACAAATAAAATGATGTAAAAAAACATGATTTAGTTTATGATATGATGGATTGTTGCTTTAATGAATATTACTTAATTGCTTGACACGTTCATACCGAGCTTGTTCACGAACATCTCATGCATCATGTTTTCTAGAAAGTTATGAACTATTTACATGCATGAGATTTCATATGAAACGTAATATAAAAATGCTTGTTTTGAGTTGAGCTCGAATAACCAATGAAAATAAAAAGATAAAAGAAAGAAAGAGAAAGTTAAGTAAATATCAATAGGAAGTAGTTTGAGTTTGTTATCCCCTTAGGTGGACTCAAGTTTGTGGTCTCTTAACCCTTGCAAATGAGTTGGCTGTCCTCTTAGGTGGACTCAAGTTTGTCGTCTCTGGTTCCTTGCTAGGAAGCCTCATTGATAAGGAAAGATTGAAATTAAAGGAATGAAGGACCCAAAATAAAACGAAAAAGATAAGTTTTACTTATGCATATCTTATACTACTTGTTAAGCCTTATGCTCATAAATGAGTTTTATGATGTAGGTGAGGAAGACTTGGAACGAGAGGTGTAGGAGATGTATTGCTTTGTTCATGGAGGTGGTTTTTGGTGTTTGCATAGAATGTGACCTGGGCAAGGATTTTGAAGAATCATACATATTGGTTAGGAAAAAGAGTTTTCAACTTCGTATATGTAGCTTGTATGCCTTAAACAATTTTTACGAGAAAATATTTTCCTCTGCAAGTTAAAAAATCAACAACATAATTTGAGCTACGAAGGACGTTACACTTGATACATTTATCACAAATTAGTTGCACATCATGTCTCATTTTTTGCCAGTAAAAGTTCTCACATAAGCAAAACATTAGATAATCCAAATGACATCCTTAACCATTCATAAAGGCTATACATAAATTTTAAAAGTAGTTTTCCATTCATCTCATTCTTTTATCCGTATTTGGTAATATCCATTCTTTAAATCAATTTTAAAAAAAATGAACCTTGTAATTTATCAAGCATGTAATCTAACCTTGGAATAAGATGTCGATAATTTATCGTGATCTTGTTGATAGCTCAAAAATCCACACACATTCATAAATTTCCATCTCATTTAAACATCCCTATTGTCATGTATCACCATTGTTCTTTTATTAGGAAAATTTGAAGCATAGTGGCCAAATTCTTTACAACAAAAGAATTTAATTTCTTGAGCTCTAGTTGTGGAGTATATTCAGTTGTACCTTTTATAAAAGTATTATTTGAGGTAGTTGTTATCCAAGTTGATTTCCAATTTGAGTTTCAGAGAGATCCACCCTTTGCTTTCAATTAATGTTCGACCTTGATAGACTTGTGTAATAATTCCTTTGTATGCACATAGTGCTATATGTCCACTATGTTTTAAATTTCTCTATTCAATCTTCAAATAAAACGTTCCATGGTTGCTTCATCATCTTCCTCTATGTTGGCTTTCATCATGGCTGATTCCATCTCTTTATAATAATCTACCACATTTTTTAAAATTCTTTTTAGTTCTTCAAATTTTCTACAAAAATCTTGATGACAATAACTAGGAACAAATCTCTTACGGATAAATGTTTTTATTTCTTCCCATGTGGAAACAAGTCTTTTGTTGTGCCTTCTCCGAGTTCTCACTAGTTGATCCCAAAATCTACTTGCATAGTCCATGAATTCCACTGAGGCCAACTTAATTTTCCTTTCCTCGGTATAGTTGTGACAGTCATAAATATGATCAACCTTTATTACCAATTTCAAATATGATTCGAGATCACTTTTACCATGAAAAGAAGGAATCATCATCTTGATGTTTCTTAGGTTGCCATATTTGGTGATTTTTCTAGGATACCGCTCCTTTTTGTAATTGTTGCTCTCATTCTCAGACTCAACATCTTGCTCTATTTATTTAATATTTTCTTGTTCAAGGCTACTAGTTTGAGCCTCTAACATATTCAATCTCATTTCAACAATAATTTGACTTTCATCCGTACTCATTTCTCAATATAAGAAATAAAAGAAACTCTTAACGAATAAATATGGAAATAAACAGACCTCTGTCAAACCATCACGTGTTTACACTCAATTAATGTCACTCACACTCGTATTTCTCCTAATGAATGGCTTTTATAAAATAGTCTCACACTCTTGCCTTTTTCCTCTAAATTTTCTCTTTTAGTTCTTTATGTAAGAACCTAATTTAGGAGAAATATTCATCAAGTAAAAACAATCAAGATCAAACTTTTAAGCCAATAATTCAAACTTCCTAGATCGTCGAAGTCAAACTATTTTAAAAGAAATAATAGATTCCAAGGAAAATGTATGTATAATAATAGATTGTAATAATGAAGTATTGTTCTAATGATGTAAGGGCAAGAAAGTCAATGGATAACTTTGAAGTCACTAAAATTAAAAAAAGTAACTTTGAAACAAATATTGATGATGAAAGATAGTAAGCACTATTTGAAGTAACCAGGTTTTTTTTATAATAGTAGCAACAAACACAATAAGCAGAAATCATTCCTTTTTCACTTTTTTTTGCTAGTTCTTTTCCCTTTTTTGCACAATTCATTTTGCACTTTTTTTTTATCAAGATGTGTTTTTAGAAGAGCAACATATATGGTTGCCACCCTTTTGAGCTATCGAACATCAAATCGACCTCCAACTAGGTCCGGGTTACCTAACTGGCCCTCTTATAGAATGAACCCCAAGGAAGCAAAAGATTTACAAAATTAGGTACAAGAACTTCTATCTAGAGGTTATATTCGTGAATCAATGAGTCCTTGTGCAGTTCCTACTCTTTCGGCGCCTAAGAAGGATGAGAGTTTCCGCATGTGTGTGGATAGCCGAGTAATCAACCAAATTACTATCAAGTATAGGTATCCGATTCCTAGACTTAAAGACTTGTTAGATGAACTTAGTGGAGCAGCTTGCTTCTGTAAGGTGGACTTGAAGAGGGGTTGCCATCAAATTCTAATGAAAGAAGGAGGCGAGTGGAAAACTGCATTCAAAACAAAGTATGGACTCTTAGAATGGTTAATGATGCCTTTCAGATTAGCTAATGCTCCTAGTACTTTCATGAGATTGATGCATTTCGTACGTAAAGATTTCTTGGAAATTTATGGTGATATATTTTGATGACATCTTAGTTTATAGCTCATATTTGAATACTGTAAAAACCCTCATTTTTATTTTAGAATCTTGTGATTTTAAGATGTAAATGTTAAAGATTTGTTTTATGAATGTTGTGTAGTTATTGAGGACTTTAAGTATTGTGGATGCTAGCAATTTAGTAGGTTGAAGGTGATGAAGAAAATAAGGTTTAAGGGGGGTATAAGTAATATTGGTATTCGAAAAGGTTAGAAAATCTTTTAAGTGTTAGGGAGTACTTTCGGTCGACCCCAGGAACAAAGAGGGGTCGAAACAATATAACCTTTTGGTCGACCCCAGGATCGAGGAGGGGTCGACACAATATGACCTTTCTATCGACCCTAGGATCGAAGAGGGGTCGACACAATTGGAATACTTTGGTTGACCCAGGATTGACGAGGGGTCGACACAATATAACACAATAGAACCCTCTGGAACGCTTTCGGTCGACCTAGGATCGAAGAAGGGTCGACACAACTAGAATACTTTGGTCGACCCCAAGACCGAAGAAGGGTCAACACAAATCACTCTCGGGAACACTTTCGGTCGACCCCATGACCAAGTGGTCGACACAAATGACTCTCGGGAACTTCCTTCGGTCGACACAATTGGACAAGCGGTCGACACATTCATACATGCCGATAAAAAGTCAGCCGAAATATGGGGAAATCCAATTGATGGACGTAAAGGAAAGTTTGATTTTGTTTTATTAAGAGATAAGAAGGCATGGTCTGCCATTTCCCTCCCATCACGATTTCTTTTCCCTATCTTCTCTGAAGTTCTCATGTTGATCAAGAGAAGAGTGAGGTTGAGAAAGAAAGAGATATTCTGAGAGAAAAGAGTGAGATATCTCAGAGGAGAGGAGGAAAACTCTGAAGTTTTCGTGGAAGCTGAGGTTCAAGGTAATTTTTCTATCCTCTGAGTTTTCTTTTAGGTTCAGTAAGGATAATATGATAGTAGTGTTTGAATTGGTGGATAAAAATGAGTGATTTCATGCTAAGAGATAAGAAAGGAGTTAGGTATGAACAAAATTAGAGTTCTGGATATTCGGTCAAGAAGTAGTAGGAATTAGAGTTTGTTTTCTTTATAAGAGTTCAAGTAGACTCTTAGAGTGATTTGAAGCCATTCGAATCACTCAATTTAAAGCTATGTATAAAACTTTATAGACGTCTCAAGTTAGTATACAAAAACTAGGGAGAGCTGCGGTCGACCCCTTATAGTTTAGGTCGACCGGTTCTTGGTTTAAGAACACTCAGTCTCTTTTTTGTCGACATGGGTCGACTCCATAGTTTGGGTCGACCGATTTGGGGTTCAAAACAGTGAATGCCCTCTGTTTTGTCCACATAAGTCGACATGCGTTACTTTTCTGAAATTGGTGTCTTCTAAGAAGTTATAGTGGACTCCTTAAGGAACAATTTGACACCCTTTGCATCACAAATGGATCATTATCGAAGAATTTATGGTTGTTTGAAGTTAATTAATTATGTTACTTGCGTTTTAGGTTTTCAAGTGCAGCAACATATTCATCAAGTTTTTCAATAAAGCTAAGGACCTAAGGTAAGTTAATGTTACATGTGATTGGCCCTAAGGGGACTACATTACAAAGATTAGAATTTTATGATTTTGCAATATGCTGGATTGTTTGGGGTGTAATGCACAATACACCGACCTCAATTTATTTGAGGATATCTTTGTGTACCATGTTTGATGATTGATTGATTTATGGTGTTAGAATAAAGATGCATGTTTAGAATGCTTGCATTTTTTGAATTGTACATTTTATTGCATGTTAACATGTTCATGCATTTTAATTGTTCATGCATCATGGTTTTAAGAATAAATATGAAAATGATTTACATGCATGATTTTCATGATAATATGCAACGGGTCGTTGAAGGAGGAGCTCGAGTTAGACTGCCTCGAGGGAGGCCAGATGGTGTCTACTCTCTCCTATGGTACCTTCACTGATCAAATAATGAACGAAATGTGCGTAAATAGTTACATGTTGGGCAGGGTTGAGTTTTGTTGTCCCAAGAGGTTTGACAAGATGGTGCCTACTCACCCCTATACGGTATTACCCACATTAACTGGACTGTTAAGTGAAAGAAAAGAAACAAAATGAACGATACTGAAACTGCATTGTTTTTATACAACAGCATATGCATAAAGGTCTCATAAATGTTTTATTATCATGGATTAACTTACTGATTGTTAGGCTCATAGATAAACTTTGTAATGTAGGGATAAACGCTTGAGGTGGTGAAGTACGTCCATTGCTGAAGATTGTGGCTGTTAGTGCAATTTTGACCGGTGGGTGGCTCATGTAAATGGAAAGGTTTTGTTTGAAAACTAATTTATAATATTATGTTTAGTTTACAACTATTTTCTAATAACTTGGTCTTAATGTTAAAGTACAAGTATGTTTCGATTACTTATTACGAATAAAATCGGTTTTAATGAAGTTAAATAAAAGTCTTCCGCTGTATTTTATCTCAAGGATTTCAAATTGATAAGTTTTACCTTAAATTGTTTAAAGTAGGTACATGTGTAAAAAAAAATTAATTAAGCAAAGGAAAAACCGGGCGTTACAATATGGTATCCGAGCACACCGGGTTTTAAAATTGTTTCTGCAATCTACCTAACAGCACAAGCTTTCACATGGAGATACTTCATACACTATAAGTTTGTTAATGATTATATTATTGTTTGTATTTATGGGATGCTAAATTGTTAAGGCTTAGTTCAATATGATGAGAGGAAGAAGAAATATTCTAGAGGAGAGAACTAATGAGACTGCTATTAATCAACTGTCAGAGCTGGTTAACCAGCAGTTTCAGCAATTGGAGTGAATGATTAATAGAGAAGAACAAGGAAATGAACAAAACGAGAATGCGGGGAGGCTGGGCTGTGAGAGATTTAGTAAAATGAATCCTCCACTGTTTGATGGACAGTCTACAGATCCTGTGTTGGCTGAAGAGTGGATTACGATTCTAATAGATACTCTCATATTCTTTGCATCCAAGAGAGGAGTTTAAATCCTTATCCAAAGGATGATTCTCGCCTGAGCACCTAGGCGAGAGGAGTGATTTTATTGGAAAGAGGGAATATTGTAAAGGGGTGGGATACTATTGAGGTGGTAACCAATGAGGATAAAGTTGAGTAGTTCGTGCAAGGATTGAAATCAGAAGTTTATAAAGGAAAGCAAGTTAAAAGTTTGGAGCCAATATTGGAATGTCCTGAGTGCAATAGGAAACATGCACGAGAATGTATGACTGGCTTACGGGGCTGCAACGTATACAAGAACTACGACATTATGGGTGAGGTTGCACCCAAAACAAAGATCAACCTAGGGTGAAAACCCAAGTGTTCACGATGATCAAGCCCAAAGATATGGATTAGCCCGTGGAGATGTCAGGTATGAGAAGATATCTCTTGCAAAAGACAGAAAGTAATTAAAATATGCCTAGAGTATCAAGTAGAGGGAGTCTTGTAAATCTAGAAGGTTGAATGTAAGGGTTTTGAGAAGAACGAAGGATCAAGTGAGTATAAACTCAAAGGAGGTAAAGCAAAAAGTAAGTTTAAGGTTCTTCTCAAGCGAAGTTATGCAAAAGACTTAAAAGAGGCATTTTGGAAAATGTGCTATCGGCACATGACGATGTATTAAATGCAAAGAGAATAGTGCATCTAGTGGGAAACTATCCCAAAATGAAAAAAGCAACAACAAAGAACAAATTCAAGGACGGGGAAATTAAGTAAGCTAACGATAAGGGATAAGTGTATGTCATCAGAGATTGACAACTTGTTCAATCATAATGGACGATATTTCAAGATGACATTCATGAAGAATATAAACATTATGAATTTTTGGAAGATATCTGTTTGGGTAACAAATGCGCCAGTAGTTTTAACGACGTAATAAGTTGAATGTTTCAAACATTTTGCACAAGTATGTGAAGATGCACATCTAAAAGATAGAGAGATTAGTTGGAATCTCATGGAAAGACCATGAGTAGAGTTTAGAAATATGAACGACGGTTCATCCCCAAACCGGTAGTCGAATAAAAAAGGGCAACTCAATTTTAGAAGACATGGTGAAAGCATGAGTGTTAAAGTTTCAAAGTCTCATAGAGAAAGTCGTTGCCCTTAGCAAAGTTTACTTACACTCATTAATACTAAGTTACAGTTAGTATAACCCATATAAGGTGAAGTATGATGAGGAGTGTAGATTACCCCATATTAGATAACACTAGAGAAGCAAATTATGTGATCCGAGTATGTTACAACAACTCAGGGATCAATATGCATAATATGAAAAGGATTTGAGTGTCACAAGACCAAGATTAGGGCTATGCTAGCTTAGACAGGACTCAAGTTTTGTTGAGGAAACATGGTATTCTTCAAAATTTCATCAGTTAAAAGAGTAGTTGTTTTGGTACGAAGGAGGAAGACTCATCCCCAAAGCTATTGGACCTGTCCTGATTATAACGGAGATTGAAAAAGCAACATACAAATTCAGAATCTCCATCAGGGATTTTACAAGGTAATTCTCACATCGATGTCGAAAAAGTTCATATGGATCCAAATTAAGTGAAGAAAATAAAAATGGTATAGGAAGTTTCAGGTTTGAATCTAAAAGTTAAAGGTTTAAGACTGAACAATGGTTAAATTGGAGTACAAAAATCAAGGTGTTGCGTAATAAGCAAATTCCATTAGTGAAAGTTCTATGGCAAAATCATAAAGTGGAAGAAGCTACCTTGGAAAGAGAACAAGAATTGAAGGAAAAGTATCCGGAGATGCTTGAAGTCTAAATTTTGAGGACAAAATTTTATTAAGGAGGGTAGAATGTAACAACCCTCATTTTTATTTTAGAATCTTGTGACTTTAAGATGTAAATGTTTAAGATTTGTTTTATGAATGTTGTGTAGTTGTTGAGGAATTTAAGTATTGTGGATGTTAGCAATTTAGTAGGTTGAAGGTGATGAAGAAAATAAGGTTTAAGGGGGGGTATAAGTAATATTGTTATTCGAAAAGGTTAGAAAATCTTCTAAGTGTTAAGGAGTACTTTCGGTCGACCCTAGGAATGAGGAGCGGTTGACACAATATAACCTTTCGGTCGACCCCAGGATCGAGCAGGGGTCGGCACAATATGACCTTTCGGTCGACCCCAGAATCAAAGAGGGGTCGACACAATTGGAATACTTCGGTCGACCCAGGATCGAGGAGGGGTCGACACAATATAACACAATAGCACCCTCCGGAACGCTTTCGATCGACCCTAGGATCAAAGAGGGGTTGACACAACTGGAATACTTCGGTCGACCCCAGGACCGAGGAAGGGTCGACACAAATCACTCTTGGGAACACTTTCGGTCGACCCCAGGACCGAGTGGTCGACACAAATGACTCTCGGGAACTTCCTACGGTCGACACAATTGGACGAGCGGTCGACACATTCATACATGCCGTTGAAAAGTCAGGAAAAACATGGGGAAATCCGATTGATGGATGTAAAGGAAAGGTTGATTTTGTTTAATTAAGAGATAAGAAGATATGGTCTGCCATTTCCCTCCCATCACGATTTCTTTTCCCTATCTTCTCTGAAGTTCTCACGTTGATCAAGAGAAGAGTGAGGTTGAGAAAGAAAGAGATATTGTGTAATGACCCGATTATCGGGACGCCGCCTGCTGCTTTCCTTACTTACTTCCTGGCTTACTTTCTTACTTTACTTGGTCAATGACGACCCGAGAACAGGTCCGTTACATTTTTTTCTTACTTACTTACTTACATTACTTTGGTGGAAAAACTCGTAAAACTTGTTTCTTTAATTTCTGAAAAAACTACTATCTTTACTTCATAAAACAATTTACAAGGAAAACCGTCGAATAATAAAAAAACATACATTTGAATTCCACCTTTAAATAAAATACATAATCATTTAATAACTTAAAACGTACAGCGGAAGACAATTACTTTAACTAAAATACATTCATTTTCAAAAGCTTTCTAATCCATCACACCAAAATAAGGGTATACATTTTAATTACATATTCAAAATATTCAAAACATCCAAAACATTTTTATATCACGACTGTGTGTGTGTCATGCATCACTCCCCATCGGTCATCGGTCAATAAACCGTATAATTTGAACACTCTTCTCCTCTAACTCCTTGATCAGTCACTTGCACCCATTCTTCCATTATATTTCCTACATTGCAAAGCCTAAACTATGAGCCTAAAGCTCAATAAGAAGCATAACTATAAAATGCGATGCATGAGTATGCTATGTCGTTAAAGCAATGCACAATTTCATTCACGTTTCTTAAGTTCATATCTTCTTTATCTTTAGAAATATTACAGGATCTCAAGAACACTCCCTCCACCAACTTCAACTTCTACTAATCTTGGGCCTGGGCCCACTTACATACTACTTGGAGTGCTCAGGCCTGTAATAACCATTTACTTTATTGTTCTGCTTTTCATGTTCCTAATTCATCGGAGATGAAACATAATTGGCGTCCCATACCACCAAACATACCTCGTTTACGTCCAACTACGTTGTAAAACAATGCATGAAATCATTTCGTTGACATTTTGTAAAACTATGATGCATGACTATGTGACTATGAAAACGTCACTTAAATCACATCACATAACATGAAAATAAGCATACATCACCAAACATGTCATGAAAAAAAACATGCAACACACATCAAACATAATCCTAATCTTTGCAATGCAGTCCCACTTAATGGCCAAACCATCTTAAAGAAAACTTACCTTAACTGCTTTCTTGAATTAACCTACTTGAGCCCCCTTTTTAATCCAATAAATGACCTAAATATATAAATCATATACGAATCACAATTTGCATAAAGTGTTAACTTTCTATTCTAACTTCAAATGACTATAACTTCCTCGTTAATGATCCATTCCTAATTATTAAGGTGTCAAATTGTTCCTTTAGGAGTCTACTGTAACTTCTTAGAAGACACCAAATTCAGAAAACAAAAGCATGTCGACTTATGTTGACAAAAAAGAGGGCATTCACTGTTTGAACCTCGATTCGGTTGACCCAAACTATGAGGGGTAGACCCATTTGACAAAATAGAGAGCCTGCATTTTTAAATTTGCGAATCAGTCGACCCAACCTGTAAGGGGTCGACCGCAGCTCTTCCCAGTTTCTGTGCGATGACTTGCGACGTCTATAACTTTTTCTACATAGCTTCGAATTGAGTTATTCCAACCGTTATAAATCACTCTACAAGTTTACTCTTACTCTTATGAAGGTCATAAACTCTAATTCCTACTAATTATTGACTGAATCTCCAAAACTATAACTTTGTTCATACTTAACTCTTTTCTTATCTCTTAGCATGAAATCACTCGTTTTTATCAACCAATTCAAACATTACTATCATTTTATCATCACTAAACTTAGAAGAACTTAAGAGGATATAAAATGTTACCTTGAACTTCAGTTTCCACAAGAGCTTTAGAGTTTTCCTCCTCTCCTCTAAGATATCTCACTCTTTTCTCTCACGATATCTCCTTTCTTTCTCAACCTCACTCTTCTCTTGACCAACGTGAGAGCTTCAGAGAAGATAGGGAAAAGAAATCGTGATGGGAGGGAAATGGCAGACCATGCCTTCTTATCTCTTAATTAAACAAATTCAACCTTTCCTTTACGTCCATCAATCGGATTACCCCACGTTTTGGCTGACTTTTCAATGGCATGTAGGAATGTGTCGACCGCTCGTCCAATTGTGTCGATCGAAAGAATTCTCGAGAGCGACTTGTGTCGACTGCTCGGTCCTGGGGTCAACCGAAAGTGTCTCAAGGGTTAAGTTGTTTTGACCCTTCCTCGATCCTGGGGTCGACCAAAGCATTCCAGTTCTGTCGACCCCTCTTCGATCCTGGGGTTGACCAAAAGTGTTCCCGAGAGTGGCTTGTGTCGACCCCTCTTAAATCCTGGGGTCGACCTAAAGTATTCAGTTGTGTCGACCCCTCCTAAATCCTAAGGTCGACCTAAAGAAAAGAATTGTGTCGACCCCTCTTCAATCCTCTGGTCGACCAAAACTATTCATTGTGTCGACCCGTCTTCGATCCTGGGGTCGACCAAAAGTTCCAATTGTGTCGACCCTTCCTAAATTTTGGGGTCGATGGAAACTTACTTTAATGTAGTCCTTTAGTATATTGAGCCCAACTTACTTCATTGCTTTAGTTAAACCTAGCAACCATCAAACAATGGACTTCAAACAAACACCAATCAAACCCAAACACTTGGGCTGGTGCACGGTGTGATACACCGCAAACAGAGTATTCTTATTCTATTTATTCATAATTGTAACCAATTCACGTGTCTCTAATTTTCCAACCTTTCCGAATAACTTTATCTTATATACCCCTTGAACATTATTCTCTTTATCACATTCAACCTCTAATTTAACCAACATTCATCCAATAAAAAGAATCTTTAACACTTATATCTTAAGGTCACGAATTCTACAATAAAAATGAGGGTTGTTACATATTGTGAGAGAAAAGAGTGAGATATCTCAAAGGAGAGGAGCAAAACTCTGAAGTTTTCATGGAAGCTGAGGTTCAAGGTAATTTTTCTATCTTCTGAATTTTCTTTTAAGTTAAGTAAGGATAATATGATAGTAGTGTTTGAATTGGTGGATAAAAATGAGTGATTTCATGCTAACAGATAAAAAAGGAGTTAGGTATGAACAAAGTTAGAGTTCTTGATATTCGGTCGAGAAGTAGTAGGAATTAGAGTTTCCTTTCTTTATAAGAGTTAAATTAGACTCTTAGAGTGATTTATAACCGTTCAAATCACTCAATTTAAAATTATGTATAAATAGTTATGGACGTCTCAAGTCAGTATACAAAAACTAGGGAGAGCTGCGGTCGACCCCTTATAGTTTAGGTCGACCGGTTCCCGATTTAAGAACACACGGTCTCTGTTTTGTCGACATGGGTCAACCCCTCATAGTTTGGGTCGACTGATTTGGGGTTCAAAATAGTGAATGCCCTCTGTTTTGTCCACATAAGTTGACATGCATTAGTTTTCTAAAATTTAAGTTTTCTAAGAAGTTATAGTGCACTCCTTAAGGAACAATTTGACACCCTTAGCATCACAAATGGATCATTATCAAAGAAGTTATGGTTGTTTGAAGTTAATGAATTATGTTACTTGCGTTTTAGGTTTTCAAGTGCAGCAACATATTGATCAAGTTTTTCAATAAAGCTAAGGACCTAAGGTAAATTAATATTGCATGTGATTGGCCCTAAGGGGACTACATTACAAAGATTAGGATTTTATGATTTTGAAATATGCTGGATTGTTTGGGGTGTAATGCACAATACACCGACCTCAGTTTATTTGAGGATATGTTTGTGTGCCATGTTTGATGATTGATTGATTTATGGTGTTAGAATAAAGACGCATGTTTAGAATGCTTGCAATGTTTGAATTGTACATTTTATTGCATGTTAACATGTTCATGCATTTTAATTGTTCATGCATCATGGTTTTAAGAAAAATACAAAAATGATTTACATGCATGATTTTCATGATAATATGCAACGGGTCGTTGAAGGAGGAGCTCGAATTAGACTGCCTCGAGGGAGGCTAGATGGTGTCTACTCTCTCATGTGGTACCTTCATGATCAAATAATGAAAGAAATGAAATGAACGAAATGTACGTAAATAGTTACATGTTGGGCGGGGTTGAGTTTGGCTGTCCCAAGAGGTTGGACGAGTTGGTGCCTACTCTCCCCTAGATGGTATTACCCACATTAACTGGACTGTTAAGTGAAAGAAAAGAAACAAAATGAACGATACTGAAACTGCATTATTTTTATACAGCAGCATATGCATAAAGGTCTCATAAATGTTTTATTATCATGGATTAACTTACTAAGCGTTAGGCTCATAGATAAACTTTGTAATGTAGGGATAAATGCTTGAGGTGGTGAAGTACGTCCATTGCTGAAGATTGTGGTTGTTAGTGCGATTTTGACCGGTGGGTGGCTCATGTAAATGGAAATGTTTTGTTTCAAAACTAATTTATAATATGATGTGTAGTTTACAACTGTTTTGTAATAACTTCGTCTTAATGTTAAAGTACAAGTATGTTTTGGTTACTTATTATGAATAAAATAAGTTTTGATGAAGTTAAATAAAAGTCTTCTGCTGTATTTTATCTCAAGGATTTCAAATTGATAAGTTTTACCTAGTAAGTACATGTTTAAAAAAAATTTAATTAAGCAAAGGAAAAATCGGGCGTTAAAAATACTCATCTTGATCATCTTAGAATGTTGTTCGATACTCTTTGGGCTACAAAGTTATTTGGAAATTTAAAAGAAGTGTGCCTTTGTGAAAGAGAATGTTCACTTTCTAGGGTTCAACATCACTAAACAAAAGATTCAAAAATTGAAGCTATCAAAGCTTGGCCTACTCCCAAGAGCATGTAACAACACTCATTCTTGAGATTTTAGAATTTTGTGACTTTAGGATGTAAATGTTTAAGAGTTATTTCATGAATGTTGGGTAGTTATTGACGAATTTAAGTATTGTGGATGTGAGCAATTTAGTAGGTTGAAGGTGATGAAGAAAATAAGGTTTAAGGGGTATAAGTAATGATGTTATTCGGAAAAGTTAGAAAATCTTCTAAGAGTTTTGGAACACTTTCGGTCGACCCCAGGATTGAGGAGGGGTCGACACAATTGAAGACTTTGGTCGACCCCAGGATTTAGGAGGGGTCGACACAATTGAATACTTTAGGTCGACCCCAGGATTTAAGAAGGGTCGACACAAGTCACTCTCGGGAACTTCCTTCGGTCGACACAATAGACGAGCGGTCGACACAAGTCACTCTCGGGAACTTCTTTCGGTCGACACAATAAATGAGCGGTCGGCACAAGTCACTCTCGGGACCTTCTTTCGGTCGACAAAATAGACGAGCGGTCGACATAAGTCACTCTTGGGAACTTCTTTCGGTCGACACAATAGACGAGCGGTCGACCAGTTCTGGATTTCAAGCAATGCATACTCTTGGTTTTTTCAACATAGGTTGGCACACGTTAGTTTTCTGAATTTGATGTCTTCTAAGAAGTTATAGTGAACTATTTAAGGAACAATTTGACACCTTAATTATTAGAAAGGGATCATTATCAAGGAATTTAAGTTCATTTGAATTTTGTAAAGGAAATCTGAACTATAGAGTTATGGACTTTTTAGCGATGCTCGGTCTTTTGTATATTTGATTATGTTAAACTTTTATTTTGAAGTTTACGTCTGTTACAAAGTTAAATTTAACTCAATGAGGCAACTATGGGTTTTTTAATTATGAAAATCAGAGTTGTGGAGAAAAAGTTATGAAATGATTAAAGGTTAACACCTTGAACTATCGGGCTAGTTAAATGTGACACCTTGAATTAGTGGAGCGCCAATCACAATACTTAGAAGAATACCGAATGTGTGAAAGTCGAGGTGGTGAAAAAAAGAATAATCACAGCGAACTAAGCTGTGAAAGATTCAATCATCTTCATCCGCCAAATTTCAATGGGCAATCGGCTGATCCAGCTGTGGCTGAGGAATGGATACAAAAATTAGAATATTTGTTTGAATATGCAAAGGTCGAAGGGAGAGATAAGATAATATGTGCAACCTTCATGATGAAGAGTGGCGCCCGCTTTTGGTGGGACATAGTTAAGCCTCCAGAAATGTAAGCGAAATGACTTGGAGTAACTTCAAGGAGGCGTTCAACACCAAATACTTTAGCCGAGCTGTCCAAACGACAAAGATGGTCGAGTTCATACACCTCCGCCAAACTGGAACTGTAGAGGAATACATACGATGCTTTGAAGCCCTGTCTAGGTTCGCCCCACACTTGGTGGCAACTGATGAATTACAAATTTATCAATTTACCCAAGGCTTGAAGTTAGAGATCTATCAAGGCGTGAAGACGGCTAGTACCAAAAATGCAAGCTGTACCAGCGTAGTAGCCAAGGCCTTGGAGATTGAAGAAGTTGAAATGAGGTTCCTGCGGTATCGGGAGTCTCAAAAAAGGTTTGCAAAACCAGCAAAACCTCAACAACAAGAAAAATGGTGGCAAAATCAAAGGGGGACAAAGCGGCCAAATGAAGACCAACCGGATAATGACAAGGGAAAACGAGTTCAGGGACCCCCTCAGAATGATGTATGCTCAAGATGTGGGCAAACAACATTTTGGAAAATGTATTGCTGGCACAGGCCAATGTTTCAAATGCAAGGAGATGAGGCATATGGTGAAAGATTGCCCCCAAATAAAGAAGGAGCAACCAAAGGCTAATCCCCGAGTATACGCCATGATCGAGCAAGCGGATGACGAGCAACCTGCAGTTTTTTTAGGTACACTTCTAATCAATAGTGTGCCACACATTCATTCATATCGATTGCATTCATGGTTAAACTCAATTGTTTGCCATTGTTAGCTGGACATTTTTATGATGTGATGTTACCCTGGCGAACGATTGCATCTCAATTATATTCTACCTAGTTATATGGTTACACTAAATGAGCGAGTCCTAGAGGTGGATTTTATTGTTATGGAAATAGGACCGACAAGAAGACATTCCCGAGATTATCCCGAGTTATTTGAGGACAAAATTTTAAATAAGGAGGGTGGAATTTAACTGTAACAACCCTCATTTACTTTTAGAATTTGTGACTTTAAGAAGGAAGTGTTTAGGATTTTGTTTTATGAATATTGGGTAAATATTGAAGAATAAAAGTATTGTTGATGTTAGCAATTAAGTAGGTTGAAGGTGATAAAGAAAATAAGGTTTAAGGGAGGTATAAGTAATGATGTTATTTGGAAAGGTTAGAAAATATTGTAAGTGTTTAAGAATACTCTCGGTCGACCCTAGAATCAAGGAGGGGTCGACACAATGAATACTTTCGTTCGACCCCAGGATTTAGGAGGGGTCGACACAATTAAATACTTTAGGTTTACCCAAGGACTTAAGAGGGGTCGACACAAGTCACTCTCGGGAACACTTTTGGTCGACCCCAGGACCGAGCGGTCGACACAATTGACTCTCGAGAACTTCCTTCGGTCGACACAACAGACGAATGGTCGACACAAGTCACTCTCTGGAACTTTTTTTTGTCGACACAATAGACGAGCGGTCGACACATTCTCACCGACTCAAGTTGAAGAGTTAGCCAAAACGTTGAAAATCTTGATGGATGGATGTTAAAGAAACATTGATTTTTGTTTAATTAAGGAGATAAGAAGGTATGGTCTGTCATTCTCCACTTCCAACACGATTACTTCTCCCTATTTTCTCTGAGTTCTCATGCCTTCAAAAGGGAGAGTGAGATCGAGAAAGAAAAGAGATTTTGTGAGAGAGTGAGTTATCTTAAGAGAGGTGAAGTGGAAAACTCTAAAGTTTCATGGAGACCAAAGGTCAATGTATTTTTCTATCCTTTAGAGTTTCTTTTAGGTTCAGTAAGGATAATATGATGGTATTGGTTGAATTGATGGATAAAAATGAAGGATTTCATGTAGGTTGTTAGAAAACCAGTTGATTGTGTGCAAGGTTAAGGTTTTTTAAATGCGGTCAAATTGTAGCACGAATTTAAGTTTATGTCCTTTATAAGAGTTAAATTAGACTCTTAGAGTGATATATAGTCGTTTGAATCACTCAATTTGAAGCTATGTATGAAAAGTTATGGATGTTGCAAGCAAGTGTACAGAAACTGGGAAGAGCTGCGGTCGACCCCTTACAGGTTGGGTCGACCGAATCGGGGTTTAAACAGTGAATGCCCTCTGTTTTGTCCACATAAGTCGACATGCTTTAGTTTTCTAATTTTTGTGTCTTTTAAGAAGTTATAGTAGACTCCTTAAGGAACAATTTGACACCTTAATCATCAGGAATGGATCATTATCAAGGAAGTTATAGTTGTTCAGAGTTGGAATAGAAAGTTAAGACTTTATGCAATTTCTGATCCTTAGATGATTTACATGTTTAAGTCATTTATTGGATTAAAAATGGACTCAAGTGGATTGATTAGAGAAAGCAGCTAAGTTAAATAAATCCTTGCTTTTCTTTGGCCCCTTAGGGGTCTACATCACAAAGAATTGGGTTAAGGTTGTATTGTTAGTATGAATAATCTATTTGATTAATAATTATAAGTATATTAATGATAATATGTTGTTGGGATGTATTGCACCGTACACTAACCCAAGTGCTTTGTGTTTGATTGGTGCTTGATTGACATTATTTTATGTGTAAATTGCTTTATGAGTATAATTATGCTAAGAAAGTCTATGAATGTCATTCATGTTACAGAGAGACGTTTGCTTATTGTATGTTTGCATATGATTTAGTTATTTTTAATATGTTATGCATATGTATGCTTATGATCATGCTCATGTATCATATTTTAAGAAAAGAACGAAAATATTTTCCATGCATGTTTTCAAAATGTCACCCAACCGGATGTCGGGATGGTATGGGACGTCTCCGGCATTTGATGCATTAATGTATGTAAAGTTGAAACAATGGGATGAAGCCACAGGGTGGTAAGCGTGGTCGAGAGGGCTAGGTGATGTCATGGGGTGATACCCAAAAATGTGATGGACCTTGGTGGAACCACGGGGTGGAGCTTTTGGTCAGGGCACATGGGTGAAATTAAGGTCGCGATGGCCTGTGCTTTATGGGTAGCGAGGGCCTGAGGGCTACCTGCTAGGGTCTGTGATCATGGTGGAAAGCCAGGTCAAGTAAACGAGAACGAAATGAGCTGTATGTATTTACAAAAGCACGAGCATGTTAGGCATGTAAGTTCATGAGATTTCTTACTGAGCTTTAGGCTCATAGTTTATGCTTTTGTGATGTAGGTGATGAAGATGAAGGTGAGGGGCTTAGCCCTTCCTGTTTGATGTGACCATCATGATGTGGAGGAGGCAGATCCAGTGCGGGAAGCTTGAATCGTTAAGTGTCGACCCGTGGGGATGTCATGAGATGTTTTGATATATTTTGGAGTGTTTAGTTTCAAACAATGTTTATAAATATGTTTACTAAACGTTTTATAAATATGCTTTATATGTATAATGTTATGTTTGGCTTGAATAAATGATGGGCTTTTCACAATTTTATCTAAATGCTTCCGCTAAGTTTTACGAAAAGAATTTAAAGCCAAACGCCTTCCTAAAAAAAAATTATGTCAAATAAAAGAGAGATGTTAAAGTAGCAACCCTCATTTTTTATTTTAGAATTTTGTGACTTTAGGATGTAAATGTTTCAGAGTTATTTCATGAATGTTGGGTAGTTATTGAGGAATTTAAGTATTGTGGATGTGAGCAACTTAGTAGGTTGAAGGTGATGAAGAAAATAAGGTTTAAGGGGCATAAGCAATGATGTTATTCGGAAAAGTTAGAAAATCTTCTAAGTGTTTTGGAACACTTTCGGCCGACCCCAGGATTGAGGAGGGGTCGACACAATTGAAGACTTTTGTCGACCCCCAGATTTAGGAGAGGTCGACACAATTGAATACTTTAGGTCGACCCAAGGATTTCAGAGGGGTCGACACAAGTGACTCTCGGGAACACTTTCGGTCGACCCCAGGACCGAGCAGTCAATGACTCTTGGGAACTTCCTTCGGTCAATAAAATGGATGAACGGTCGACACAAGTCACTCTCGGCAACTTCTTTTGATCGACACAATAGACGAGCAGTCGACACATTCTCACCGACTCAAGTTAAAGAGTCGGCCAAAACGTGGAAAATCCTAATGGATGGATGTTAAAGAAACATTGATTTTTGTTTAATTAAGGTGATAAGAAGGTATGGTCTGTCATTCTCCACTTCCAGCAGATTACTTCTCCCTATTTTCTCTGAGTTCTCACGTCTTGACAAGGGAGAGTGAGATCGAGAAAAAAAAAGATTTTGTGAGAGAGTTAGTAATCTTAAGAGAGGTGAAGTGAAAAACTCTAAAGTTTCAAGGAGACCAAAGTACAAGGTATTTTTCTATCTTTTAGAATTTTTTTTAGGTTCAGTAAGGATAATATGATGGTATTTGTTGAATTGATGGATAAAAATGAAGAATTTCATGTAGGTTGTTACAAAACCAGTTGACTATGTGTAAGAATAAGGCTTTTGAGATTCAGTCTAATTTTAGCAAGAATTTTAGTTTATATCCTTCCTAAGAGTTAAAGTAGACTCTTAGAGTGATATATAGTTGTTTGAATCACTCAATTTGAAGCTATGAATGAAAAGTTATGGACGTTGCAAGTAAGTGTAAACAAACTGGGAAGAACTGCGGTCCCCTTATAGGTTGGGTCGACCGATTCTCAAATTAAAAATACACGGTCTCTATTTTGTCGACATGGGTCAACCCCTTACAGTTTGGGTCGACCGAATCGGGGTTCAAACAGTGAATGCCCTCTGTTTTTTCCACATAAGTTGACATGCTTTAGTTTTCTGAATTTGGTGTCGTCTTAGAAGTTATGGTAGACTCCTTAAGGAACAATTTGACACCTTAATCATCCGGAATATATCATTATCAAGGAAGTTATAGTTGTTCAAAGTTGGAATAGAAAGTTAAGACTTTATGCAATTTCTGATCCTTATATGATTTATATGTTTAGGTCATTTATTGGATTAAAAAGGGACTCAAGTGGATTGATTCGAGAACGCAGCTAAGGTAAGTAAATCTTTGCTTGTCTTTGGCCCCTTAGGGGACTACATTACAAAGAATTGAGTTAAGGTTGTATTGTTAGTATGAATAATCTATTTGATTAATAATTATAAGTATATTAATGATAATATTCTGTTAGGGTGTATTGCACCGTACACCGACCCAAGTGCTTTGGGTTTGATTAGTGCTTGATTTACATTTTTTGATGTTTGATGTGTAAATTGCTTTATGAGTATAATTATGCTAAGAAAGTCTATGAATGTCATTCATGTTACAGAGAGACGTTTGCTTATTGTATGTTTGCATATGATTTAGTTATTTTTAATATGTTATGCATATGTATGCTCATGATCATGCTCATGCATCATGTTTTAAGAAAAAATGAAAATGTTTTCCATGCATGTTTTCAAAATGTCACCTAACCGGATGTCGGGATGGTATGGGACGTCTCCGGCATTCAATGCGTTAATGTATGTAAAGCTGAAACAATGGGATGAAGCCACAGGGTGGTAAGCGTGGTCGAGAGGGCTAGGTGATGTCATGGGGTGGTACCCAAAAATGTGATGGACCTTGGTGGAACCACGGGGTGGAGGTTTTGGTCAGGGCACACGAGTTAAATTCAGGTCGCGAGGGACTGGTCTTTCTGGGTTGCGAGGGCTTGTGCTTTCTGGGTAGCGAGGGCTGAGGGCTACCTGCTGGGGTCTGTGGTCATGGCGGTTATGGGGTGGAAAGCCAGGTCAAGTAAACGAGAATGATAAAGAATGAAATAAACTAAATGTATGTACGAAAGCTCGAGCATGTTAGGCATGTAAGTTCATGAGATTTCTTAATGAGCTTTAGGCTCATAGTTTATGCTTTTGTGATGTTGGTGATGAAGATGAAGGTGAGGGGCTTTGCCGTCCCTATTTGATGTTACAATCATAACGTGGAGGAGGCATATCCAGTGCAGGAAGCTTAAATTGTAAAGTGCCGACCCGTGGAGATGTCAAGAGATGTTTTTATGTATTTTGGAGTGTTTAGTTTCAAACAATGTTTGTAAATATGCTTACTAAATGTTTTATAAATATGCTTTATATGTATAATGTTATGTTTGGCTTGAATAAATGATGGGCTTTTCACAATTTTATCTAAATGCTTCCGCTAAGTTTTATGAAAAGAATTTAAAGCCAAACGCCTTTCTAAAAAAACAAATTTATGTCAAATAAAAGAGGGATGTTACAGTAACAACCCTCATTTTTTATTTTAGAATTTTGTGACTTTAGGATGTAAATGTTTAATAGTTATTTCATGAATGTTGGGTAGTTATTGAGGAATTTAAGTATTGTGGATGTGAGCAATTTAGTAGGTTGAAGGTGATGAAGAAAATAAGGTTTAAGGGGTATAAGTAATGATGTTATTCGGAAAAGTTAGAAAATCTTCTAAGTGTTTTAGAACACTTTCGGCCGACCCCAGGACTGAGGAGGGGTCGAAACAATTGAAGACTTTGGTCGACCACAGGATTTAGGAGTGGTTTGACACAATTGAATACTTTAGGCCGACCCCATGATTTAAGAAGGGTCGACACAAGTCACTCTCGGGAACTTCTTTCGGTCGACACAATAGATGAGCAGTCGACACAAGTCACTCTTGGGAACTTCTTTTGGTCGACACAATAGACGAGCGGTGGACACAAGTCACTCTTGGGAACTTCTTTCGGTCGACACAATAGACGAGCGGTCGACCAGTTCTGGATTTCAAGCAATGCATACTCTCGGTTTTGTCAACATAGATTGACACACATTAGTTTTCTGAATTTAATGTCTTTTAAGAAGTTATAGTGGACTTTTTAAGGAACAATTTTACACCTTAATTATTAGAAATGAATCATTATCAAGGAAGTTATGCTCATTTGAATTTGGTAAAGGAAATCTGGACTATAGAGTTATGAACTTTTTAGCGATGCTCGGTCTTTTGTATATTTGATTATGTTAAAATATTATTTTGAAGTTTACGTCAGTTACAAAGTTAAAGTTAACTCAATGAGGCAACTATGGTTATTTGAATTATGAAAATCAGAGTTGTGGAGCAAAAGTTATGAAATGATTAAAGGTCAACACCTTGAACTCTCGGGCTGGTTAAGGGTGACACCTTGAATGAGAGGTTGACACTATATTACTGAAATATTGAATTTTCAATTGAATTTTTAAGGAAGTTATTCTATGATTAATTTTGGATGGACCAATAAGAAAGTGCCACGTGGATTAAGAGATGGTTAGCCTAAGACTCAAGCCCTAGGGTTCTAGGAAATACCTTTAAGATGTTCATTTTGATTCTGTAATGACTTATAAAGAATGGAATTTACGTTACATGGTTAAGAATACATGAAATTGTGAAGGTAGTTTATGAGTATACACTTTATAAGTCATGTTAACTAGTTTCTGAAATGTAAATTTTACTGAGTCTTTGATTTTCAATTCGGTCATGATCTCTTCTAATGAAGTGTGTCCAACAAGCTAAGGTTTAGATTGGAACCTTATTCGTTCTGATCCGATTAGTGTAGTGAAAGTTGTGTATATCGGAATTTGAGGTAAAAACAGGGTATGAACTAATATGGTCATGTTATACCCGAGTTTAAAGATGTAGAATTTATGAGACTTGTAAGTGAGAATCTGATCACAACGTCTTCTAAATAAATGTATTGGACATCTTAAGTATGAATTTGGTACCTTAAGTGTTTTGATTAGAGTTTCGTAGCAAAATTTATGAATGCCAAAAGTTTCTGGTAAAATAAAGTATTACGAGTTTTGCTTATATTATTTTATGTTATGATGTTAAGGTATATAAGCAAAGCTCATTGGATCCTTAAGGACTCAGAATACTAAGCCTAAGCTAAGGAGATGAAGTAAGTAATTATGCATGTGTTTGGCCCATTTTGGGACTGCATCACAAAGAGTAGGATTAAGGTTAATTAAATCAATTATGAAATGAACATGTTACATTAAGTATGTATTGAATTCTGCTTGGGGTGTATCACACCGCGCACCAACCCAGTAATATGGACTTGATTGGTGTTTGTATGTCATTGGTTGTGATTGTATATTATGCTAAGTATCGACTAAGTATATAAAGCATGAAAAATATGTAAAGTACGTTTAGTAACAAAGATACAATTTAACTTGGAGATGTTTGTGCTATGTTGATTGTATGATGTTAAGTTATCAAGCTATGCATGAATCATATTAAGTTATCAAGTATTGCATGAAAGCATGTCCATGCATCATGTTTTATGAAAGATACGAATATGTTTTCTCATGCATGTTTTTAAAATGTCACTCAACGGATGATGAAGGTGGTATGGGACACATTAATCATCCAATGCATAAATGTATTTAAAGTCAAGATCAAGTTATGGGAGAAGGTGGAATTTGCTGTCTCATGGAGGCCATATGGTGCCTTTCACTTTCATACGATGTGACGCCCACACATGTCAAGTTAAGTCAAGATAACGATAAAGAACAAAATGAATGTGCATGTTTTTCAAGAAACGCCATGCTCATGTTAGGCATATAGGCTCATTCGATTACTTAATGAGCTTTAGGCTCATCGGTTATGCTTTGTGATGTAGGTGATGAAGATGAAGGTGAGGGACTTAGCCCTCCCTGTTTGATGTGACGATCATGACGTGGAGGAGGCAGATCCGGTGCGGGAAGCTTGAATCGTTAAGTGCCGACCCATGGGGATGTCAAGAAATGTTTTGATGTATATTAGAGTGTTTAGTTTCAAACAATGTTTATAAACATGTGTACTAAACGTTTTATAAATATGTTTTATATGAATGATATTATGTTTGGCTTGAATAAATGACGGGTTTTTCACAATTTTATCCAAATGCTTCCGCTGAGTTTTACGAAAAGAATTTGAAGCCAAACGCCTTTCCAAAAATCATAAAAATTTATGTCAAAAGAAAAAGGGATGTGATAGAGCATCACCGATGTTAGAAGTTTCCATGGTCTTGGTCAATTTTATAGAAGATTTATCAAGGGCTTTAGCTCTATTGTCTCCCCTATTTTCATGTTACTAATTTCAACAAAGTTTTTGAAGCAGAATGTGATGCATCTGGGCTTGGGATTGAAGCTATTTTATTGCAAGATTGGAGATTAATTGCTTATTTCAGTAAAAAGCTCTTTTTTTTTTGTTTTGATTGAATTGGTATTCAAGGGTTGCAAGATTTGTGTTCCTCATGGGGGAATCCGTGAATCCCTCATCAGGAAAGCACATGGTGGTTGACTAGCTAGCCACTTTGGTGAGAAGAAAACCATAGAAGCACTCAAGAAGCATTTATATTGGCCTCATTTGTTGTGGGACGTCCATAAAGTTGTGGAGAAATGAATCATCTGCAAGAAGGCCAAAAGTAAGGTGCTACCTCAAGGTCTTTAAATGCCTTTACCTATCCCGAGTCATCCATGGGTTGAGGTTAGTATGGATTTTTTACTTGGTCTTTCACGTACTAGTAGGGCCAAAGATTCTATTGTGATGGTAGTAGATCGGTTTACCAAGATGGCTCACTTCTTAGCTTATAATAAAAACCGATGAGGCTATCCATGTGGCTGAACTCTTTTTTAAGGAGGTGGTGCGCCTTCACGGTATTCCAAGGTCCATAGTTTTGGATCGGGATACCAAATTCTTCATAGTTTTTTTGAAGACACTTTTGAAAAGAGTAGGTACAAAATTGCTCTTTAGTACATCTTTACACCCTCAAACGGATGGACAAACCGAAGTAGTAAACTACACTTTGGGAAATTTGTTGAGAAGCATTGTGAGTAAGAAACGCACGGATTGGGACATACAAATCCCTTACATTGAATTTTCATATAACCGAAGTGTTCATTAATCGACTCAAATGACTCCTTTTGAGGTAGTTTATTGTTTCAATCCTTTAACTCCTCTTGATTTAGCGTCTTTTCCTAACAATGAAGTGACCAATCTGAATGGACCAAAGAAGGCCGAATAAGTAAAGAACTTGCATGAAAGGGCTAGTTGATCCATCAAAAAGCCTAACGAGTCCTATGTTAAATATGCTAACCAAGGAAGAAAAGCAATGAATTTTCAAGTGGGAGAATTAGTATGGCTGCATTTGCGTAAGGAAAGGTTTCTAAGAAAAAGGGATTCCAAACTTGCACCAAGAGTTGATAGTCCTTTCAAAATTATTGAGAAGATTAATATGAATGCTTATAAGCTTAAGTTGCTGGAGAATATGGGGTATCGGTTACTTTCAATGTTCAAGACTTATCTCTTTACATTGGGAAAGTACTAGATGATTTGGAGGAAGAGGTTCAGCCTCTAGATTTTAGGACAAATCCTCAAACACCCCAGGAGGATGACATGCCTCGGGTTCCCCTTCCTCAAGGTGCCATAACCCGAAGCCAAGCCAAAGGATTTTGTAATTTTTTTGTTCATTTTTCAGTGATTATATCTATTGGAATATCATTTATGGATCAATCTTCTAATGATCAAGATTAACTCAAGCATCTTATTTCATGGATGGATCAAGGAGAACAAGTGAAGTGTACCCGAAAAGATAGTGCATCCGAGAACATCGCATTTGGTGCACCTAGTTTCTAGCATTGTATGGTCATTCCTTTAAAAAAAAATTTAGTTTCAACTCATTTTATGCTTAATTTCGTGTACATGGGAATGACATGGGTTTAATGGGGTTTTTAATGGGTTTTAAGAGTTTCTTATGGGTTTTATGGGTTTTTACTTTTTGATTAGCAACCAACTCTCTTCTTCACATTGAAGAAGTTTATTTTCTTCAATGTGATGTTAGTTACCTGCTAAGAAGTCTCTAGAATTAGTTACCTCCTTTTTTATTTCAAGGTGAATGTAGTCACTCAGCTTGGGATGATTCATTCAACCGAATGTGGCTATAAGTTCAGCTCACTTAGAGTATATAAATACCTCACTATAGGATAGGTTTAATGAGCTTTTTGATATTGGAAATTAGAGTGCATTGGCATTTCTTTGGAATCCATTTCCTAAGCTTCATTCAGATCGATTTACGGTGAGTCACATTTGGCCGTCCAAGAAGCACCTTCAATTAAACTTACTTTCGAGCTAGTAAGTTGAGTTTTTCTTGTTGCTTTCCATCATCCTTGCAAGGAAGAAGGTTAGTAGCAAGTTACATTTAGCTCTTCACTACATTTTGTATTGATATCTTCCATTCCAAATGCATTCATCCAAGTACTCTATATTGGATAGTCGATAGAGAGAGGTCAGAAACTTCTATTCATATCTCCTCCTTAATCCAGATATGAACCTTCATTTTTGAAGGAGAGAGTTCTCCATAAATTCCTCCTCCCCGATCACATTCCGACCTCCATAAAATCGGCCAACCTTCACCAAAATCAGTTCATGTGTCCTTAATCAGAGAACAAATGAATTAACCTATCATTCCAATTCAATTTC
>QAOC01030624.1:0-14676 GCA_003255005.1 Begonia fuchsioides
CAAAGTCATAAGCACTAATCCCGAAGCCTAAGACCTAAGACCTAAGCCCTAAGCTAAAATCCTAAAATCCCTTAGTTAAAATCCCCCAGCCTTAGGCCCTAAGTTGATAGCCATAAGCCCTAAATCCTAAATTCTATGCCAAAAGCCATAAATCTTAACACCTTAGACCTATGCCCTAAGCTTTATGCCCTAAGCCCTAAGCCCTAGGCATTAAGCCAAGAACCCGAATCCGATAGCTAAAAGTCCTAATTCCTAACCCATAAGAGTTAACACCAAATTTCTAAGACTAAAGCCCTTAGCCAAAAGCTCTTATCAAAAAGCCCTTAGCACTAACGTGGACCTCAAGGTGAACGTGTAATCCCCAAGCTCCTTCCTCCGTTCAACCTCTCTTCACCACCCTTTTTGCCTGAGCTCCCCTTTTCTCCCTTTTTCGATCACCCGGAAACAACCCGGAAAGCCATCTGCATAAAATCCGTTTCCCGTAAAGTTAGCCCCCATTTTTTTTACGTTAAGCTCTTCTCACTGCGTCCGCATCCTAAAATCCCCCTTCAAATCTCGGTTGCAAACTCCGTATGCAACTTGAGAACTCCCTTCCTTAATATCACCCATTTCCGGCCCATTTCTTCTATTCTTTCAAACCCGAAAACCCATTTTATTCCCCTTCTCATACTTTAAGCTTGTCATTTGGTATCAGAGCCATTCTTTCCTAAACCATCCTTACATATTCTCCATTTTTCATTTGTTGATTGAAGTGTGATATGATAACCCAAAGTGGAGCTGTCCACAACTCCACCTGAGAGCCGGTTGCTCCTAACAACCCACCTTCGGCCACTTCCTACTTGGGAGAGGCCGAGTCCAGCATCCAAGGTCAACTTGACGAGATCCATAGAAAGTTTGAAGTCATTTTCCAAAGATTGGAGGTGGGGTATCCCCCGTTCAGATCACCTAAAACACCCGCTCCTCGGAGGAGGCCCAAAAATGGCTTGAGAAGGCCTCGGCAACAAGACCACGATGATTCCGAAGAAGGGCTTGAGTTTAATGAGCACCACCACCGTGAAGATTAGCTAAAGAACATCAAGGTGACTATTCCTTTCAATGGATTTTGTGATGGAGATAATTTTAATGATTGGGTTGAGAAGGTGGACAAAGTGTTCGAATGTTATAACTATTCAGAGAATGTAAGTTGCAATTGGTTTCATTGGAACTTAATGGCTATGCAAGCCTCTGGTGGAATAGTTTGAAGAACCAAATGAGGAGAGATGGAGAAGAAGACATCCCCACGTGGAGAGCTATGAAGATGTACATGAGAAGACGGTTTGTGCCAAGTCATTGTAAGCAAGAATTGTTTCTACAAATGCAATCATTGAAGCAAGAAACTAACACGGTGGAAGAGTATCTCATCGAGTTTGAGACATTAAGAATAAGGTGTGACCTAGAGGAGCCCGAGGAGAAAATTATTGCAAGATTCGTAAGAGGGCTCAACAATGACATCAGAGATATAGTGGACCTCCAATCGATGGATAACATCAAGGTCAAAATACAATCGAAGAGGAAGGGCAAGGGTGTGGCTAACCGGTTTATTCCCAAAGCCATCCTCCCTTACAAGCCAAAACCCAAGAATGAAGATAAGCCGGTCGTAGTGAAGACATGGAACCAAAAGAAAGAACTAGAAGCAAAATCGGGGAACATGGATGCTAGGCCAAGAGCGCGGGAGCTTAAATGTTTCAAGTGCCTTGGGCAAGGCCATATAGCAACTCTATGTCCGAACAAGAGGGTCGTGGTTCTTAGAGAAGGGACCAATGAGGTGGAAAGTGAAGATGACATCATTGAGGAGGCTTGTGAAGCCTTCGAATCCAAGGAGGAAATGTTCCAAGCTCAAGAAGGACCCCTCCTAATGGTGATCCAAAGGCTTTTAACCTCCCAAGACCGAGTTGATGAATTCTAAAGAGAACATTTTTCATAGTCGTTGCCTTATCCACGGGAAAGTATGTTCATTAATCATAGACGGAAGAAGTTGTACCAATGTATATCATCACAGAGCCTTGCGGAGAAGTTAAGGATCTAGACTACAATGCACCCGAGTCCATACAAGTTGCGTTGGTGGAATGATAAAGAGGACATAAAGGTCACGAGACAAGTCAACTTGTAATTCACAATTGGAGGATACAAGAATGTGGCACTTTGAGACCTGGTGCTGATGAGTGCAAGCCACATCTTGTTGGGGAGGCCATGGAAATTCGACTGGAGGGTGCTTCACGATGGCTATTCCAATAGCTACTCATTCAAGTTCCAAGGGAGGCCCATTAAACTAGTTCCTCTCAGACCGGATCAAGTGGCTAAAGATGAAAAAATCAAGAAGGAATTGGAGACCAAAACAATTTTTTTTCTATCCAAGGAGTTGGAGAAAGTGGTTCAAGAAGCAGGGCCAAACATTCTTTTGATGTTTCATGAGCGGATGGAAGAAATTGGTGAACCTCCAACCATGGTTCGAGCCCTCCTAGAAGAGTACCAAGACCTGTTTCCCGAATAGATGCCTCCCAGCCTTCCACCACTTAGAGGCATCGAGCACCAAATCGACTTACAACTAGGAGCGATGCTTCAAAATAGGCCATCCTATAGATTGAACCCTAAAGAGGCCAAGGAGTTGCAAAGGCAAGTGCAAGAGCTCCTCGACAAAGGATACATTTAGGAATCACTAAGTCCTTGCGCCGTGCCCATCCTTTTAATTCCAAAGAAGGATGGCACCTTACGAATGTGCATTGATAGCTGGGCAATTAATCAAATCACCATCAAATATAGGTTCCCGATCCATTGACTTGAAGACATGCTAGATGAATTGAGCGGGGCCCCATGCTTCTCCAAAGTTGACTTGAAGAGCGGCTATCACCAAATAAGGATGAAGGAAGGGGACGAGTGGAAGACGACATTGAAAAAAAAGTATGGCTTATTTGAATGGTTAGTAATGCCTTTCGGGCTATCTAATGCGCCTAGCACCTTTATGCGACTTATGTATCATGTCCTCAAGGAATTTTTTGGAAAGTTTATAGTGGTTTATTTTGATGATATACTCGTATATAGTTTGGATTTTGGCAGGTATCTTGGACACCTCTGAACATTGTTCGACACTTTAAGGACCACTAGATTGTTTGGCAATTTGAAAAAGTGTTCATTTGTTCAAGATAAGGTTCATTTCCTTTGTTTTTTTTATTTCCAAAGATGGCATGGAAGTTGATGACACTAAGGTGGAGTCCATCCAAACATGGCCAACCCATACTAGTGTCTCAGATGAAAGAAGTTTCCACGGGCTTGCCTCCTTGTATAGGTGTTTTATCCGAGGGTTTGGCACCATTGTGGCACCATTGACCGGTTGCACCAAGAAGAGTCTTCTCTTCTAGTTGCCAAGATAGCTTTGACACTATCAAGAAGAAGTTATGTGAAGCCCGGTTCTTGTTCTTCCCAATTTTAACAAAGTCTTTGAGGTTGAATGTGATGCTTCTGGGATAGGAATTGGAGTCGTGATCATGCAAGAAGGAAGGCCGATAGCCTACTTTAGTGAGAAGCTCAAGGGTGCCGTTCTTAACTACTCAACCTATGACAAGGAGTTCTACTCAGTTATTTAGGCATTGGAGGTTTGGCAACACTACCTCTTGTCCAAGGAGTTCATCATCCTTACCGACCACCAAGCACTCAAACACATAAAGAGTCAAGGAAAGCTAAATAGGCTACATGCAAAGTGGGTGGAGTTCCTCGAGAGGTATCCTTAAATCATAAAGTTTAAAAAGGTTGATTGTAACATGGTGGCTGATGCTCTCTCTCAGAGGTATGTTCTTTTAACCGAACTTTTCACTAAATTCTTTGGACTTGATTGGATAAAGAGTAACTATAGGGATGACCATGATTTTGGTCATGGGTATCAATTATGTTCAAAGAAGTCGGATTGTGGTTATTACCTCATGGATGGGTACTTGTTTAAGGGAGGAAAATTATGCATCACAAGGGGAAGTATCTGAGAATCCCTCATCAAGGAGGCCCATTGAGGGAGTCTAGCAAGCAATTTTGGGGAGCAGAAAACCGTGGAGGCCCTCAAGGAGAACTTCTATTGGCCACACCTATTCTGAGATGTACGTCGAGCGGTGGAAAGAAGTGTTGTTTGCAAAAAGGCCAAGAGTAGAGTTCTTCCTCAAGTCCACTACCATCCCTTGCCCGTCCCGAGCCATCCTTGGGTTGAATTGAGCATGGATTTCATCCTAGGTTTACCCAAAACTAGTAGATCCAAGGATTCTATTATGCTGGTAGTTGACCGCTTCTCAAAGATGGCTCACTTCCTTGCATGTTCCAAGACCGATGAAGCCTAGTGGTCGAGTTGTTTTTCAAGGAGGTAGTTCGATTGAATGGCATTCCAAGGTCCATTGTGTCGGATCGAGATACCAAGTTTTTGAGTGCCTTTAGGAAGACCTTGTGGAGGAGAGTGGGGACTAAACTCCTTTTTAGTACCTCATTCCACCCCCAAACCGATGGCCAAACCGAGGTTGTTAATAGGACCTTAGGAAGTTTACTTCGAAGCATAGTGAACAAAAGACTCTCGGATTGGGACTTACAACTCCCTTACATAGAGTTTGCATATAATCAGAGTGTGCATTGTTCCATCCACATGACCCCTTTGTCTACAGGTTTAACCACTTAAGCCCACTTGATTTGCTGCCCTTGCCGACCACCAAAGTCACTAATTCTAATGAAGCCAAGAATGTCGAAGTGATGAAGTAAATGCATGAAAAGGTGAGTAAGGCTATTGAAAGAGCCAACCGAACGTATGCTAAGTATGCCAATCGCGGAAGGAAGGAAAAAAACTTGAAGGTGGGAGATCTAGTTGGTTGCACCTTCAAAAAGAGAGGTTCCCGAAGCAAAGAAGCTCCAAGTTGGCTCCGAGGGCAGATGTCCCTTTTAACATAGTGGAGAAAATTAATTCGAACGCCTACAAACTTGAGTTACCCAGGGAGTATGGAGTTTTGGCAACCTTCAACGTGCAAGATCTATCTCCGTATGTTGGAAATGAAGATGATGATCGGGATGAGGAGGAGGCAATTGGGGATTTGAGGACAAATCCTCAAGCACCCCGGGAGGACGACATGCCCCGGACCAACCCTCAAGGAGACGAGCCGCCCGGAGTTATGACCCAAGCTCGAGCTCCGGCTTATGCTAACAAGGGTATTCTTTTTGTAGGTAGTTTTCTACAAGGAGTCACCAATTGCGAGCCCATCTTGGAGGACAAATAAGCACCAAAGAACCTCATTGCATGGACCATCATAAAGGAACCCAAAGGAGGAGATGACAGAAATCACCAAGGCCCAAAAAGACCAACCGAGAGGAGGGTGGCCGAACTAGCATGAAGGAAGCCTTCCTCAAGTCGGGGACGACTTTATTTTATTTGCATTTCATTTTTTGTTGGCTTAGGTTTTAGTCAGAGGAAGCCTTTCTCCGTGTGTTATTTGTGTTAAGGCCCAGTTTGTTTGGAGTTTCCATTGGTTGCATGGAAACGGGTTTAGGTAGGCATTTGTGGGTTTTTGTTGAATTTTTGGAGGCAGCCATCCTTTCCCTCTCTATCTAGAGTGGAAGGCACGTCTAAAATCTTGGCTGCAAGCTTGGTGGGGATTCAAGACAAACCCTACCCAAATCCGGTAAAGTCTAGGAATGGTCCCCTCTCATGCACTTTTGTGTTTTGTCCATTTCGGGTAATGCAACTTGTTGCCATCCGATTGGTCCCTTTTCCTTTGTTGTTGATTGTGTGTTTAAGACCTCATGTGAGGCATTTGGAAAGGGAGTTTGGAATTGAAGAATTTTTTTCAAGGTAGCCTTCTCGGTGACCCTTTTCCGACTCTCTAGTTTTCGGCATCCGGTGAGTCAAAGCCGGTTTCCGTGAACTAGCTTTGTGTTGGTCTTCTTCCTAGCTAGAAGGCTAAACCGTGCTACACTCTCCAACCACAACGTGGACCTCAAGGTGAGCATGTAATCCCCAAGCTCCTTCCTCCGTTCAACCTCTCTTCACCGCCCTTTTCGCCGGACCTCCCATTTTCTCCATTTTACGATCACCCGGAAACAACCCGGAAAGCCATATGCATAAAATCCGTTTCCCGTCGAGTTAGCCCCCATTTTTTTTTTCAGGTTAAGCTCTCCTCCCCGCATCCTAAAATCCCCCTTCAACTCTTGGTTGCAAACTCTGAATGCAACTCGAGAACTCCCTTCCTTAATATCACCCATTTCTAGCTCATTTCTTCCCTTCTTTCTTACCCGAAACCAATTTTATTCCCCTTCCCATACTTGAAGCTTGTCATAAGCCCTAATCTCTAATCCTCATGGCCGAAAGCCTGTGCCCTAAGCCATAAACTCTAATCCCTATGCCATAATCCCCAAAGTCCAAGGCCCCAAGCCTAAAGTCCTTAGCCCAAAGCCCTAAGCCCTTAGCACAAAGCCCTAACCCCTAGTCTCTAAACCGAAGCCCTAAGCTCAATGCACTAACACCAAAGTACAAAGCCCTAAGCCCTTAGCCAAAAGCCCTAAACACTAAGCCTTAAGATCAAAGCAATAAGTCCTAAGCCCAAAGCCAAATGCCCTGACCTAATCCTTAAACTCCTTGAAGATCCTTTTCGCTCAACCTTGAGCTTCACTCCGATTGACTTACGGGTGTCAACCAAACCTTTGACTCTTTTCTTGAAGGAATGTCACCCCTTTTACAATGATCGTTCAAAGAACAAATTATAATTTGTACGGTTTTTAATAAACCGACTCACTCAAGCTCAAGAATGATATACAAATTTAAGTACAAGGATTTGAGAGAGTAAAAGTTTGAGAAATAAATTTGGCAGCAATTTGGCGTAGTTTTCTCTCGGTGAAAATCGTTGGTCAAAAATGAGGTTGCTTCATCTATTTATAGATTGCTGCAAAATTGTCCAGTTGGGTCGACACAAGTCCTTCTGGGGTCGACACAAAGCACTA
This sequence comes from Begonia fuchsioides, assembly GCA_003255005.1. Lineage (NCBI taxonomy): Eukaryota > Viridiplantae > Streptophyta > Magnoliopsida > Cucurbitales > Begoniaceae > Begonia > Begonia fuchsioides. The sequence continues at coordinate 6,991 of QAOC01030624.1, forward strand.
GCCGGTAGACACATCAAGATATAGCCGTTGTGAGTTTTCTGACCGTTGGTGTTGATTTGCTGAATTGGGTCAACACAATGTTGTTGCGGTCGACACAAAATCTTCTCTGGAAATTGTTGGGGTCGACATAATGTTTGTGCGGTGACACAAATTCTAAAGGATTCGTCTTCGCAAAACGTTAGGGACGAGACAAGTAATATGGGGTCGACACAAAAATGAGTTGGCTCTAGCTTTAGAGTCCACACGTAAAATCCAGGATGGGTCGACACACGAATTTGGGTAGGGTCGACATAGTGTTGTATCTGGGGTCGACATAGACAGTTTGGATGGGTCGACACATTAGCACGCTTTACTGCCTTTTTTGGTCGACATAAAATTTATAGGTGGGGTCGACACAAATGGGATGACTCGCCTCTGTTTTGAACAGGGGTCGACACAAATGTTTTAAGGGTCGACACAAAAACTGAAAGGCTAAGCTTCTGGATTTTCTGATGGGTCAACACAAACTCTATGGGTCAACACAAACTATGTTAAGCCGAGTTTCTGGATTTTCTTATGGGTCGACACAAACTCTATGGGTGGACACAAACTATGACAGACTCAGCTTCTGTTTTGAAAAAGGGTTGACAAAACTATCTATGGGTCATCACAAACTGCATATATCTTCGAAATTTCTGCAGCACTTAAACAAACTGTTATACTTTAATTGTACCCTTCAAAGAGGGTATTTCTCATGAATCGTTAAGTCTAATTAAACAATTGTAAAGTAGTTTATTTTATCTATTTTATCTTTCATGCTCATCTTACATAGTTATCATAAAAAACAATTGATTACTTTAAACATACTTTTAAAGCTAACAATCTCCCCCTTTTTGATGATGACAAAAGCTTTTGAAAGATAAATTGCTCCCCCATAGACAGAGCATGTATAAAAGATTATTCAACGTATAAAAGATTATTCAATGCTCCCCCATACTAAAACACTCATGCATTATAGAATAAAAATAATAATTTGTGAATTGTGATAGCCAAAAATAACTTATACATTTTCTCCCCCATTGACATTATCAAAAAGAGTAATCATAGACAGTAATAGATAGAATAGTCAAAAAGAGGGAAAATAGCATTGTTGATATAAAAGTACGCAAGAAGTTATGAGTTCTCCTAAGACAAATAAGTTTCCATACTACTCTGCAAGTGGAGAAGAAGAGGGAGAATCAATAACAATGGTTCCTGCAGCAGATGGAGGCTCCATTGTTGATGGAGTAAGTAGCACGGCTGTGACAGGAGAGGAGGATTGAACTGGAACAACAACAGGGGTAGTAGATTCTTCCTCCACGAGATCAACTGTCAGTGTATGCACTAAGGAGAGGGCTGGAGATCGAACAGGAGAGGGAAACAGCAAAGGAATTGGCGAGGGATCTTAAGCATGATTAGGAGATCCAGACATACTAGGCCTCAAGTTAGATTCATACCATTGATAGTACCATCTCTCAAGATTGTCATGAAGAAAATCAACCTTGTAATGAAGTTCAGAATTGGACGCGGCAAGAGAATCTACTGACCTTTGAAGAGTATCATTATGGTGGACAAGAGAATCTACTGTGGATGCTAGGTTTGAAATCTGTCCCGTGAGCAAATCAAAATGTTCTTCCATCAAAGTGATAATTCGTTGGGAGCGGGAAGAAGATCTATGCTCGAGATGAGTATCAGCATCATCACCAGTGTGTCTAGCAGGAGGATTAGCTAAGGCCTCTTTGTATTGCCAAATTTCATCCTCATCTTGAGCTAAGCTCATTCGAGCAAGAGTCGAAGAGCTATACTTGTCCAATTTTCTGACGCGGGTGATTGACTCAGTAGAAGGAATCTCAACCCCGTTTTGGCAAAGAATTTCCATTATGAGGAGGTTGAAAGGTAAAGACTTGGATTCCCTATCCATGACATCCATCATCCGTGGCATAATAATGTATCCTATGTCTATGCGACGTCTTCTAAAGAACATAAAAAGTACATATAGCTCCATGTTGCTGATGTAGTCTCTGTGGCCATCCTTAGGTAATAAATTATATGTAAGAAAATGATGGATTAAGTGAGCCACAATATTGAGATCACTGCCCTTAGGTTGATAAGGAACTGAATCGGGATTCTTCCTGATTTTCTAAGAAAAGGCCAGTACTCTTCATCCGTCATGATTGTAGGCTCGGAGTGCTACTGATAATATGACTCAGTTTTGCCATCTAATGTACAATTCAGAATTATATTCAGTTCATAATTCATGAATTTTATTTTCTTTCCAAATACGTAGCTCTTAATGATAAATGGTTTTTGGGTGAAAGACAGATTTGCGTAGAATAGTTTCACCGCCTTCTCTGAATAAGGACCATATAATGATAAAAGATCAAAAATTCCTAAAAACTCACAACCTTCTTTGATATCTATTACAGGAATAGAGTTATGCTCATATATCCTACTTTTAATGAGAGGTTTGTTCTGAAAGTAGGAATAATACTTATCTTAGTTGCTTTATTTTTGGAATAAGAATTTATCCAGCTCTGAGGGTGGAGTTTCTGTGGGCGGAGCAGAGGAGGAGGCTGCAATATCCTTTGATTTATTCGCTGCCCTCTTTCTTCTGACTAGAATTTTTGAGGTGGAAGCCATTTGAGGAGAGGGAGTCGGAGGGATTGGAGGATTGGGTCGACCGAAAGGGATTTTGCAATTGAAAATAGCGCGTTAGGGTTTTAAAAGAAAAACAACAACGAACCTGGTCGACCGATTGATGGTTGAAACGAAGAACCGGTCGACATATCCAAATTTTATGTCGACCCTTTCTGCAACAGATTCAAAGTCCGGTCGACACATTCTTCTTTGTGTCGACCGTTGTTTCGACAGAGCCTAAGTTCGGTCGACATATCCAAAGCCCAAAATCTCTTAGTTAAAAGACATAAGCCTTAATCCATAAGCCAATAGCCCTGAGCCTAAATTCCTAAATTATATGCCAAAAGCCATAAACACCTGATGCCCTACACCGTCACCCATAGGCCTTAAGCCAAGAACCCAAAACCCTTAGTTGAAAGTCCTAATTCCCAAACCATAAGAGTTCACCACAAATTCCTAAGACTAAAGCACTTAGCCTGGCCCTAATCCATAAGTGCTAGGCGCTAAGCCAAAATCCCTAAAAGCAAAGCCAAAAACCTTAAAATTTAAGTTGAAATCCATATGCAATCAGACAAAAGCCCTAAATCGCAAGCCCAAAGCCTTAAGACCTAACCCATAAGCCATAAGATCAAAGCCCTAACAAAATCTCTAAGACCCAAGCCAAAAGACCTCAACCTAAAGCCTTAAACCCTAATAAACCACAAAGCCCTGACGCTTAATTCATAAGCCCTAAGCCTCAAGTTTGAAGCCTTATGTCCTAATGCCTAACCTCTAAGTCAAAACATCTAACTCTAAAAGCCTACACTCTAAGCCCTAAGCCCAAGTTCAAAGCCTAAAGCCCTAAGCAATAAGCTCTTAGCCCAAATTGCTAAGCCGAAATCTTAAAGCATCAACCCCATGGCCTTATGCCCTAAGTTCTTTCTCAAACCCCTACACCCAGAGCCCTTAGGCTTGAACGTTAAGCCATAAGCCCCCATGCTAGTTGACCAAGCAACAAAGCATGAGGACCACAATTTGATCCGGCACAACTGGACCTCCAAAGCTTGCTCTACCAATGTGACACCCGACCCACCCTCTAATGAAGACAACGTCTTCATAAGAAATGTAGCCAATCCTTTAAGGTTTCCGGAGAGTGGTAGAACGTTAAAATTGGACACCGTTTTCTTTATCAAACGATTCAATCACAGAGAGCCCAAGAAGAGCCATCCACGATCGGTTTCACGCCTAATCCACGTCCGAATGCCTTGGAAAAAACATGGAGAATTCCTATCCAATCCCACTAAAGAAGAATAGCACTCCTAAAGCCTTTGGGAGAATCGAAGAATAAAAGTTGTTTCCTTTATGTTTTTGCATTCAATTTTTGTTTTCTCGAACTAGGGTTTTTCTTTTACGTCGGTTGCATGGATTTGCATGGGATTTCTAGAGTTAGCTAATTATCATTTGGAAATATATTTAGGACATTTCCTTGGAGCCTAATGAGCTAGAGGAGGAACATAGGAAGAGCGTCCAATGAAGGCTCCTCATTGGTCAATCTTTCAAGCCATGGATTGGTGTTCTTGGAGATGATCTAGGTCGTCCGATGATAAGCATGTTTTAGTTGATTTTTCTATTTAATCGTCCCCATGCAAGTGTTATTGCAGATTTGAATTTAGAATATTTTTCTTTTCAAATTTTAAATCTCTCCCTTTGGAGTTTTTCCTCCAAAGACTCGGTCTCCGGAACCCATATTCCGGCAACCGAGAGACAACCGGAGTCGGTCATCCTTCCGAGATAGGATGACTTATCCTTACCACATTTCTCAAGCTATCTTCATGGTCTTAGGGTGAGAGTTTGGATCATCAGCTCAAGCGTCCATTTTTACGTGAAAGGAGTCACAATTTACTACAAATTCTCGTATCCAGCCATTCTGCATCCGTCTTTCGTCTCGCCTCCACAACTACCAAACCATCGGTGATAATTTTTCCAAAATTAGAGGCATTCTTCTACTCCTATTCGTTTAGAAAACCTCCAAATTTCCGTTCCAAACTCATCCCCGTTCACAAGTTACCATCATTTCAAATTTGTCCTTGTTTACCCGGATCTGTTGAGAAAACCCTAAATTATCCCCTTAATCGTTTTCACCATCGTCAACAAATCTTTAAAAACGTGAGTGAGAATCCATTAATTTTTGAAGATCATATTTTACCTTCATTTCTTAAGATCTCCTCCAAATTTCGTTAAAAATCTCACTCCCGTTTGCGAGATCCAAGTGTCCAAAGTTCATCCTGAATCTGATTTTTCGGGTAATCCCTAAAAATCCGCCGATCCAAAATATTTTCATTATTCCTATCTCTATTTCGTGTCACATAAGCATAAGGCCCTAAGCCCAAATTCCTATGCCTTAAGTCGTAAACCCTAAGCCCTAATGCCTAAGCCCAAAGCCCTAACCCCTAAACCCTAACTCCTATAGCCAAAGCCCTAAGCCCTTATCTCTAGTCCTTATGGTGGAAGGCTATGCCTTAAGCCCTAAGCATTAAGCTCAGAGCTCTAAGCTCTAAGCCCTTAGCTCAATGCCTAAGCCTTAAGCCCTAAGCCCCAAGCATCAAGGCCTAAGCCCTAAGGACAAAGCCTAACCCAAGGTTATAAGCCCTAAGCCCTTAGCCCTAAGTCCTAGGCCCCAAGCCTAAAGCCCTAAGCCCTTCGCCAAAAGCCCTAAGCCCTAGTCTCTAAGACCTAAGCCTAAGCTCAATCCACTAACACCAAAGTACAAGTCCATACATCCTTAGTTAGAAGCCTTAAGCACTAAGCCTTAAGCCTCAAGCTCAAAGCCCGAAGTCCTAAGCCCGAAGCCCAAAGCCCTAACCCCAAAGCTTTATGCCCTTAGCCAAAAGCCTTAAGCCTTAAGCCGTAAGATGTAAACCTTAAAGACTAATACATAAGCCCTAATCTCTAATCTTAAAGCCCTAAGCCCTAAGCACTATGCCTTAGGCATTTAGCTTAAAGCAACCCTATGTCATTAGCCTAAAGCCCTAATTCGTAACCCCTAAGCCCTTCGCCTAAAGCCCTAAGCCCAAAGCCCTAAGCCCAAAGCCCTAAGCATTGAGCGCTTATACAGAAGCAAAATCCAATAAACCCAAAACCCTAAGCGCGAATCCTAAACCTAATCCCAAAGATATAAGTCTTAAGCCCAAATCCATAAGCCCTAAGCCCAGAGCTCTAAGTCTTAATCTCTAAGCCCCGAGCCCTAGGCCCTAATTACCTAGTTCTAAGCCTTATCTCATAAGCATAAAGCCCGAAGCCCTTAGCCGTAATCCATAAGACCAAAACCATATGCCAAAAACCTCAAGCCCAAAGCTCTAAGCCCCATGACAAAAATCCTAAGATTTGACCCCTAAGTCCTAAGACCTAAGCACTAAATCCTAACCACTAAGCCCTAAAGCCTAAGCCCTAATAAGTAAGCCTTAAGCCCTAAGCCCTAAACCCTCAGACGTAAGGCAAAAGCCCTAAGGCACATGCCCAAAGCCCTAATATCTAGCCTAAAGCCCTAAGGCACATGCCCAAAGCCCTAAGGCCCTAGGCCAAAGCCATAATCCTTTAGCGTAAAGCCCCAATCCATAATCTCTAAGCCCTAAACACTACACCCAAAGCCCTAAGACATAAGCACATTGTCCCTCATCCCAATGCTCTAAAACCAAAGCCCTTAGCCCTAAGCCATATGCCCTCAACACAATCCCAAAAGTCCTTAGCCCAAAGCCCTCGGTACCAATCTATAAGACAGAAGCCCTAAGGCCTAGTACCTAAGCTAAAAGCCAAAAATCCTTAAGCCTTAAGCCCTAAGCCAATAATCCTAAGCCCAAAGTCCTTAATTCTACGCTAAAAGGCATGAATCTTAACCCCTTAGCCTTAACACTTAATTCCTAAACTGTACGCCTTAAGCTTTCCGACCTGACCCCGACGCCCATAGCCTTGGGTCTTAAGTCAAAAACCCAAATCCATTAATTTAAAGTCCTAATTCCTAAATCATAAGAGTTAACTCAAAATTCCTAAGTCCCTAGTTGTAATCCATATTCCCTAAGCTTAAAGCCCCCTAATTCAAAAGGCCAAAGCCCTATGCCCTACACCTTAAGCACAAGTCTTTAAACCCTTAGCTTCAAGCTCTAAGCCCAAAACCTAACCCCTAAGTCCTAAACACTGGGCTTAGGGCTTTGGGTTGGCCTTAGGCTTTTTTCCTTCTATCTTAAAGCTTCTTAAAGACTAAGCCAAAGCATTATGCCCTAAGTCCTCTCTCACGTACACCCAAAGCCCTAAGACTTGAACCTTAAGCTCTAAACCCTAAGCCCTATAACCAAAGTGCTAAGCCCAAAGTTTAAATCTTTTAACTTAAGCAAAAATCCCAAAGCCATAAGCCTAACGCCCTAAACCCCAAGACCAAAGCCCTAAGCCTTAAGCCATAAACCCTAAGCCATAATAATTAAGCCCAAACCCCAAAGTCCTAACCCCAACACCCTAACCTCAAAGCCCTAAGCCCTAAGCCCTAATGCCAATGCTCTAAGCCCTAATGTCAATGCTCTAAGCCCTTATCCCTAATCCTTAAGGACGAAGGCCTACGTCCTAGGCCCTATTTCCTGAACCCCACGCCCTAAGCCCCAAAGCCAAAGTAGCAAGCCCATAGCCCCAAGCCGAAAGCCCTAAGCTTAAAGCCCAAAGCCCAATGACACAAGCCTAAACTCTTAGGCTTTAGTGCATAGGGCTTAAAGCCCTAAGCTAACCATAGTTAAAGGATATGACACCTCCACCTTACATTTCCTCCTTAATCAATGATATAATTTGAATAAATATTAATCATAGAATATTATTAAATGTAAATTATGATTTTATATATTAAAGTAGTGAAGCAATAAGAAAGTGCCACATGTCATCATTAGATTAGTGCCTAATCATGATTAAGGTGTAATTAGTGAATGATTAAGAGGTAATTAAGGTTTACTAATCATGATTAATTAAGTTAATCTTGAAGATTATATTAGTACTAATCTAGATTAATTAATTTAA
>QAOC01030630.1:0-49247 GCA_003255005.1 Begonia fuchsioides
TTTAGACTTAAAGCACTTGAACAAAGTTGGGTGTTACAAAAACCATCCTTTCATTTTCAATTTCGTGTCAAACAGTGAGCGTTGGAACCCAGAACCTTAGAACCCATAACCTTGGAACCTTGAACCCTGGAACCCTAGAACCTTTAAAATATGAACTCTGAACCCTTGAATCCTAAACCCGTGAACCCTTGAGCCCTTAAACCCTATAAACTTGAAACCTTGAATCTTAAACAATAGAACCTTAAACCTTGGAATCCAAAACCATCAACCCAGAAACTATAGAACCTTAAACAGTGAACTTTGGAACCCTGAACCATAAACCATAGACCTTGGAACCGCAAAGCCATAGAACTTTGAATCCTAAACCTTGAACCCTTAACCCTGGACCTTGGAAGCTAGGGACCATAGAATTATTGAAACTTGAAACTTTTAACCCTTAAACCTATAACCATGAAGCTTAAACCGTGAACCCTAGAACCTTCAAACCTTCAATCCCTAGCACTCAATGCTAGAACCATGAAAAATGAACTATGGAACCTTGTAACCTTGAACCTTAAACCTTGGAACCCTCCCCTGAACCCTGAACCTTGAACTATAAAACTTGAACCTTTAACCCAAGAATCTTGAGCCTTAAAACCCTGAATCCTAAACCCCAGAACCATTAAACGATAAACCCTGAACCCTGAACCTCGGAACCCTCAACCTAGAAACTAGAACCTTGCAATCCTTATCCCATAACCCTGAAACCCTAAAACCTTCAAACAATTGAACCATGAACTCTCATCGCTAAAATCCTTAAACCATCCTAACATGTTTAACCCTTAACCATGGAACCCTTAACCTTTAGAATCCTGAAGCCTGGAAACCATAAACACTGGATCCTTGCAACCTTCAAACACTGAACCCTAAACTTTGGAACCCTAATTCCTAGAACTCTAAACCCTAGAACCCTGAAATTCCAACACATGGAAACTAAGCCCTAAACCCTTGAACCCTGATTCCTAGAACTCTAAACCCTAGAACCCTAAAACTCCAAAACATGGAAACTAAACCCTAAAGCCTTGAACCCTTGAACCATAAACCCTGAACTCTAAAACCCTAAACCACAAACCTCAAACCTTGAATAGTAGAAACCTTAACATTTGAATCATGAATCCTAGAACCAACGAACCCTCAAACCTTGAACTTTGAACAATAGAACCTTGAACTCTTAACTACATAAACCTAAACCTTGGAAGCCAGAACTCCCCTTTGAACCCTTAACCTTGGAACTCTAAACCTTGGATGCCAGAACACTGGACCCTTGAAACATGAACCTTTGACATGCCTCAGGATGCCTTAGCCAAAGAGGAACCCGCGGGAGTGAGCACTCGAGAGTGTGTTCATGATGAGCAACAAGAAGCCCTTAACAAGAGCCTACCTTGCGATAACGCCACCTTGGGCTTGGCCACAGGTTTTCTAACCCAAGGCAAACCCAATTGGTTTCCTAATGTGTTTGTTCATTTTGTAGGTTGTTTTGGGATGAAGTGGCCGAGATTACTAGTGTGATTGATGCATTCCATGGCCCAACCATCCAAGATGAAGATGTTGACATTTTGGGCTTCGGTACAATCTGACCTCTGAGCCTTGGGCAGCGGTTTAAACAACGTTTCAGACATTATTTGGCCAAACGTTCTTCATACGAAATGTAGCCAGAATCTCAAGGTTTCCATCAAGCTGCAGAGCATTAATTGTGGAGAAATATTTCCCGGTCAACCATTGCCATTACAGAGGCATCCAGAAGGGGTGGCTATCCGAGAACAGCCCACACACCTTCCATCATGCAACCAATAGCCACGGCCTAATGGAGTCCAATGAAGAGCTGAAGGATGGAGTCCAATTTGGAGCCTCTAAGGAGCGGCCTTACACGTGAAAAGATGAAGGAAAGCATTGGCCCAAAAAGGAAGATTGTCGGTTTTTATTTATTTTGGTTTTTAAAAACCGGTTGTACTCTTCCTTGCATGGTTTGCATGAAAACCATGCAAGTATGTTTGTCTCTCTTTTGTTGTAAGTTAGTAAACGTGGCTGCAAGTGGAAAGGTCTTAGGAAGCCTTAGGGGATGGGTTTTACCTTCCCTTAGTGACCATCACTCTTGTTAGTGATGAAAGTCAAGGGTGGGCCCCATTTACCATACCTTGATGTTGGTTTAGCACTTAGGACTATAGGTGATAATCGTGTGCCTTTTGTAGCACGTGGGAAGGAGGGTTTTTACCCTTCCTTTCTCAGCATTTGCAGATAGAAAAGTATTGGAAAATTTGCAGAAGCTTTGAAGCTCTCAAACCCTCTTTTCTCACGGCTTCAAGGGAATTTTGGTGAGTAATATCCAATCTTCTTTGTTGTCTTGGTGTTGGTGATTTAGCAAGGATCACTAAGCCTTTGTTCCAACCTTCCTCCTCACTTGATTGGGATTAAGGCAAGCTTGGAAGTCCCATAGCCTTCCTCCATTTGTTGTTTGCATTTGTGTTTTGTCTTTGTTGTATGTTGCTGTTTTTGGTGCTTACCCGAGTGAATTTGTGCAACAAAAGTCCAATTCGTGCCATTTCTGTTTTTCCGTGAAAAAAAGTCCCTAATTTTATGGCTGTGAGTTCCTCTTTCATGGCTTGAAATAACTGTTCTTTACGTTTAGCCACAGCCCCTCCCCATCAAGAGTTATGCATGCTTTTTCCACTGTCTTCTACCCGAATTCCTGAAATCGGGCAGTTCTGTCCATCAATTTTCTATCCTGCATATCTTCCAATCTAGCCATGATTTTTCCCTCAAACCACTTGCAATTTCTTCCCACTTCGTTGAAGTTAAGTTCTGCCAATTTCCACCCTCCCAGACTCCCTTCATTGGAAGTTGTGCAGAAGTCTCCCCAACACCCCTACACTGTTTCTTTCAGCTTTGTCTGTTTGTGCACCTAACATTGCCTCCGTGTATTTTATTGATCTGCACGTGTTTTAAGCTGTAAATTTGGTCAAACTTAGCCCACTCTCAAAGGTTTAAGTCCTCCAATTTCTAGCTAAAGCCCCTATATGCGTTTGGAGTTCTCCTTGCTCTAATCCCCTGTTGCTGCCTACCTTTCTTTCTCTCGGCAGATTGTTGTCATCTCCTCTCTTCCCGACACCTCCGCATCTTGGAGCGTGTCAACCTTGGAAGCCAAACCTTAAATCCTTGAAACGAGGAAATCTAAACAATGAACCCTTATACCCTTATCCCTAGAACCATGAACAATAGAACCATGGATCCTTGAACTTTAAAAAACTAAATCCTAAATCCTAGAACTCTATAACCTTAAAACATGAAACCCTTGAACCTTGAAGCTTGAACCGTGAATGCAAAACCCTAAATACTATAACCCTAAACCATACAACAAGACAACACAGAACCTAGAACCTTGAACCTTGAACTTTGAATCATGTAATCTTGGAACATTGAACATTGAACATTAGGACCCCCAAACCTTGAAACCATGAACCCTAGAATCCTAGAACCCTTAAACCATAAACCATGAACCCTTCAACCTGGAACCTTTGAACCTTAAACCGGGAAGCTTAAATCCACAAAAGTGAACATGGAACCTAAGAAGCTTAAACTGTTAAACACTGAAATCCTAGAACACTGGAGGTCTTAAACCTTGAACCCTTGAACCTTAAACTCTATAACCTTGGAACCCTCAACTTTGGACACTTTTAATCCTAGAACCCTGGAACCTTTATACCTTTGCCACTTGAACTGAACGCTAAATAGTAAACCTTAAACCCCTTGAACCCTAAACCTTGGAACCATGAACTATGAAACTTAGGAGTCTATAACCATATAACTCCAAACTCTAGATCCTTGGAACCCTGAACCATGCCACCTTGAAACTCTAAACACTATGCCTCAGAACCCTATACCATGAACCCTGATTCTTGGAATCCAAAATCCTAAACACTAAAACAATAAAACATTGACCCTTGAACCTCGAACCCTATAATCCATGAACTCTGGAACCTTTAAACCATAAACCTTGAACCCTGAACCAAAAACCATGAACCCTAGAACTCTAAACCTTGAAACCTTAAACCTTGAACCCTAAACCCTGGAAACTATGATCCCCAAAACCCTAAACTCTGAACCCTAAACCCTTAACCCATGAACCATATAACCTTGGAACCCTAAACCCTAAACCCTAAACTCTTGAACCGTTGAACCAATAAGCTTGAGCCATGATGCTTGAACCATGGAACCTTCTAACCCAAAACTATGAACCTTGGAACCTGGAACCTGGAACCATAAATTCTGGAACCTTAAACCTTGGAATCTTTAAACTATGAACTCTAAACCTTGGAATTCTAAACCCAAAAACCCTAGAACCATGGAACACTGAAACCCTGAACAGTGAACCTTAAAACTTTATCCATGGAACTCTAGGAACCCTGAACCTAGGAACCCAAAACTATGAACCCGAAACTATGAACCCTGAACCATGGAACCCTAGAATCCTAGAAACATTGAATCCTGAATTGTGAACAACCTTGAAACCCAAGAACTCTACAACCTTGAACCCTAGAAACCTTTGAATTTGGAACATTCAAAGCTTCAACTCTGCAAACCCTAAACTCTGAACTCTTAATCCTGGTACCCTGAACCATAAAACCCTAAGCTTAAACCTTGAAAACTCCTACCTTAGAAGCCTAAAACTTGAACCTTGGAACACCAGAATTTTCAGGCTAGAACCCTTGAACCTTAAACCCTAAAGCATAAACCTTAAGCCCTTGAACCTTGAACCTTGAACCCTAGATCCACAGAACCCTTAAAACCTAAACTCTAAACCCTGAACCCTGAACCCTGAACTTGAACCCTAAACCCTGGAACCCTGGAACCTAGTAACCTTGGAACACTTAACCCTTGAACCATGAACCCTAAACTATAAACCTTCAACCATGAACACTGAAGCCTGAACCTTAAACCCTAGAACCTTGAATCTTAGATCCACGGAACCCTTAAAACTTGAACTCTAAAGCCTAGAACTTTGAATCTTGAACTTGAATCCTAAACCTTGGAACCCTAGAACCTTGAACTTTAACCTTGAACTTGAACCTTGAACTTGGAACCCTAAAACTTTATAACTCTTAACCTTGGAACCATAAACCTTAAATCCTAAATCCTACAACCATGAAACCTTGAACACTGAAACCCTGAGCATTAAACCATGAAGACTGTAACCCTAGAAACCTTGAACCATGAACCCTGAACATTGGAACCCTTAACAATGAACCGTTGAACCTTGGAACCTTGGAATCTTAAGACCCTAAACCTTGGAACCCTAAACACTAGCACCTTTGAACCTTGAATGCCTGAACCCTAACTCTGGAACTCCAGAACCATTGAAGTCTGAACCATGAACCTTGAACCCTAAATAATCAAACCTTGGAACCGTAAAACCCATCAACACTCAACCCTAACCGCGAACCCCCACCCTCAACAATGAAACCTTTAAACTAGAGAATCCTAGAACCTTTAACTATAAATCCTTTAAACCCTTAACTTTAGACCCTTAACTTTCAACCATAAGACTTTGGAACCTTAAACCCTAAACCCTCAAACCATGAACCGTGGAACCTTGAACCCAGGAACACTTGAACCCTTAACCTAGAACCGTTAACCATTAACCTTGGAACCTTGGACCGTGAGTCCTGAACCCTGAACCCTAGAACCCCAAAACACTAAAACTTTTGACTCTAAAACCTAGAACCCTAAAACCCTAGAACTTTGAATCCTGAACCCTAAACCCTTAACCTTGAACTTTGAAAGTTAGAAGCCTAAACCCTTAATCTTGGAACCCTTGAAGCCTGGAACCCTTAACCCTGAACCCTAAACCTTGGAACCTGGAACCACTTGAACCGTGAACCTTAAACCCTCAAATGCAAGAACATTGAGTACTTCAATGCTGGAAATTCTTAACTCTAAATGCTCAACCCTCGAACCACTAACCCTAGAACCATAAACCTATAATCTTTCCATCTTGAACTTGGAAGCCCAAACCTTGAACCCTGGATCATTAGAAACTTCAACCCTAGAATCTTTGAACCTTGACCCTAGAACCCTGAACCTTGAAACCCTAGACCCAAAACCCTAGGACTATGGAACCCTCAAACCCTTAACTATAAACCCAGCAACCCTGAACCCTGGACTCCTTGAACCTTGGAACCCAATAACTAACATGAAATTGAAATGGAAGGATATGTCAATTCATTTTTTTTCGAATTAAAGACAAATCAACGAGTTTTGGTGAATGTTGGCAGACTTTATGGAGGTCGGAACGTGTTCAGGGAGGAGGAATTTAGGGCTGATTTTAGGAGAGATTTATGGAGGATAATGATCACAAAATGGAGTGAAGAGCCAAATAGAACTAGCTACTAACCTTTCTTCCTTGCAAGGATGATGAAAAGCAGCAAGAAAAACTCAACTTACTAGCTTGGAAATAGCTTAGGAAATGAATTCTAAAAAAATGCCAATGCACTCTAATTTTCTATATCACAAAGCTGATTACAACTATCCTCAAGTGAGGTATTTATAGACTCTAAGTAAGCTGAAATTATAGCCACATTTAGTTTTATGAGTCAACCCAAGCTTAGTGACTACATTAATCTTGAAAATAAAAAAGGGGGGAAACAAATTGTAAAGACTTCTTAGTAGCTAACTAACATAACATGAAAGAAAATAAACTTTCTCAACGTGAAGGGAGAGGGTTGGATGCTAATCAAAAAGTAAAAACCCATAAACCCTATAAGAAACCCATTAAACCCTCAAGAAACCCATAAACCCATGTCATACTCATGCCATTCCTATGTTCACGAAATTAAGCATGAAATGAGCTAAACCTAAAAATAAATTTTGTAAATGAATAAGACGACATGGGCTATACACAGGTGCGCCAAATGCTATCATCTCTGGTGCACTATCTTCTTGGGTACTCTTCACTTCTTCACCTTGATCCATCAATGAAATAAGATGCTTGGGTTGCTCTTGATCATTAGAAGAGGGCTCCATAAATGATATTCCATTAGATATGATCCTTGTAAAATGAACAGAACAATTCATAAATCCTTTGGCTCGGCTTCGGGTGATGGCACCTTGAGGAAGGGGAACCTGAGGCATGTCATCTTTCCCTTTTGTGATGATCTTGTTCTGCGAAAGAGTTAACGAAATCGAAAAGATTCCTAAGGAGGTTTTGCTTAGCCTACTCCCAAGAGCATCACCAAGGTTAGAATTTTTCATGGTCTTGCTTCATTTTGTAGAAGATTTATCAAGGGCTTTAGCTCTATTGTCGCCCCTTTAACCGATTGCACTTAGAAGGGAAAGGAGTTTGCATGGAATCTTAGTTGTCAAAAAAGTTTTGAGTTAATCAAACTCAAGCTTTGTAAAGCCCCTATTCTCATGTTACCTGATTTCAACAAAGTTTTTGAAGTAGAATGTGATGCATCTGAGCATGGGATTGGAGATGTTTTGTTGCAAGAGGGAAGATCAATTGCTTATTTCAGTGAAAAGCTCAAGGGTGCAACCCTGAATTACTCTGCATATGACAAAGAGTTTTATGCGGTGATTAGAGCCTTGGAGGTGTGGTAACATTCTCTTATCTAAAGAATTTATCATACACACCGACCACCAATCTCTCAAGAATATCAAGAGCCAAGGCAAGCTGAATAGGAGACATGGGAAGTGGGTCGAATTCTTAGAAATATATCCATGCATCATCAAATACAAGAAGGGTTAATGTAATGTTGTGGCCGATGCGCTTTCAAGAAGGTGTGTTCTTTTTACGGAATTGACTAATAAATTTTTTTAGTTTTGATTGGATAAAGGAAGCTTACCAAGGAGATCCGGATTTTAAACATCGGTATGAGTTAAGTTTGAAGAAGAAGATTGTGGTTCTTTTACAGATGGCTACCTATTCAAGGGTGGCAAGCTTTGTGTTCCTCTTGGGGGAATTCGTGAATCCCTCATCAACGAAGCACATGGCGGTGGACTAGCTAACCACTTTGGTGAGAAGAAAACCTTGGAAGCACTCAAGGAGCATTTCTATTTGCCTCATTTGTTGCAGGACGTGCCTAAAGTTGTGGAGACATGCATTATCTGCAAGAAGGCCAAAAGTAGGGTGCTAGCTCAAGGTCTTTACATGCCCTTGCCTGTCCCAAGTCATCCATGGGTGGAGGTTAGTATGGATTTTGTACTTGGTCTTCCACGTACTAGTAGGGCCATAGATTCTATTATGGTAATAGTAGATCGGTTTTCCAAGATGGCCCACTTCTTAGCATGTAGTAAAACCAAAGAGGTTATCCATGGGGCTTAACTTTTCTTTAAGGAGGTTGTGCACCTTTACGGTATTCCAAGATCCATAGTTTTGGATCGGGATGCAAAATTTCGAAGTGGTTTTTGGAAGACGCATTGGAAAAGAGTAGGTAGAAAATTACTCTTTAGTACATCTTTTCAACCTAAAACGGATGGACAAACCAAAGTAGTAAACCGTACTTTGGGAAATTTTTTGAGAAGCATTGTGAGTAAGAAACGCACAGATTGGGACACAACTCCCTTACATTGAATTTGCATACAACCAAAGTGTTCATCAATTGACTCAAATGACTCCTTTTGAGGTAGTTTATGGTTTTAATCCTTTAACTCCTCTTGATTTATTGCCTTTGCCTAACAATGAAGTGACCAATTAAATGGAGCTAAGAAGGCCGAATTAGTAAATAAATTGCATGAAGGGTTAGTCGATCCACAGAAAGGCTAACGAGTCCTATGCTAAGTATGCTAACCGAGAAAGAAAAGCAATGAATTTTCAAGTCGAAGACCTAGTATGGCTGTATTTGCGTAAGGAAAGGTTTCCAAGACAAAGGGATTCCAAACTTGTATCGAGAGCTAATGGTCCTTCCAAAATTTTGGAGAAGATTAATCCAAATGCTTATAAGCTTGAGTTACCCAGAGAATATCAAGTGTCGGCTACTTTCAATGTTTAAGACTTGTCTTCTTACATTGGGGAAGTGATAGATGATTTGGAGGAAGAGGTTTAACCTCTTGATTTGACGAAAAATCCTGAAACACCCCAGGAGGATGCCATGCCTCGAGTTCTCCTTCCTCAAGGGGCCATCACCTGAAGCCGAGTTAAAGAGTTTCATAATTTGTTTGCTCATTTGGCAATGGAATATCGTTGATGGAGCCTTCTTCAAATAATCAAGAGCAGCCCAAGCATCTTATTTCATGGATGAAACAAGGAGAAGAAGAGAAATGGACCTAAGAAGATGGTGCACCCTGTTTTTTAGCCCTAGACGATAGTGCACCCAGTTTCTAGCATTGCATGGCCCATGCAATTCTATTTCATTTACAAACTTTATCTTTAGTATTAGCTCATTTCATGCTTAATTTCGTGCTTATAGAAGGGCATGGATATGACATGGGTTTCTATGGGTCTGTTATGGGTTTTATGGTTTTCTTATGGGTTTTATGGGGTTTCACGTTTTGATTAGTATCCAACTCTCTCCCTTCATGTTGAGGAACTTTATTGGCCTCCATGTGATGTTAGTTAGCTGCTAACAAATTGCAAGAATTTAGTTTTACTTTTTTTTTTCAAGTTGAATATAGGCACTTAATTTGGGTTGGTTCATTCAACCGAATGTGGCTATAATTTCAGCCTACTTAGTCTATAAATTTCTCACTTGATGAATGTTTTAAGCAGGTTTGTCATATTGAAAATTCAATTGCATTGGCATTTCTTTGGAATTCATTTCCTAAGCTCCTTTCCGATTGAACTCCAGTGAGTCATATCCGGCCGTTCGAGAAGATCCTTCAATTCAGCTTACTTCTGAGCTAGTATGTTGAGTTTTTCTTGCTGCTTTCCATCATCCTTACAAGGAAGAGAGGTTAGCAGAAAGTTTCATTTAGCTCTTCCCTCCATTTCGAGATCATTATCCTCCATCAAACTCTCCAAAAATCAGCCATAAATTCCCCATCCCCAAACACATTTTGATCTCCATAAAATTGGCCAACCTTCACCAAATTCGTCATTCCATTTCAATTCCGTGTCATTTACCCTTAACCGAGAACCTTGGAATCCTAAACCATGAATCTTGAAACCTATACCATGAAACCCGGGAACCATAGAACCCTTGAACCTTGAATCTTTAATCCTTAGAACTCTAAGACCCTGAAAATTTTAACCCTAGAACCCTAGAACCTTGAACCTTAAAACTTAGAACCCTACAACCCTTATTCTTGGACTCTAGAACCCTAGAACCCTGAACTGTGAACCATGAACTTTGAACCTTAGAATCCCAAACTCTAGACCCTAGAATCTAGGAATTCTGAAACCTAGAACCTAGGAACTATGAATCCTAGAACCTTAAACCCTGAACCATGAACATTAGAAGCCTAAACCATGAACCCTAGATTCCTACAATCCTCAACCTTGAAACCTTACACCCTAGAAACCAGAACATCAAACCATAAACTTTGAAACTAGAACTCTAACCACGAAACTCTAAAATCTATAACCTTAGAACCTCGGACCTTGGAACCTTGAACCCCGAACACTGGAACCCTACACTTTGAACCTTGGAACCCTGAACCTTAAAAAACCTGAACCTTTGAACCCTGAACGCTGAACCCTGGTATCCTAGAACCCTTGAGCTGTAAACCCTAAACTCTTGAATCCCAAACCCTGGAACCTAAGATCCTGAACCCTTAAAATCTTAACCTTAGGATCCTTAAACACTAGAACCCTGAACCTTGAACCCTAAGCACTAGAACCCTTAACTTTGGAGCTGTAAACCCTAGAACCCTGAACCCCTGAAGCCTAGACCGTAGAACCTAAAACTTGGAACTCTGGTAACTTGAACCATTAACCCAGGAATCTTTAATCCTTGACCCTAGAAGTTTGAAATCTTGAACCCTCAAACCCTGAACCTTGAACTCTAACCTTGGAACCTTAAACCCTGAACCCTGAATCATATGACACTAGAACCCTTAAACAATGAACCCTGATCCTTGAAAATCTTGAACCTTGGAACTCTAAACCCTGAACCTCAAAATCCTGAACTCTTAACCCTTTAAACCTAAACATTTGAAACCTAAACCTTAAAAATTAGAACCATAGAAGTTAAAGTTGAACATCAAAGGCCTACAGGAACGCTTCAGTCTTTACCAATCCCGGAATGGAAATGGGAGCATATAACAATGGAATTTGTTGTGGGATTACCGAAAACAACAAAGGGCACGATGCTATTTGGGTGATTGTTGATAGATTAACAAAGTCATCCCATTTCTTATCGGTCAGAATGATTTTTTCTATGGATCAGTATGCTAAATTATATGTTCAAGAGATTATAAGACTGCATGGAATTCCAGCATCGATAGTATCAGATCGTGATCCAAGATTTACTTCAAAATTTTGGAAAAGTTTACATAAGTCAATGGGGACTACATTGTCTTTTAGCACGGCTTTTTATCCCCAAACTGATGGTCAAGCTGAAAGAACAATTCAAATATTAGAAGATATGTTACGAGCATGTGTATTGGATTTTCAAACTTCATGGAGTAAGATGTTACCATTAGTAGAGTTTGCATACAATAATAGCTACCAATCAACAATTGGTATTGCCCGGTATGAGGCATTGTATGGGCAAAAATGTCGATCTCCATTGTATTGGGATGAAGTTGGAGAAGCAAAGTTGTATGGACCAGAAATTTTACAACAAACCGCAGATCAAGTGAAAGTTATTCGAGAAAGAATCAAAATAGCTCAAAATCGACAGAAACATAATGCAGATCAAAGGCGAAGAGAGCTAGAATTTGAGGAAGGCGATGATGTATTCTTAAAGATTTCGCCTTTTAAGGGAGTAATGCGGTTTGGAAAAAAGGGGAAAGCTTATTCCACGATTTATTGGACTTTTCCCTATTATAAAGAAGTTAGGCAAAATAGATTACATGTTGAAATTGCCATGATCTATGACTGGGATCCACAACGTTTTTCACATTTCAATGTTAAGGAAATGTGTACGTGATACTACTCATGTGATTGAAGGTAGAAGTATTGACATTGAGCCTACTTTGACATATGAAGAAAAACTGGTAAGGATCTTGGATTCAAAAACAAAAGAATTGAGAAACAAACAAATCCCTTTGGTCAAAGTCCTATGGAGAAACCATACTATAGAGGACGCCACGTGGGAAAGGAAACAAGACATGAAAAAGAAGTATCCAGAACTTTTTGACATGTAAATTTTGGGGACAAAATTTTAAATAAGGAGGGTGGAATGTGATACCCAAACTTTTTGAAGGAACAAGATACTAACATCTTAATATATATGTTTATGTATTAATAGCCTTGAAACTTAAGTTAATACTATTCTAAATTAATTAGTAAAGCTAACTATAGTTAAAGGATATGACACCTCCACCTTACATTTCCTCCTTAATCAATGATATAATTTGAATAAATATTAAATGTAAATTATGATTTTATATATTAAAGTAGTGAAGCAATAAGAAAGTGCCACATGTCACCATTAGATTAGTGCCTAATCATGATTAAGGTGTAATTAGTGAATGATTAAGAGGTAATTAAGGTTTACTAATCATGATTAATTAAGTTAATCTTGAAGATTATATTAGTACTAATCTAGATTAATTAATTTAAGTATGTGTGATTAAAAGATGATAATTAAGGTATTTTTACAAATATAAGCAAAATTAAGGGCAAGTATGAATTTTAACTTGGACAAATTGGATAATAAGGTAATTTTACCCTAAGAACTCTCTTGAAAAGCTGAGAACACAAATTCTTCAGCTCTCTTCCTGATTCTCTCTGGTTTTGGAAGATTAAGTGAGGTTCTTTTGTTGGATTAAAGTTTTGGTGAAGAGTTTTTATGTTTAAAGCAAGTTTAGTTCACTCTAGAAGGAAATAGGAGAAAAGAAGAGGAAACAAACGATTCAAGAGTTTCGGTTTCGATCTTCCCTATTCTGAGGTATCAATTCTAACCCTAAGAGCATGTTTAAATTGATGAATTGATTCGGAATGGTTAATTAAGCATGTTGGTGATGTTTATATCAAGATTATGCAAAAACTTTTGAGAAAATCAGGCAGTTTTAGGGTTTGTAATTTTACTGGAAGTTCAAGTTTTCAAATGACTTAAAACTCTCCTGATGATTTGAAATAGATATTTTAAGGAGAATAATGAAACGTGAATCACCTCAATCCAAGAAGTATAACTTAAGTTATGACCGGTTGAAGTTTCTGTTATGAAACAGTCACTCGAAAATAATGTATTCTGGACAGTTTTCGAATTAGGCATATAACGTATCTTTAGATGCTTCAAATTACTTTGATATCTTCTGATGAACTGGAGTAGACATCTCAAGAAACATTCCGACACCTTAATTGCATTATTTGGATTAGTCTAGCTAAAGTTACAATCGAATAAAGATCATGCTATACCAAAGCGATACTTTAAAATTAATGAATTATGTTACTTGTATTTCAGGTTTTCAAGTGCAGCAACATATTGATCAAGTTTTTAAATAAGGCTAAGGATTTAAGGTAAGTTAATGTTGCATGTGATATGCCCTAAAGGGGACTACATTACAAAAATTAGGATTTTATGATTTTGCAATATTCTGGATTGTTTGGGGTCTCAATTTATTTGAGGATATTTTTGTGTGCCTTGTTTGATGATTGATTGATTTTTGGTGTTAGAATAAAGATACATGTTTAGAGTGCTTGCAATGTTTGAATTATATATTTTATTGCATGTTAACATGTTCATGCATTTTAATTGTTCATGCATCATGGTTTTAAGAAAAATACAAAAATGATTTGCATGATAATATGCAACAGGTCATTGAGGGAGAGCTCGAGTTAGACTACCTCAAGGGAGGCCAAATGATTTCTACTCTCTCCCGTAGCACCTTCAACGATCAAACCAATGAAAGAGTGAAATGAATGAAATGTACGTAAATAGTTATATGTTGGGCAGGGTTTGAGTTTGGCTGTCCCAAGAGGTTGGACCAAATGGTACTTACTCTCCCCTAGATAGTATTACCAACATTAA
The DNA here is from genome assembly GCA_003255005.1 of Begonia fuchsioides. Taxonomy (NCBI): domain Eukaryota; kingdom Viridiplantae; phylum Streptophyta; class Magnoliopsida; order Cucurbitales; family Begoniaceae; genus Begonia; species Begonia fuchsioides. The sequence goes on from QAOC01030630.1 coordinate 14,109, forward strand.
CTGGACTGTTAAGTGAAAGAAAAGAAAATAAATGAACGATACCAAAATTGCATTGTTTTTATAAAGCAGCATATGGATAAAGGTCTCATAAATGTTTTATTATTATGGATTAACATACTGAGCGTTAGACTCATTAGATAAGCTTTGTAATGTAGGTGATGAGATAGATATTATTGATTCTACTTATCGTGGATAGATGCTTGAGGTAGTGAAGTACGTCCATTGCGGAAGTTTGCAGTTGTTAGTGCAATTAATGTTTTGTTTGAAAACTAATGTATAATATTATGTTTGGTTTATAATTGTTTTGTAATAACTTCGTTTTAATGTTAAAGTACAAGTATGTTTTGGTTACTTATGATGAATAGAATCGATTTTGATGAAGTTAAATAAAAGTCTTCCGCTGTATTTTATTTCAAGGATTTCAAATTGATAAGTTTTACCTTAAATTGTTTAAAGTTAGTACATGTGTTTCCAAAAAAAAATAAAAATTTAAGCAAGGGAAAAACGAGATGTCACACTTTATACTCATTTCTGGTAACCAAATGGCTAGAAAAATGAGCGAGGGCCTCAATTTTTGTACATATTCAGCCACACATCAAGTTTGACGCAGTTGTATAAACTCCACTAATTTACTTGTTCTGACTGTGCGACTAAAATACTTCTCGTAAAACAGTTCTTTGAATTCCTTCCACATCATGGTTCCAACATTATTGGTGGCTTTAATATTGTCCCACCAATATCGTCCATCTTTGGCTAACATATATGCTGCACAACTAAATTTTTCCCCATCGTCAATTTTTGCATAATCAAACATATTTGTAAGTTTACGAACCCACTCTTCAGAATATGTTAGGTCTGATGATTTCCCATCAAAACTTGGAGGGTGTAGGCGGCAAAACCTTTCAAGGCTAAGATCTCCTGTCCAAACCACAGGGATTCCCTTATTCTTCTCGAGCAATTAATCTTTCCAATTATTGAATTGGCAATCAACAATATCTGACAGCTAATTAATGACCTCATCACTTGCATGATTTCCTTTAACCATTTTTTACTTATCCTAAATCAGGAAATAATGAATAACCAAATACTTATTCACTTCTAATAAGAAAAACTTACTAATGTTTGAGCTCGTTCATGGTGATAGTTGAGCTGTCAAGATGTCTATAGAAATGATTTTGACTTGGGCTTTGATACAATAAGTTTGTAAGTCTTTCATGACTTGAAATTTATTCATCATTTTTTTTGTAATTGTAGCGGAAAACCCTTTCACATAAAATCATTTGAGGCAATCATGAAAACTAAATTTACTTAAAACACATTTACAACATATTAGGCTAGTAAACTGTTTACAAGCTATATATATATATAATCTTGAAAACTTCTTTTCCTAACCATTATTTACAATTCTTCAAAATCCATGCCCATCAAAATCTACTCAAACAGTGTCAAAAAACCCCATGAACAAAGCAATCCATTTCATACACCTCTTATTGCACGTCTTCATAACCTACATCATAAAACTCATTGATGAGCATAAGCCTCAGCAATTAGTATAAGATATGCATGAACAAGTACATAATATGTATAATTAAAGCTTTTTCTGTTTTATTCTAGGTCTTTTTATCCTTTAGTTTATAGACTTCCTCATCATTAGGGCATCCTTGCAAGGAACGAGAGGCTAGAAACTTGAGTCCACCTAAGGGGATAACTAACTCGATTCCAAGGGTTGAGAGACCAAAAACTTGGGTCCACCTAAGGGGACAGCCAACTCAAACCCCTTCCCAATGAAATTTACATAACTTTCTCTTTCTTTCTTTTATCTTTCTCTTTTGTTGGTTATCCGAGCTCAACCAGAAGAACCATTTTTATATTATGTTTCATATGAAATCTTCTGCATGCAAAAAGTTTGTAATCTTCTAGAAAACATGATGCATGAAATGTTCGTGACATGCTTGGTATTACCTAGAACCCTAGAACTCTGGACATTGAATGCTAGAATCCTGACCCTAGAACCTTGAACCCTGGAACCTTAAACCTTTGACGCCTAAACCCTGAAACCATGGAAACCCCGAACCTTGAACCTTATACCCGGGAACCTTTAACCTAATACCATGAAAACATAAACCCTAAACCCTAAACCCTGAACCTTGGAACCCTAGAACATTTAACCTTGAACTCCGAAACCCTTAATCCAAGATCTTGGAACCTAGGACTTGTTAAACCATAAAAAATGAATCTTGAATCCTAAACCCTAAAGCTTGACACCCTGAACCCTTAAACCTAGAACCTTGTAACCTTGAACCTGAAAACCCTAAACTCTTAACACTAAATCTCCTAAACCTTGGAACCCTTGACCCTAAACATTTAATCCTAAACATAGAACACTAAACCCTTTTCACCTTGACCTAGATTTTTGGAACCCTAAAACCCTAAATGCTGGACCCTAAAACAATGGACTCTCGACAACGTACCTTGGAACCCTAAACCCTGAAATTATGGAACCCTGAACCCTAGAACCAAAAACCAAAGATTCCTAAACCTAGAACCTTGGAACCCTAAACCATGTAAGCCTAAACCCATAACCCAGGACCCCAAAAACCTTAAACCTTGAACCTCAAAATTGACACAAAATAAGGGATGGGAATAATGGAAATATTTTGGATCGGGGGATTTTTAGTGATTACCCGAAAAAGCAGATTCAGGATAAACTTTGGATGAGTAGATCTCACAAACGGGGTGAGATTTTTAACGAGATTTGGAGGAGATCTTGAAAAATAAAGGTAGAATATGGTATCCAAAAATTACGGGATTCTCACCCACGGATTTAAAGATATGATGACGATTTTGAAAACGGTTAATGGGATAATTTAGGGTTTTCTCGGTAGATCCGGGAAAACAAGGATGAATTTTAAATGATTGTAACTTGTCAACGGCGATGAGTTTGGAGCTGAAATTTGGAGGTTTTATAAATGAATAAGGGTGGAAGAATACCTCAATAATTGGATAAATTCTCACAGATGGTTTTGGGATTGTGGAGGCGAGATGGAAGACGGATGCAGAATGGTCAGAAATGGGGATTTGCAGTAAAAGGTGGTTCCTTTCACGTAAAAATGGATGCTTGAGCTGATGATCCACACTCTCACCCTTAGACCATGAAGATGGCTAGAGAAATGTGGTAAGGATAGATCATCTTATCTCAGAAAGACAATCAACTCTGGGTGTCTCTTGGTGGCCAGATTTGGGATTCCGGAGACCGAGTCTTTGGAGGAAAAGCTCCAAAGGGGGAGATTTAAATTTGAAAAATAAATCTTTATTCAATCAAATCTGAGAATTATATTCAGCATAGGTAATATTAAATAGGAAAACTAAGCAACATCACGTTCTTCATCGGACGGCCCAAAACATCTCCAAGAAGCACAATCCATGGCATCAAAGATGGACCAATGAGGAGCCTTCATGGGATGCTCATCCTTTAGCTCATTAAGCTCCTAGGAAATGTCCAAAATTCCCTCCCAAATAATAATTAGATTACTCTAGAATTTCTCATGCAAATCCATGCAACAAACGCTTGAAAATAAAAAAAAAAACTAATAAGATTGTTTCCCGGGTAGGTTGTGTTGTCCTCTCTGTATTGGCTGTAGTTGACTAGGCAAACGGAATTCAATTTTAACGTTCTACCTCTCGTTGGAAAGCTTGAGAGGTTAGCTATCTTTTTTTAAAAGGCGTTGTTTTCATTTAAGGCCGAAAAGATTGTCATAAAGGCCCAAACATCTTTGGAGGTCCCACTGAGCCGAATCCAAACGTGGTTCTCATGCTTTGTTGCTTTGACAAATTTTAAATACTTCCAAGGGAACATTCACCCTCCTTCATAGACCACTTCGGCCGAGTCTTGACATCAAAATGGAAGGGATTGCTTTTTAAGCTTGGACAGAGGCTGAAATCTCCAAGAAATAGGAAGCTACAAAATTAGCAAACACAATAGATAAAACTTTGTAACATGACAATTTTTGGGTCGCCCATATCATGTCAAAAACCATAAACCTAAAAATCTAAACCGTGGACCCTAGACCTTGTATAATAAAACCTTGGAACTCTAAACCTGAAACTAAGAAAACTTGAACCCTAGATTTCTGAATCTTGAACCTTGGGACCCTAAACATTTGATGCATAAACCTTGGACCTTGGAATCCAAAAACCATGAATCTTGAACCTTAGAACCTTGAACCATACACCCTAAGCCGTGAACCTTGGAACCCTTGAACCCTGAAGAGTTGAACTCTAATCCTTGGAACCCTAAACCCTGGTCCCTAGAACACAAAAAGGCATGAACCATGAGCCCTAAACCATAAACCCTAAACATTAAACCTTGAACCCTTAAACCCTAAATCTTGAAACCTTGCACCCTCAACCCTGGAACCCTAGATCCCTGTAACCTTGAACCCTAAACCTTGGAACTCTAAATTTTGGAACCCTTGAACCAAGAACCTTAAACCCTAGAACCTTAGATGTAGAACTTTAAACCTTCAAACCTTAGGCCCTAAAACCCTGAATCTTGAAACAAAAACCTTGAACCCTAAACCATGAGCTCTGGAAACCTTGAGCTCTAGAACCTTAAATAATGGATCCTTGAACCCTGGAACCCTTGAACCTTTAACTTTGAATCATAAACCATGAACCCTAAAACCTTTAAACCTTAGAACCTTGAACTCCAAAAAACTGAACTCTGGAACCCTGAAACTTAAACTTGGAACCTTGGAACCCTAAACCTTGGAACCTGGAACTCTTAACCATGTAACCTTGAACATTGATCCTTGATCGATGGAACAATCGGACCCTAAACCCTAGAGTCCTTAACCTAGAATTGTGGACCCTAGAATCCTTGAACCCTAAACCCTTTATCCCGAAACACTAAACTTTTAACCCTAGAACCCTGAACCCAAAACTTTGGAACTCTAAACACTAGAACCCTAATTCCTAGAACCCAATTCCTGAACCCTGGAACCCTTAACCTTCGAGCCTAGAACCATAGAACCCCGCAACAATGAAACCTTGACCTCTAAACCCTAAACCCTGAACCCTTGAAACCTTGAACCCTTGAACCCTAGAACCGTAAACCCTTGAACCATGAACCCTAGAAACTCTGAACCTTAAACCCTAACCCTAGAACCCTGAACCTTAAACCCTGACTCTGAACTATGAACCCCTAACATTGAACCCTACAACCCTTAAACCAGGAACTTTGAACCATTAAATTATAAACCTTCAACCTTGAACCCTTAAACCTTAAACCCTGAACCTTTGAACCCTAAACCCTAAACGTTGAACCCTAGAACTCTGAACCCTGAACCATGAACCCTGAAACCTAAAATTCTTGATACTTGGAACACTTAAACCTTAAACCCTAAATCCCTAAACATTCAACCCTAAAACACTAAACTTTTGAACACTAAACCCTGAACCTTGAACTTTGAAATATTTGAACCCTAAAGCCTTACCCCTAGAACCCTTAGTACTGAACCCTAAACCATGAATGTCACATCCCAATTTTCATACTTTCTTTTTATGCATAAGAAAATACTATTTTAACATATTTTATAAAAATTACAGCGGAAGACTTAATGATAGTTAAATCCATTTGATAAGAACACCAATTAACCGTATAAAACTTCTTAATTAAACATTGTATTTGTTCAAAACAAAAGGTTAATTTACAAACTTTGATAAATATGTATTATCAATCTCTTTTAAACATTACACATTTCAAAATTCTAAACATCAAAATAAATCTCCCACCGGTCGTCACTTCACGATCCAAGCATCTGCACCGGCTATACCTCCTCCACCACGTTGTATCAATGATAAGGAAAAATCTCCTCACCACTAATCTCATCACCTACAATACAAAGCTTAATCTAATGAGCTTAAGGCTCAATAAATAACCATACCTGATTCCTTAATGCCTACATGAATATACATTTATTAAAACATGTTCAATTTCCGTTCTATTTGATTTCTTGATACTTTTACTTTGGTGTGGGGGTCACAACGTACAGGGAGGGAAAAACACCATTTGGTCTTCTTCACGGGCAGCCCAACGAACACCATTTGGTCCATTTAGGACAGTTCATGAGCACTATATGGCCCGATCCGCAAGACAGCTCATTCCATCCCACCCATCGCTTGATACTTACATGCTTTACATATCGAATATTGAAGATTGCGGAATAGAGGATTGGCACCGTATGGCCTCCCTCGAGACAACCTTACTCTACTGCCTCCACAATATTTGGTTGAATCATCATGAAAACCATGCATGTAAAACATTTTCGTTCTTTTCATAAAACGTGATGCATGATGAATTGTACATATGCATGACATACAACATTCATATAACCTATGATGATAGTATTAAATTTAACTTAACATATCAATCATCAAAAAATTGCAAACAAGCACACAAACAATCCCAAGAGTTTGGGTTGGTGTATTGTGCAATACACCCCAACAGAATATTATCCATACTTAATCTAGCACCTAATCAATTCAAATCATAATCCATAAAGTCTACTCTTTGTATTTTCGTCCCAATTGGGCCAAAGACATTCAGAGTTACTTACTTGAAGTCCTTAGCTTTAAGTTGATCACTCCTTAATCTTCAAAACTTATCACTTGGTAACCTTAATACATAAAAGAAAATTGAGTGAGCAATCTCGGATATACCCTGTTTTGCAGTAACTTCCAACAACTATAACTTGAGATACACAAGTCAAATTACGATGATTCAAATGTCATAAATTTTGTGAACATGTCTACAGTAAGTCATCTGAAAATAGTAAAATCAAATTACCACTTGAAAACCTTGTGACATTTCAAATTCTAAAACTGTGCATATATGTCCGAAATTGGGAAATCTTGATACAACTTTAAAATTCATGCACTAGGAACCATTCTAAACCAACCCAAGCACTTAGATATCAATATAGGGTAAGAATTGATACCTTAGATGAAAGAAAACTCGCATGAAAGTTTCCAAATTCGTGGCTTCCCTATTTTCCTCTTTTCTTGCTTCAATAGTTCACTAAATCTCACTTTTATGCACTAAATACCCTCACACACTTCAACTATCCTTAAATCTTCACTTTTCTCCTACAAAACTACAGAGAACTTGAGAGAAGGAGATGAATTTTGGGGTTTTCCCCATCTGATTGGAAACCCTCTTCATAAAAGCTAAGGAAGAGGTGGAGAAAGCATGAGGTGTTTTCTCCTCATTCCACCCCACTTAAGCTGCTCCCCAAATTCACCAATGATATTCATTTAACTTTAATAATAACATTTTGATTTATATTTTTTTGACACAGAAAATTAAGGTGGAGGTGGAGGAAAGCATGAGGTGTCCATTCAAGTAGGAGGTGTCCATTCTAATAGTAACTAATTAACTTAGGTTAATCTTATGATTGAGAGTTTTATTTATTCTAACTTTCCTTCAAACCCTTCATACACGTAACAATTTTTTCCCTTCATCGATCAAAACTTCTAATTTACCGTACGATCAAAACTAAATGACAAGATCATTGTACCATACACAAAAAGTAAGGGTGTTACAATCCACCCTCCTTACTTGAAATTTTGTCCTCAAAATTACATGTGAAACAACTGAGGATATTTCTTCTCCATATCTTGTTGTCTTTCCCAAGTAGTTTCTTCGATAGAGTGGTTTTTCCACAATACTTTGACTAGTGGAACTTGCTTATTTCTCAATTCTTTTATTTTGGAGTCTAAAATCTCTATCGGCTTCTCTTCATATGTTAAAGTTTGTTCCACTTTGATGCTACTTGGTTAAACTACTTGATTTGGATCACACATAAACTTTCGTAACATTGAAATGTGAAATACATTATGCACTCCTTCCATAGTCGATGGCAACTCTAACTTATAAGTCGTCTTTCATATCTTTTCCACTATATTGAAAGGTTCGATGAATCTTGGAGTGAGCTTTCCCTTTTTACCGAACCGTCTTACTCCTTTGAATGGAGAAACTTTAAGTAAAACTTCATCACCTTTCTCAAACTCCAATTCCCTTCTTCATTGGTCGTCATAACTTTTTTGACGACTTTGTGCCGTTTTGATCCTTTCCCGAATTACTCTCAGTTGCTTAATAGTTTGTTGCAAAATCTCAGGACCATATAATTCAGCTTCACCGACTTCATTCCAATATAGAGGCGACCTACATTTCCTCCCGTACAACACCTCATATGGTGCCATACCAATCGTAGCTTGATAACTATTATTATACGTGAATTCCACTAATGGTAATAACTTACTCCATGTCACTTTGAATTCTAAAACACATGCTCTCAACATGTCTTCTAATATTTGAATTGTCCTTTTGGTTTGGCCATCGGTTTGAGGATGAAAAGCTGTACTAAAAGTAAAACTTGTCCCCATTGCCTTTTGCAAGCTTTTCCAAAAATTTGATGTAAATCTGAGGTCTCTATCCGAAATAATAGAAACTGGAATTCCGTGCAATCTGATTACCTCTTGAACATATAACTCTGCATACTTGTCCATTGTGAAAGTCATCTTTACTGGTAAGAAGTTGGCAGACTTTGTAAGCCTATCAATAATCACCCAAATGGCATCATGGCCTTTTATTGTTTTCGGTAATCCCACAACAAAATCCATTGTGATATGTTCTCATTTCCACTTCGGAATTGGTAAACATTGCAATGTCCCGGCTGGTCTTTGATGTTCAGCCTTGACTTGTTGACATACATAACAAGACTCCACATGTTTTACTATGTCCTCTTTCATACCTGGCCGCCAAAATTGTTGCCTCAAATCATGGTACATCTTTGTACTTTCGGGATGTATTGAGAACATAGATGAATGAGCTTTTGTCAACATGTCTCTTCGTAACTCATACACTTTTGGAGCATACCATCGGTTTCTATACTTTAATATACCATCATTTGAGCAATGTAGTTCAGAAGAAACCGACTCCTTGCCCAACTTGTACCGTTTATACATAAGATCACCTTGTTGAGCTTCTTTAATTCTCTCCAAAATAGTCGGCGAGATTGTTAATGCCATAAGAGTATAACTCAAATCTGACACTACTTCAACCTCAAATCTATCCATCTCTTCTTGAAGTTTCATTGACACTGCCGACAATACAGATTGCACTGACCTCGACTTTCTACTTAGAGCATCGGCTACAACATTTGTTTTTTCAGGATTATACTTAATTTCAAAATCATAATCCTTCACGAACTCGAGCCATCACTGTTGCCTCATATTTAAATCCTTTTATGTAAACAAATGCTTCAAAATTTTATGGTCCGAGAATATCTCACATTGCTGACCATAAAGATAATGTCTCCAAATCTTTAAGGCAAAAACTACCGCCGCTAATTCAAGATCGTGCGTAGGATAATTCTGCTCGTAGTTTTTTAATTGTCTCGAAGCATAGGCGATCACCTTTCCTTCTTGCATTAGAACACATCCCAATCCAATCTTAGAAGCATCACAATAGATACTATATCTTCCTTCTTCTGTCGGAATAGACAAAATTGGGGCCGTTATCAACCTTTGCTTTAATTCGTGAAAACTTTGTTCACATTCCTTGGACCACCAAAACTTCATATTCTTCCTTGTTAATCTAGTTAATGGAATAGAAATCTTTGAAAATCCTTCTATAAATCTTCAGTAGTACCCAGCTAAGCGAAGGAAACTCTGTACTTCTCCAACATTCTTCGGTTGTGCCCAATCCATAACAGCTTGTATCTTTTCTCGATCAACTGAAATACCTTCTTTTGATATAACATGTCCAAGGAAATTAACTTTATCAAGCCAAAACTCACATTTAGAAAACTTGGCATATAACTTATGAAGTTTCAGTGTAGACAATATAGCCTTCAAGTGTTCTATGTGCTCCTCATCCGATCGAGAATAAATTAATATGTCGTCAATAAAGACGATCAAAAATTTATCCAAGAATTCCCTGAATACACGATTCATTAAATCCATAAAGGCCGCTGGTGCGTTGGTCAAGCCAAAAGACATAACTAAAAATTCATAATGTCCATATCTAGTCTGGAATGCAGTTTTAGGAATATCTTCTGTCTTGACCTTCAATTTATAATATCCAGACCTTAAATCAACACATGCACCTTGTAATTGGTCGAATAAATCATTAATTCTTGGCAACGGGTATTTGTTCTTTATCGTCAACTTATTTAACTCCCGATAATCAATGCACATCCTTAATGATCTGTCCTTCTTCTTAACAAATAGGACTGGAGCTCCCCATGGTGAAAAACTCGGACGACAAAACCTTTGTTAATTAAATCTTCTAGTTGTACCTTTAGTTCCTTTAATTCCATTGGAGCCATTCTGTACGAGTTCTTTGATACTGGTTCTGCCCCAGGATAAACATCAATAACAAATTCAATCTCGCGATCTGGTGGTAAACCTGGAAGGTCATCCAAGAATATCTCAGGAAATTCCTTAATCACCAAAATATCGTGCAAGTCTTTTTAGGCTGCTTTTGAACATCAATAATGCTTGCTAGAAAGCCTCCACATCCAATCTCTAATAATTGTTGAGCTTTAATAAACAAAACCATAGACATACTTTGACCATATCGTATAGCTTGAAAGGAATACTCTTCCACATTGGGCGGCTTGATACTAACCACTCTAGTCTGACAATTGATAGTAGCAAAATGTTGAAAGAGCCAGTCCATTCCTAATATAACGTCGTACCCTCTCATATCCATTACTATGAAGTCCCCATACAAACTACGACCACTTACAGAAACAACACAATCAAGTAATATATAATTCAAATGAAATTGTTCTCCAGAAGGTAACATCACATCGTAAAAAAGCTCAGCTACCATTGGTGAACAATCTATTTTAACCACAAACGCAAACGATATAAATGAATATGTAGCACCAGAATCAATTAACACATATGCAGGCACACTATTAATCAAAATAGTACGTGATACCACAGCTGGTTGATCGGCATCTTCGGGTTCAATCATAGCAAACACTCTCGAATTTGCCTTAGGTTGCTCTTTCTTTACTTGGGGACAATCTCTAACCATGTGACCAATCTCTTTGCACGTAAAACAACATCCAGTGCCTGCTACACATTCTCCAAAATGCATTTTTCCACACTTCGAGCACAATTTGGTTTGAGTAGAATCTTGAATTCGCTTTCCTTTATTTGCATCAAACTTATCTTCATTCGGCCTCTTCGTGCCTCTTGATTGTTGTCATACTTTATCTTGTTGAGGTTCAACCGATTTGAAGAACCGCCTTTGAGATTCCCTTCGCTTTTGAAATTTTACCTCGGCCTCCTCAATCTCTAACGCTTTAGTTACCACACTGGCATATGTTACATTCCTTTACCTGATATCTTTACTCCTTGATATATCCCTATCTCCAATCCTTGAGTAAATTGGTATACTTTTAGTTCATCATTAGCAACCAAGTGTGGGGCAAACCTGGATAGTGCTTCAAACCGTCGTATGTATTCAGCTACCATCCCGATTTGTCTTAACTGAATAAACTCCACCATCTTCGATGTACGCACTGCTCTACTAAAATACTTATTGTTGAATACTGTCTTAAATTGCTCCCAAGTCATTTCCGTCACATTGGTAGTTGCCTTTATCGTATCCCACCACAACCGGGCATCATTCTCTAACATAAACACAACACATGTTACTCTATCCCCACCTTCTATTTGGGCATACTCAAATAGATCTTCTAACTTTCGAACCCATTCCTCGGCATATGTCAGATCCGCTGACTGACCATTAAAACATGGCCGGTGAAGACGACGAAATCTTTCACAACTCATTTCTCCTTGATTATTCCTTCGATCACCTCCTTGTGCATCCTTTGTCCTATAATCTTCCAAGTACTCAAATTGTCTACCAATCATATGCACTAACTTGTCAACCACATCTCCGCTACTAGTCCCCTCATTAGCGGGTCTTCTACTTCTCGGCATGATTTCAACGAATCCTAACATTATCACATACAATGCATAAAAACACAATTAAACATTTCATATCAAACAATACTTACAGTGAGTAAGGTATTCCCGTGAAAAGCTTGTATCGTTAAGTAGTCTACAGAACCAATTTTAAAACATGGTGGGCTCTGATACCATACTTGTCACATCCCAATTTTCATACTTTCTTTTTATGCATAAGAAAATACTATTTTAACATATTTTATAAAAACTACAGCGGAAGACTTAATGATAGTTAAATCCATTAAATAAGAACACCAATTAACCATATAAAACTTCTTAATTGAACATTGTATTCCTTCAAAACATAAGGTTAATTTACAAACTTTGATAAATATGTATTTTCAATCTCTTTTAAACATTACACATTTCAAAACACTAAACATCAAAATACATCTCCCACCGGTTGTCACTTAAGGATCCAAGCATCTGCACCGGCTATACCTCCTCCACCACGTTGTATCAATGATAAAGAAAAACCTCCTCACCACTAATCTCATCACCTACAATACAAAGCTTAATCTAATGACCTTAAGGCTTAGTAAATAACCATACATGATTCCTTAATGCCTACATGAATATGCATTTCTTAAAACATGTTCAATTTTCGTTCCATTTGATTTCTTGATACTTTTACTTTGGTGTGGGTGTCACAACGTACAGGGAAGGAAAAGCACCATTTGGTCTTCTTCACAGGCAGCCCAATGAACACCCTTTGGTCCATTTAGGACAGTTCATGAGCACCATATGGCCCGATCCTCAAGACAACTCATTCCATCCCACCTATAGCTTGATACTTACATGCTTTACATATCGAATATTGAAGATTATAGAATAGAGGATTGACACCGTATGGCCTCCCTTGAGACAACCTTACTCTACTGCCTCCACAATATCCGGTTGAATCATCATGAAAACCATGCATGTAAAACATTTTTGTTCTATTCATAAAACATGATACATGATGAATTGTACATATGCATGACATACAACATTCATATAACCTATAATGATAATATTAAATTTAACTTAACATATCAATCATCAAACAATTGCAAACAAGCACACAAACAATCCCAAGAGTTTGGGTCGGTGTATTGTGCAATACACCCCAACAGAATATTATCCATACTTAATCTAGCACCTAATCAATTCAAATCATAATCCATAAAGTCTACTCTTTGTATTTTCGTCCCAATTGGGCCAAACACATTCAGAGTTACTTACTTGAAGCTCTTAGCTTTAAGTTGATCACTCCTTAATCTTCAACACTTATCACTTGGTAACCTTAATACTTAAAAGAAAATTGAGTGGGCAATCTTGGATATACCCTGTTTTCCTCTTTTCTTGATTTAATAGGGCACTAAATCTCACTTTTATGCACTAAATACCCTCACACAGTTCAACTATCGTTAAATCTTCACTTTTCTCCTACAAAACTAGAGAGAACTTGAGAGAAGGAGATGAATTTCGTGGTTTTCCCCATCTGATTGGAAACCCTCTTCATAAAAGCTAAGGAAGAGGTGGAGAAAGCATGAGGTTTTTTCTCCTCATTCCACCCCACTTAACCTGCTCCCCAAATTCACGAATGATATTTATTTAACTTTAATAATAACATTTTGATTTATATTATTTTGACACAAAAAATTAAGGTGGAGGTGGAGGAAAGCATGAGGTGTCCATTCAAGTAGGAGGTGTCCATTCAAGTAGGAGGTGTCCATTCTAATAATAACTAATTAACTTAGGTTAATCTTATGATTGAGAGTTTTATTTATTCTAATTGTCCTTCAAACCCTTCATACACGAAATAATTTTTTTCCCTTCATCGATCAGAACTTCTAATTTACCGTACCATCAAAACTAAATCACAAGATCATTGTACCATACACAAAAAGTAAGGGTGTTACAATGAACCCTAGAACTTTGGATCCCATACCTCTTAAATCCTTAATCTTTAACCCTAGAGCTTTGGAACCCTGAACCCTTGAACCCTATATACAAGAACCTGAACTTTTAACTTTGGACCCTAGAATCCCTTAAACCAATAACCCTAAACTTTAAACCATTAAACCTTGAACCTTTGAACTTAGCACCCTAAGCCCTATGACCTTCAACCTTGGAGCCATGAACCCTAGAAACATGGACCTTGCACCCTAGAACCTCGAAACCTTTGATATTGGAGCCCTAAACCCGTAAACCTTGAACATTGAACTTTGGACCCTAGAACCCCTTGAACCATGTACCCTGGAACCCTTGAATAATGAGCCTCAAATCTAACTCTTGAAACATTAACGCTCAATTTCGGACCCTCGAACAAGCTAAACCATGAATTTGAAATTTGAAACCTGAAACCCTTTAACCCTACATCGCTGAACGTAAACCAAAAACCTTGGAACCCTGAACCTTATAATCCTAAACTCTGAACCCATAACCCTAGATCCATGGACCTAGAACCTTAGAAGACAGAAACCGTAAACCCTGGAACCTAGGAACCCTGATCCCTGGACCCTTAAACCTTAAACATAGACCATAGAACCCTTAACCCTAGAACCCTATAACTCTAAATCCTAAACCCTAGTACCTTGAATCTTGAACCATAAAACCATTAAACTAAGAAGCCAAAACCCTAAAGTATGAAACTCTTAAACCATAGAACCTTGAACCTTGAATCGTCGAACAATCAACCTTGGACCCTAGAACCATATAACCTTTTAACAATGAACCCTAACCCCAACCCTTGAACCTCGAACCTTAAAACCTTAAATGATAAAACTTGAACCCTTTCACCTTGGAACCCTAAAACCTTGGATCCTTGTAACCTTGGATCCTTAAACCATAAAACCCTAAACCCTTAACTGTAAACTTGAGACCCTGAACCCTAGAAACTTGACCCCTGAACCCTCGAACCCTAAAGCCCTTAAACCTTGAACCTTAAATCTTTGAAGAATAACCATAAATCTTGAAACCCACAAACCTTAAACCTTCGACCGTGGAACCCTGAATCTTAAACCTTGAACAATGGAACCCTAAAACCATGAACCCTTTAACCTTGAACCCTAACATGTTGAATCCTTAATTGTGAAAAAATGAACCGTGGAACACTAAACCCTGAACATTTATCCTCGATGTCCGAACCCTAAACCTTGAACCCTTAACCCTAGAAACCTAAACCCTCAAACCCTAGAACCCCATAACCCTTAAACCATAAAACCTAAACTTTGAACCCTCAATCCTCAATCCCAAACCTTAAACCCTAAACCCTAAATATAATGACATGCCACGGGATGCCTGGCATGGAGCCACACCTCAAGGAGCAATAACCCGAGCTTGAACCAAGGAGTTTTTTAATCAATTTGTCTTTTTTGTAGGAAATGTTGAATGCAAAATAACTATGGAGGAACCAACCCCAAAAGACTTGGAGCAGCCAAAACATCTTCTCACTTGGGAAGTCTTGGAAAAGAAGGTCAAGATCAAGGCACCTTCGAGCTTGGAACACCTCGGAAGAAAATGCAAAGCCAAAGCAAGGGTGGAAGGAAACCCGGGTACATGCCTAGTCTAGGTTGGGCATAGGTCGGGCCCCATGGAGCATGGCACAAATTCGACTGGCCTTCCCTTTTTCTAGCTTTATTTATTTTCTTTTAAAATTTTTGCAAAAAAAATTGTTTAGGGTTTTGTGGGTTTTGCATGGGTTTGGTGTGGGTTTCCATGGGTTTGGAGTGGGTTTTAGCTTTTGGAATGGGTTTGTAATTTTGAGAGCTTTGGTTGGCAGCCGATGGAAGGGAAACCAAATTTGGGGACCACTTCCCCTTGGTCTCCCCCAAATCGGGTATATGTTGGGTTGTCCTTTCCCACCTTTCTTTTTGTGCAAGGGCAAATTGGGTAAGCACTTGTGTACAATCTTATTAGATCTCTCTTCTCTCATGTGAAGGAGATTAAAACTCCCTCACCACCGAGCTTGGTACTCAATTGAAATTTGAATACAAAAGGGCTTTGCATTTTCTCCTTTTCTGTGGTTTTTCCGGCAACCAAGACTCGACTATCCGGTGGGTAATATCCAGCGACATCCGAGAGGTTCTCCAAGGTTCTGGCTTTCCTTCCAAGCTAGGGTAAGCTAGGCCATTCTACACGTCTTCAGCCACTCTCTCGTGGTCTTAGGGTAAGCGTGTAATCCCCATTAGCTCATCTCCATCTCCGGTTACTTTACATTTTCCGACCAACCCCCATTTCTTCTCTGATAACGACTTTTTTGGGCACCCGATACTCCCCTCTGCACAACATCCAATTCCCCAAAGTTTTTACCCTCATTTTTGGAGGTTAAGCTCTTCTCTAATCCACAAAAAAACCCTCCCACTCTAGGTTGTTAACTCTGTACGCAACCCGAGAGCTACCTTCCTTAATATCACCTAATTCTGGCCCATTTCTTCCCTCTTTTTCCACCCGAAGCCCTTTTATTTTCCTCTTTCCACTCTTGAAGCTTGTCATTTGGTATCAGAGCCAATCATCCCTTGCCACCTTTCTGCTTTTTTAGTATTTTGGCTATCTTGTGGAGTTAAAGCATGATGACTCGAAGTGGAGCAAACCACAACCCAAACCAAGACCATATTCCACCACAAAATCCACCTCCGGTGACCCCTAACCAAGAAGTTTCAGAGTCAAGCATACAAGGACAACTAGATGAGATCCATAAGAAGTTTGAGATGGTATTCCAAAGGTTGGAGGCAGCATTTCCTCCAATCAGACCCCCTCAAACCCCTTCTCCAAGGAGAAGACTCGGGAGTAGCATGAGGAGGTCACGACATTAAGCAACCGAGGACTCCGATGAAGAGTTCGGTTACAATGACCAACCCACCCGTGAAGATGAAATGAGAAATATCAAGGTAATCACTCCACTTTTTAATGGTTCTTGCAATGGAGATGCATTCCTTGATTGAGTTGAAAAAGTAGATAAAGTATTTTATTGCTATAACTATCCGGAACGGTTAAAGTTACAATTGGTTTCTTTGGAGTTAACAGGGTATGCTAGCTTATGGTGGGATAGTTTGAAGGTCCAAAGGAGGCGTAATGAAGAGGATGATATTCCTACTTGGAGGGCCATGAAACTGTTCATGAGAAAGAGGTTTGTGCCAAGCAACTTTAAGCAAGAACACTTCCTCAAACTCCAATAATTGAAACAAGGAAGTTTTTCGGTGGAGGAATGTTGACCGAATTTGAAACACTTAGGATTCTGTGTGATCTAGATGAACCTGAGGAGAAAATTATTGCAAGGTTTTGCAGGGTTTAAACAAAGAGATTGGAGATATAGTGGAACTACAACCTATTGATATCATGGATGCGATCATTCAACTTGCCATGAAAGTGGAGAGGCAAGTGAAGAGAAAGAGAATGGGGGTGGCTAACCAATTTGCTCCCAAGACCACTGTCACATCCCATTTTCATACTTGCTTTTTATGCATAAGAAAATACTATTTTAACACATTTTATAAAAACTACAACGGAAGACTTAATGATAGTTAAATCCATTCAATAAGAACACCAATTAACCATAAAAAATTTCTTAATCGAACATTTTATACGTTCAAAACATAAGGTTAATTTACAAACTTTGATAAATATGTATTATCAATCTCTTTTAAACATTACACATTTCAAAACATTTTTTTTTCAAAAAACTAAACATCAAAATACATATCCCACTGGTCGTCACTTAACGATCCAAGCATCTGCACCAGCTATACCTCCTCCACCACGTTGTATCAATGATAAGGAAAAACCTCCTCATCATTAATCTCACCACCTACAATACAAAGCTTAATCTAATGAGCTTAAGGCTAAGTAAATAACCATACATGATTCCTTAATGCCTACATGAATATGCATTTCTTAAAACATGTTCCATTTTCGTTCCATTTGATTTCTTGATACTTTTACTTTGGTTTGGGCGTCACAACGTACAGGGAAGGAAAATCACCATTTGGTCTTCTTCACGAGCAGCCCAATGAACACCCTTTGGTCCATTTAGGACAGTTCATGAGCACCATATGGCCCGATCCGCAAGACAACTCATTCCATCCGACCCATAGCTTGATACTTACATGCTTTACATATTGAATATTGAAGATTACGGAATTGAGGATTGGCACCGTATGGCCTCCCTCGAGACAGCCTTACTCTACTCCCTCCACAATATCTGGTTGAATCATCATGAAAACCATGCATGTAAAATGTTTTCGTTCTTTTCATAAAACATGATGCATGATTAATTCTACATATGCATGACATACAACATTCATATAACCTATAATGATAATATTAAATTTAACTTAACATATCAATCATCAAAAAATTTCAAACAAGCACACAAACAATCCCAAGAGTTTGGGTTGGTGTATTGTGCAATACACCACAATAGAATATTATCCATACTTAATCTAGCACCTAATCAATTCAAATCATAATCCATAAAGTCTACTCTTTGTATTTTCGTCCAAATTGGGCCAAAGACATTCAGATTTACTTACTTGAAGTCCTTATCTTTAAGTTGATCACTTAATTCCTTAATCTTCAACACTTATCACTTGGTAACTTTCATACATAAAAGAAAATTGAGTGAGCAATCTCGGATATACCCTGTTTTGCAGTAACTTCCAACAACTATGACTTGAGATACACAAGCCAAATTCAAATAATTCAAGTATCATAATCTTTGTAAAGATGTCTAATTTACGTCATCTGAAGAGAGTAAAATCAAATTACCACTCGAAAACCTTGTAACATTTCAAATTCTAAATTTGTGCAGATCTGTCCGAAATTAGGAAATCTTGATACAACTTTAAAATTCATGCACTAGCAACCATTCTAAACAAACCCAAGAACTTAGATATCAATATAAGGTAAGAACAGATACCTTAGAGGAAAAAAAACTTGCACCAATGTTTCCAAATTCGTGGCTTCCCTGTGTTGCTCTTTTCTTGCTTTAATGGTGCACTAAATCTCACTTTTATGCACTAAATACCCTCACACACTTCAACTATCCTTAAATATTCACTTTTCTCCTACAAAAATAGAGAGAACTTGAGAGAAAGAGATGAATTTCGTGGTTTTCCCCATCTGATTGGAAACCCTCTTCATAAAAAGATAAGGAGGAGGTGGAGAAAGCATGAGGTGTTTTCTCCTCATTCCACCCCACTTAAGCTGCTCCCCAAATTCGCCAATCATATTTATTTAACTTTAATAATAAAATTTTAATTTATATTATTTTTACACAGAAAATTAACGTGGAGGTGGAGGTAAGCATGAGGTGTCTATTCAAGTAGAAGGTGTCCATTCTAATAATCACTAATTAGCTTAGGTTAATCTTATGATTGAGAGTTTTATTTATTCTAATTTTCCTTCAAACCCTTCATACACGTAGCAATGTTTTTCCCTTCCTCGATCAGAACTTTTCATTTATCGTACCATGAAAACTAAATCACAAGATCATTGTACCATACACAAAAAGCAAGGGTGTTACAACCACCCCTCCCTACAATCCCTTCTCTAAGTTTCAGGAGAAACCCCCTTTTGTGTAGCCTTGGTCCCAAAAGAAAGAAGGCGAGGGGAAGCCTAATGATGAAAGCAATCGGCCTCGAGCAAGGGAGATTAAATGTTTCAAATGTCTTGGCTTAGGCCATATTACCTCTCAATGTCCAAAAAAAAGAGTCATGATTCTTAGGGAGGACACTAATAAAGCAGTGAGCTAGGAGGAAGTGCTGGAAGATGCCCGAGAGGAGCAAGAACCTGAGGAGGAGATTTTCCAAGCTCAAGAGGGACCCATTTTGATGGTGATCCGAAGAGTTCCATCCTCCGAAGTCCAAAGTGAAGATTTCCAAAGGCAGAACATATTCCATAGTAGATGCCTTATTCACGGGAAGGTATGCTCTCTTATCATAGATGGTGGGAGTTGTACAAATGTACCATTTCTGGATCTTGTTGAAAAATTAGGGCTCGAGACTATAATGCACCCGAACCCATAGAAGTTGAGATGGTTGAACGATAAAGAAGACATAAAGGTAACCAAACAAGTTAACTTGGAGTTTTTAATTGGTGGATACAAAGATAAAGTGCTTTGTGATGTGGTGTCGATGAGTGCAACTGGTCCTTCATGACGGGTACACCAATCACTACTCCTTCAAGTTTCAAGGGAGAGCAATCAAGCTAGCTCCCCTTGGCCCAGATCAAATTGCTAAAGATGAGACAACAAGAAAGGAAGGTATGACTAAATCCAACTTTTTCATATCTAAGAAAGAGATGTTGAAGTCTAGTTTGGAAGGAGGGCCGATTGTGATGCTAATGTTCCAAGAGAGGATGGAGAAAATTGAACCGGTTCCTAAGGAGGTCCTAACACTTCTAGAGGAGTTCCAAGACGTTTTTCCCAAAAAGTTGCCACAATGGTTGCCACCTCGTAGAGGCATAGAACACCAAATTGATCTAGAATCGGGAGTGGTGCTTCCAAATCGGCAATCTTATAGGTTGAATTCTGAGGAAGCCAAGGAGCTTTAAAGGCAAGTCCAAGAGCTCCTAGACAAGGTGTACATTTGGGAATCATTGAGTCCTCGTGCCGTACCAGCCCTATTGGTCCCAAAGAAGGATGGTAGCTTGTGGATGTGTGTGGATAGCCGAGCCATCAATCAAATCACAATCAAGTACTGATTCCTGATTCCTAGGCTCGAAGACATGTTGGATGAGCTTAGTGGGGATTCTTAATTCTCTAAGGTTGACTTGAAGGGCGGTTATCATCAAATAAGAATGAAGGAAGGAGATGAATGGAAGACGACTTTCAAAACCAAGTACGGGATATTTGAATGGTTAGTAATGCCTTTCAGGCAATCTAATGCCCCTAGAACATTTATGAGGCTCATGCATTTTGTCCTTAAGGAATTTCTGGGAAAGTTTATTATTGTTTATTCTGATGACATATTGGTATATAGCCCGAATTTGTCTAGTCACCTTGGACATCATTGAAAGTTATTTAATACACTCCAAAAAAACTAATCTTTTTGGTAACTTGAAGAAATGTACTTTTGTGCAAGAAAGGGTAAATTTGCTTGGATTTATTATTTCTAAGAATAGCATGGAAGTGGATGATACCAAAGTCAAATCTATCCAGGATTGGTAAACTCCCAAGAATGTTTCGGATGTGAGGAGCTTCTGTGGACTTGCCTCCTTTTATAGGCAGTTTATCCAAGGGTTTAGTACCATTGTTGCTCCTTTGACAGACTGCACTAAGAAGGGAAGAGAAATTCAATGGTCGTCTAGTTGTCAAGAAAGTTTTGAAGTGATCAAGCGCAAACTATGTGAGGCACTCATACTTATGTTTCCCGACTTTAATAAGATTTGTGAAGTGGAAAGTGATGCTTTGGTTTTTGGAATTGGGGATGTTCTTATGCAAGATGGATGACCTATAGCCTACTTTAGTGTGAAGGTCAAAGGTGCCGCACTAAACTACTCAACTTATGACAAAAATTTCTACTCGGTAATTCGTGTTCTAGAGGTATGGCAACATGACATGTTTCCCAAGGAGTTTATTAGTCACACTGACCACAAAGCCCTCAAGCATATAAAGAGTCAAGGCAAGCTAAACTAGAGGCATGCCAAGTGGGTAGAGTTCCTTGAAAGGTATCCTTGCATCATCAAGTACAAGAAAATGGATTGGAATGTGGTGGTCGATGCTCTCTCAAGGAGGTTTGATTCGACAAAGGAAGCTTATAAGGGGGATCAAGTCTTTGGTCATTGGTATGAAATGAGTTTAAAGAAGAAGGATTGCGGGTATCATATCATGAATGGCTATTTATTCAAAGGAGGAAAGCTTTGCATTCCTAAGGGGGGATCAAAGAGTCTCTCATCAAAGAGGCTTGGCAAGAAATTGTTGTGAGTAGAAGACCTTGGAAGCGCTCAAGGAACACTTTGTTATAACTATTCGGAAAAGGCCAAACTACAATTGGTTTCTTTAGAGTTGATCGGCTATGCTAGCCTTTGGTGGGATAGTGTGAGATTCCATAGAAGACAATGAGGGAGATGATGAATTTTTGACATGGAGAGCAATGAAAATGCTCATGAGAAGGCAATTTGTTCCAAGCCATTATAAACAAGAGCTTTTCCTCCAAGTTCAAACTTTGAAGCAAGGCACCCTCGGTTGAAGACTATTTAGCCAATTTTGAGACCTTATGGATCCGATGTGATCTTCAAGAACCCGAGGAGCAAATCATAGCAAGGTTCCTTAGAGGCCTAAAGAAAGAAATCAGAGACATTATGGAGTTACAACCGTTTGATAATATGGATGTTATCATTTAACTTGCTATGAAGGTGGAAAGACAAATCAAGCGGAAAGGAAAAGGTTTTTCTAACCGGTTTGTACCCAAGGCCACGCCCCTGCTCAAACCATTTCCTAAGAATGAAGATAAGCCACCATTTGTTAAGCCTTGGAGTCAAAAGAAGGAATTTGAAGTAAAGCTAAAAGATGATGGTACTCGGCCTAGGTCAAGGGAGATCAAGTGTTTTAAGTTTCTCGGCCTTGGCCACATTGCCTCTCAATGCCCTAACAAATGAGTGATATTTCTTCTTGAGGGGTCTAATGAGGTTATTAGTGAAGAGGAAGACACGGTTAAGACTAGTGAAGAGCAAGAGCCGATGAAGGTTTGCCATGCACAAGAAGGACCTCTCTTGATGGTGATCCACCAAGTTCTCACCACCGAAACCCAAGGTGAAGGGGTACAAAGAGAGAACATCTTCCATAGTAGATTCCTAATTCAAATGAAGGTATGTTCCTTGATTATAGATGGAGGAAGTTGCACCTTTATGAGAGTCATGCATTTTGTTTTTAAAGATTTCTAGGGCAAATTATAGTTGTCTATTTTGATGATATATTGGTGTTTAGTTTGGACTTTTGTACTCACCTTGCTCACCTTAGATTGTTGTTTGATACACTCCGAATAGTTAAATTGTTTGGCAATTTGAAGAAGTGTGCTTTTGTGTAAGAGAGAGTACACTTTCTCGAAGAGTATGTCGGAAGTTAGGAGCTTTCATGGCCTTTCATCCTTTTACCGAAGGTTCATACAAGGGTTTAGTTCAATTGTAGCTCCTTTGACCGATTGTACAAAGAAGGGAAAGGAGTTTGAGTGGACTCCCGGTTGCCAAGAAAGTTTTCAATTGATAAAGGCCAAGTTGTGCAAGGCACCCATGTTACTGCTCCCCAATTTCAATATGGTCTTTGAGGTTGAATGTGATGCTTCGGAGCTAGGCATTGGTGCAATTTTTATGCAAGAAGGGAGACCTGTGGCCTACTTTAGTGAGAAGCTCAAGGGTGCCATGATTACTTACTCAACCTATGACAAAGAGTTCTATGCGGTGATCCAGCACTTGAAGTGTGGCAACATTATCTTCTCTCAAAATAATTTATTATACATACGGATCATCAAGCCCTCAAACACCTAAAGAGCCAAGGAAAGTTAAATCGAAGGCATTCCAAGTGGATGGAATTCCTTGAAAGGTTCCCGTACATCATCAAGTTCAAGAGGGGAGAAACCAATGTGGTGGCCGATGCCCTCTAAAGGAGGATTGTTCTCCTAACCGAACTTACCACTAAATTCTTTTGTTTTGCTTGGATCAATGATGCTGATAAGGAAGACCAAGATTTTGGCCAATGGTATAAACAGTGTTTAAAGAAGCAAGAATGTGGATACTACCTTATGGATTCTTCAAGGGAGGCAAACTTTGCATCCCTCATGGCGGAATCCGAGAGACTCTCAACAAGGAGGCTATGGTGGGGGTTTGGAAAGTCATTTTGGTGAGAAGAAGACCTTAGAAGCACTTTAAGAGCATTTTTCTTGGCCTCACTTGTTTCAGGATGTGCACAAAGTGGTGGAAAGGTGCATCATTTGCAAAAAGGCCAAAAGTAGGGTCCTTCCCCAAGGGTTATACATGCCCTCGCCCCTCCCAAGTCATCCATGGGTGGAAGTAAGTATGGACTTTGTTTTGGGATTACCTCGGACTAGTAGAGCTAAAGAATGCATTATGGTTGTGGTTGACTGGTTCTCCAAGATGGCTCATTTTATAGCTTGCACTAAGACGGATGAGGCTAGCCAAATTGCCGATTTGTTCTTCAAAGAGGTTGTTAGATTGCACAGCATCTCGAGGTCTATTGAATCGGATCGGGACACCAAGTTTTTAAGCGCATTTTGGAAGACCTTATGGAGGAAGGTGGGCACAAGCTCCTCTTTCCATCCTCAAACCGACGGGCAAACAGAAGTGGTGAATAGAACCTTGGGGAGTTTGCTTAGAAGTGTGGTTAGCAAGAAGCTCACATATTGGGATGTCCAACTCCCATACATTGAGTTTGCCTACAACTGAAGTGTCTATAGTGCCACCAAAATGACACCATTTGAAGTGGTGTATGGTTTCAACCCCTTGACTCCCCTTGAATTATTATCGTTGCCCTCCAAAGACATTGTGAATTGTAATGGGGCTAGCAACAAGTGAAGAAGATGCATGAGAAGGTAAGTAAGGTACTCCACAAGAAGAATGAGTATTATGCTAAACAAGCTAACCGAGGAAGAAAAGACATTAACTTCAATGTGGGAGACTTAGTGTGGTTACACTTGAGGAAGGAAAGATTTCCCAAGCAAAGGCGCTCGAAACTTTTACCAAGGGACGATGGTCCCTTCAAGATTGTGGAGAAGATCAATCAAAATGCTTACAAGCTTAAACTTCCCGGAGAGTATGGAGTCTCGGCCACCTTCAATGTCCAAGATATTTCTCCTTATTTGGGGAATGAGCAAAAAAGAACAAGAGGAGGAAGAAAACTCCTTGGATTTGAGGTCAAATCCTCAAGAACCCGAGGAGGATAATGTGCAATGGGAGACCAAAACTGAGAAGACATCCCGAGGGCCTATAACCCAAGCCCGAGCCAAGAAGTTTGCTAACATAATTGCTCATTTTGTAGGGTTATTTATGCAAGGAACCTTGATGGAAGAGCCAACTTTGGATGATCAAGGACAGCCCAAACATCTTCTCACTTGGGAATTTTCCACAATACCTGCGGAGCAAGGTGGAGAAAGAGAGATAGAGGTGGACCGAGACAACATAAACCTAGCCGAGGGTCTGACCATTGCATGGTCCATCCAAGATCTGGAGAAGGGAAGTCCAAGCCCATTTCCCTCGGGTACTTCATCAGCCCAAGTTCACATGGAGAGATGAAGACCAATTTTTTTGTCATTTAGTGTTTTGTTCGTTTTTCGGCTAAACAATTTCCGAGTGAAAAAAGGTGGTTTATTTTTGTTAGAATTAGGGTTTTATTTGCTGAAGGGTTAGTCACATGAAAACCCTCTTTTGTGCTTCAGATGGGGGTGTTGAAGGGGGGACCATGGTCAGCCTTGGTGCCTCCTTTTCGGGTAACTTCTAGGAGGACCACCTAGCTGTTTTTCTTCGTTGTTTTGCCATTTTGGGTAATGTTTTTTTTTTTTAATTTTCGAGAGCCCACCATTCCGAGCTTGAGGGTGCTTTTAAGCTCACTTTGAGCTCATTTGTATTCAGTGAAGTTTGAAATGAAAGACTACATTTTGCATATCATTTCCTTGGTGGTTTCTCCTCCTCCAAGACTCGGGTTTTCCGGTGAGTTATATCTGGAAACCACCTAGAGCTCCACTCCGATTTTGGCTATCATTCAAGCTTGGGATAGCTAGGCCATACCACACTCCTTAAACCACGTTCTAGTGGAAACCAATGTAAGGGTGTGAACCCCAAAGCTTCTCCTCCGTTCGGGTTTATCCCTCCGTTTACAGCTTTCCAATCTTCCTTTCCCGAGAGCTCATTTTTAGCCCTCTAGCCATTTTCTGCATATCTTCTGATTCCCTCTTCTATTTACCGTGATATTCCCTCTTCTATTTATCGTGATCTTGCCGGAGACATTTGATCCTGATTTTCCCTCTCCTGAGCAAACCTTTCCCATTTTCCCGTCTTTCCTCTCTCCATTTCTCCTTAACCAACCCAACCCCCATTCCCATAGCACATCACAAAAGGATAACTCTCGAGGTTGCCGAATGTTACTTGGTGCCAAAAAACACAACCAATGAAAATGCTTGAAGCATGATTTTTCAATAATTCAAAACTGATTCAAAATGCCTCACAAAGAAGACTTAAACTCACCCTAGCAGCTGAGAATTAGGAGGCCAATCAGAGGGCAACAACACACCCTTACCTGATTTGACACACCATAAATGGATGGAGTGGGGGGGCATGTCCTTGGACCCCTCAAAACTTGTCTCCCACTCTTCTCTTGGAAATATCAGCTATCCAAGAGAGAGAGAGAGAGGTCAACAACACAAAAAATAAAAAAATAAAACCCACAAACCAACAAAACCCATGAAACCCATGGCTTACCCATGGATACCCATGGGAAACCCATTTTGCAAACCGTAACCCTAAAAGTAAATTTTTAAAGCTAACACAAAAAGCAAACAAATTCAAGGGCTAAGAGTAAGGCGTCCTTATCCCTTGAACCATGAACTTTAATCTCTAAAACCCTTAACCCCTAGAACATTGGAACCCTAAACCCTAGAACCCTGAATCTTGGAACCCATAACCTTGGACCTTGGAACCCTATAATCTTGCAACCCTATAAACATTGAACTCAAAATTTAGAACCTTGAAACCAAAACCCTAGAACCTTGAACACAGAAACCCTGAACCTTGGAAGCCTTGGAAAGCTAAAACCTATGAACCTTAAACCCTAACCCTAAAACTCTGAACCTTGAACCTAGAACCCTCGAACACGGAACCCCGAACCTTGAAACCTTGAACCTTGAACCCTAAACCATTAACTCTGAACACTTAACCTTGGACCCGTGGAACGCTAGAACCCATAAACCCTTGACCCTTGAACCCTAAAACCAAAACCCAGAACTTTGAATCCTTGAAGTATAAACCTTAATCCCTAAACCCATAACCTTGAGCCCTTGAACATTGAACCCTAAATCTTGGATCCTTTAACCCTAAACCCAGAACCCTGAAACCTTAAAATGCAAACCCTAAACCTTGAATTCTAAACCCTAAAACCCTAGAACCATCATAAAACCTCAAATCATGAACCAGGAAACCTTCAAACTTGTAACCTTAAATGGTGAAATCGTGAATCTTGAACCTGAAACCTTTGAATACTAAAACATTGAATCATTGAACCCCAAACCTTACAGCCCGAAACCTTGAACCTTAGAACACTAAACCTTGAAACACTAAACCCTGAACCATGAACCATGAACCATGAACCCTAGAACCTTGGAACCCTAAACCCATATCCCTTGAACCCTATATCCTGAATCCTAAACACTAAACCCTAGAATCGTGGAACCCTCAACCGATGAATCCTATAGCCTTCAATTCGGAACCCTGAACTCTTGAACCCAGAAAAATAGGAACATGAATCCTTAACTTTAGACCCAAAAACCCCTTCAACCAAGAACACTAAAGTTTAAACCGTGTAACCCTTGAACCCTAGAACATTAAACCCTGAACCCTAGAAACTTGGACCTTAAACCCGGGAACCCTAGAACTCAAAACCTTTGAATATGGAACGTTAAAAAATTAAACCATGAACCCTAAACTTTAGACCCTAGAACCGCTCAAACTCTGAACCAGAACTTTGAACCCTAAAACCATCAAAACCTACAACCCTTATCCCTTAAACTTGGAACCTTGATACTTAAACCATGGAACCTTGAACCTTGGAAACCTAAACCCTAAACTCTAAAACCCATGAACCATGGAACCTTGAATCATGAACCCTAGAAACCTTAACCGCAATCCTTGGAACCCTAGAACCCTTTAACAATGAACCATGAACCCTAAACCTTTAACCCTAAACCCTTCAACCCAAAACCTTGAAAATGTTAACTCTAAAGCCTAAACCCTGATCCTTTGAACCCGAGAATCCTAGAAGCCTAGAACCTTGTAACCATGGAACCTCAAAACCTAAAACCCTAAACCATAAACCCTAAACCTTGCAACCATAAACCCTAAACCCTAATGTAGTCACTCATCTTGAGTTGATTCATTCAACCAAATGTGGCTATAATTTCAGCTTACTTAGAGTCTACAAATACCTAACTTGAGGATAGTTATAATGAGCTTTGTGATATTGAAAATTAGAGTGCATTGGAATTTCTTTGGAATTCATTTTCTAAGCTCCTTTCTAATCGAACTCCGGTGATTCATATCCGGCCGTCAGAGAAGAACCTTCAATTGAGCTTACTTTCGAGCTAATGAGTTGAGTTTTTTTTACTGCTTTCCATCATCATTGTAAGGAAGAAAGGTTAATAGCAAGTTCCTTTTAGCTCTTCCCTCCATTTCGTGATCATTATCCTCATCAAACTCTCCAAAAATCAGCCATAAATTCTTCATTCCCGAATGCATTCTGACCTGCATACAATCGGCTAACCTACACCAAAACTGTCCTTCCATTTAAATTTCGTGTCACTTGGTATCAGAGCTTAAAATCTCTTCCCACATTTCCATTTCTAATTTGGTTATCTTAATACACTTGCAATTAAGTGATGATGACTCGAAGTGGAGGTTCACACCAAAACAACCGATAAACCAATCCACAAAACCACCCTTCTACAACACCAATCCATGAGGTAGCTGATCTAGCTACAAAGGAAAAATTGATGAAATTAATAAGAAGCTGTAGTTATTATTGCAAAGTTTGGATGCCAATCCACCCTCATATGAGAGTTCCTCCAAAGAGAAAACTCGAAAGTGGCTTATTTGCTTCAAAACAGCCAGCTATCTATGAATCTGAGGGAGGCTATGATGTGCATGAGCAATTCAACCGTGATGATGATATGACAAACATTAAGGTATCAATTCCTTCCTTCAATGGTTCTTGCAATGGGGATACATTTCTAGATTGAGTTGAGAAAGTTGATAAGATCTTTGATTGTTATAATTATTCAAAACAGATGAAAATAAGATTAGGCTCTTTGGAACTAACAGGTTATGCTAGTCTTTGGTGGGATAACTTAAGGGCTCAAAGAAGGCGTGAAGGTGATGAGATTTGAAGATGTTGATGAGAAGACTACAAGCAAGAGCTCTTTCTACAACTTCAATCACTAAGATAAGCTAACCTTTCGGTTGAAGATTATTTAACCGAGTTTGAAACTCTTTGAATTTGTTGTGATCTTAATGAAACTGAAGAGACAATTATGGCAAGGTTTCTAAGAGGCTTAAATAAATAAATAGAAGATATAGTGGAGTTACAACTACTAGATTCAATGGATGTCGCCATACAACTTACCATGAAAGTGGAGCAGCAAGTAAAGAGGAAAGGTAAGGGTGCTTTCAATTGGTACACCCCTAAACCTAACGATGCTTACAAACTTCTAGCAAAGGTGGAAGATAAATCTACATCTATCAAGTCATGGCCTTAAAAGATAGATGGAGAGGTTAATGCGGTTATAGAGAACACTCGGCCTAGAGCACAAGAAATGAAATGTTTAAAATGTCTTGGTTTAGGCCACATTGCTTCACAATGCCCTAACAAATGGGTAATAACCCTAAGGGAGGACACTAATGAAGTAGAAAGTATAGATGAAGCTATATAAGACATAGAAAAAAGAAAGAGAATGAAGTAGAAACTTGTTTTGCTCAAGAGGGTCCCTTACTTATGGTGATTTGTCGGGTATTGACTTCACATGCCCAAAGTGAAGATCAAAGGGAGAATATCTTCTATAGTAGATGCCTCATCAAGGGAAAGGTATTCTCTCTTATTATTGCTGGAGGTAATTGCACTAATGTAGCCTCTCATGACCTTGTAGATAAATTTGGGATTGAAACTATGGCATATCCGAGCCCTTACAAATTGAGGTGGCTGAATGATAAGGAAGACATCAAAGTAACCAAGCAAGTGCAATGTGAGTTCTCTATTGAAGGCTGCAAGGACAAGGTATTATGTGATGTGGTACCTATGAGTGCTAGCAACTTACTTTTAGGAAGACCGTGCCAATTTGACAAAAAAATTATGCATGATGGCTACACTAATCAATATTCATTCAAGTTTGAAGGGAGATGCATCAAACTAGCACCACTAGATCAAAAGAAAATTGCTAAGGATGAGGTTAAAAGGAGAGAAGGTATGGCTGAAACAAATTTTCTTATGTCTAAAAAGGAATTGTCTAAGTCTGTCTGAAATGGTGCTCCCTTTGTGATGATCTTGTTCCAGGAAAGAGTTGAGGAGATTGGAAAGATTCCTAAGGAGGTTTTAACCTTGCTTAAGGAGTATCAAGATGTGTTTTCAGAAGAGCTACCTCTATGGTTGCCACCCTTTCAAGGTATTGAACATCAAATTGACCTCCAACCAGGTGCGGTGTTACCTAACCGACCTTCTTATAGAATGAACCTGAGGAAGCAAAGGAGTTACAAAATCAGGTACACGAATATTTATCTAGAGGTTATATATGTGAATCAATGAGTCCTTGTATAGTTCCTACTCTTTTGTGCCTAAGAAGGATGGGAGTTTCTGCATGTGTGTGGATAGCTGAGCCATCAACCAAATTACTATCAAGTATAGGTATCTGATTCCTAGACTTGAAGACTTGTTAGATGAACTTAGCGGAGCAGATTGCTTCTCTAGATTGGACTTGAAGAGGTTACCATCAAATACGAATGAAAGAAGGAGACGAGTGGAAAACCACATTCAAAACAAAGTTTGGACTCTTTGAATGGTTAGTGATGTCTTTCAGATTATCTAATGCTCCTAGTACTTTCATGAGATTGATGCATTTTGTACTTCAAAATTTCTTGGGGAAATTTGTTATGGTATATTTTAATGGCATCTTAGTTTATAGCTCATATTTGAATACTCATCTTGATCATTTTATAATGTTGTTCGATACTCTTTGGGATACTAAGTTATTTGGAAATTTGAAGAAGTGTACCTTTGTCCAAGAGAATATTCACTTTCTAGGGTTCATCATCTCTAAAGATGGCATGGAGGTGGATGATTCCAAAGTTGAAGCTATAAAAGCTTGGCCTACTCCCAAGAGCATCACCGAGGTTAGAAATTTTCATGGTCTTGCTTCATTTTAAAGAAGATTTATTAAGGGCTTTAGCTCTATTGTCGCCCCTTTAACTGATTGCACTAAGAAGGGAAAGGAGTTTGCATGGACTCCCAATTGTCAAGAAAATATTGAGTTAATCAAACTCAAGCTTTGTGAAGTCCCTATTCTAATGTTACGCGATTTCAACAAAGTTTTTTGAAGACACTTTGGAAAAGAGTAGGTACGAAATTTCTCTTTAGTACATATTTTCACCCTCAAACAGATGGACAAACCGAAGTACTTAACCGCACTTTGGGAAATTTGTTGAGAAGTATTGTGAGTAAGAAACGCACGGATTGGGACATACAACTCCCTTACATTGAATTTTCATACAACCAAAGTGTTCATCAATCGACTCAAATGACTCTTTTTGAGGTAATTTATGGTTCCAATCCTTTAACTCCTATTGATATATTGCCTTTTCCTAACAATAAAGTGACCAATCTGGATGGAGCCAAGAAGGTCGAATTAATAAAGCACTTGCATGAAAGGGTTAGCCGATCTATTTAAAAGTCTAACGAGTCCTATGCTAAGTATGCTAACCGAGAAAGAAAAGCGATGAATTTTTAAGTGGGAGACTTAGTATAGTTGCATTTGTGTAAGAAAAGGTTTCCAAGACAAAGGGATTCCAAACTTGCACCAAGAGCTGATGGTCCTTTCAAAATTTTGGAGAAGATTAATTGGAATGCTTATAAGCTTGAGTTGCCTGGAGAATATGGGGTGTCAGCTACTTTCAATGTTTAAGACTTGTCTCCTTACATTTGGGAAGTAAGAGATGATTTGGAGGAAGAGCTTCAGTCTCTAGATTAAGGAAAAATCCTATAACACCACGGGAGGATGACACGCCTCGGGTTCCCCTTCCTCAAGGTGCCATTACCCAAAACTAAGCCAAAAGATTTCCTAATTTGTTTGTTCATTTGGCAGGGATAATATCTAATGAAATATAGTTTATGGAGCCCTCTTCCAATGATCAAGAGCAACCCAAGCATCTTATTTCATGGATGGATCAAGGAGAAGAAGTGAAGTGTACCCGAGAAGATAGCATTTGGCGCACTTGGTTTCTAGCATTGCATGCTCCATGCAGTATTATTTATTTACAAACTTTTGTTTTATTTTAAGCTCATTTCACGCTTAATTTCGTTCACATTAGAAATGGCATGGGTATGACATGGGTTTTATGGGTTTCTTATGGGTTTTATGGGTTTCTTGTGGATTTTATGGGTTTCTTATAGGTTTTATGGGTTTTTATTTTTTAATTAGCAGCCAACTCTCTCCCTTCACGTTAAGGAAGTTTATTTTCCTCCATATGATGTTAGTTAGCTGCTAAGAAGTCTCTAGAATTAGTTTTCCTCCTTTTTCATTTTCAAGATGAATGAAGTCACTTATCTTGAGGTGATTCATTCAACCGAATGTGGCTATAATTTCAGCTTACTAAGAGTCTATAAATACCTCACTTGAGGATAATTGTAATGAGCTTTGTGATATTGAAAATTAGATTGCATTGGCATTTCTTTGGAATTCATTTACTAAGCTCCTTCTCGATCGAACTCCGGTGAGTCATATCTGGCCCGAGAAGAACATTCAACTCAGCTTACTTCTGAGCTTCTAAGTTAAGTTTTTCTTGCTGCTTTCCATCATCCTTGCAATGAAAAAAGGTTAGTGCAAGTTCCATTTAGCTCTTCCCTCCATTTCGTGATCACTATCCTCCATCAAACTCTTCAAAAATTAGTCATGAATTCCTTATCCACGAATGCATTCCGACCTCCATAAAATCGCCCAACCTTCATCAAAACCATCCTTCCATTTCAATTTTGTGTTAGTAACCCAGTAATAGTAGAATCTTGAACCCTTAGTCGTTGAACCTTGAATCTTGAACCACGTACCCTAAACCCTTGACGCCTGAACCTTGGAACCCTGATCCCTAAACCTTGAACCTTCAAGCTAGGAACCAAAAATCATAAACCCTAAAATCCTCAAACCTTGACCCTTAAACCCAAAATCTTGAACCATGAAGACTGGAACCATGAAACCTCAAACCTTAACCCATAAACCTAGAACACAAAATCCTTAATCTTGGAACATTGAACCTTGGAACTCTAAACCCTGAACCCTGAACAACAAACCTAGAATCCTGAACATTAGAAACCTTGAACTTGAACCCTTAACCTTGGAACCTTGAATCTTGAAGCCTAAACCTTGGACCTTGGAACTATGAAACCCTCCACCCTGGAATCAATAACTCCATAGAACCCTTAATTCCTGAACCTTGAACCCTTCAACCCTGACACTTGAACTCTGAGTGCTGAACTTTGGACCTTATAACCCATAGAACCTTGAACCCTAAACTTCAAACCCCAAAACCCCTCGCGAACCCAGAACTCTGAACCATATAACCCTGAACCTTGGAACCTTGAACTGTGGAAAATTGAACGTTGAACCCTAAAACAATGGTACTCTAGAACCTAGAATATGGAACCTAAAACCTTTAACGCTAAACCTTGGACCCTATAACCCCTTCAACCTTGAAACCGGAAACCTTTGAATAATGAGCATTAAACCCTTGACCCTTGAACCCTTAAACCCTAAGCCTTTAAGCCATGAACCCTAAACCCTCGAACCTTGAACGCTAAACTCATGAATCTAGAGCCCCTTGAACCCTTACCCCTGAACTATAAACCCTGAAACTCTTGAGCCCTAAAACCCTGGAACCCAGAACCTTGATACCTTGACTGCATAAACCCTTGGAACGTTAATCTTTGAACCTCTAATCTTGGCACCCTAAACTGTGAACCCTAGACTCCTAAAACAATGTATCCTTGGAACACTGAACCCTTGAACCGTAAACCCTAAACCCTGAACTCGTATCCCTGAACCCTGAACGCTTAAACCCTAGAACCCTGAACCCTGAACACTAAAAAATTGAAACACTGTAATCTTGGAACCTTAAACCCTAAATCTACGAACCATGAACCCTTGAACCTTGGAACCCTAAACCATAGAAACCTGAATCTTACAACCTTGAACCTTAAACCCTGGAACTATAGAACCCTAAACCATTAACCTTGGAACCCTAGAAACCTTGAATCGAGAAGTTTGAACCAATAAACCCTGAACACTTGACCCTAAAACCTGAACTTCAAATCCTAAAACCCTTGAACCTAAAATCTAGTAACCATTAAACCAGATCCCTAGAGTTTGAACCCTAGACCCCTAGAATCCTAGACCCAGGACCCTAAACAAAGAACCCCAAACCCTAAAATCCTGAAATTTAGAACCCTAAACCTTTAGTCCTTAACTCTAGTACCCTGGACCTTGGAACCCTAGAACCATGGACCTTGGACCCTAACCCTTTAATCTAAACCCAAGAAACCTAAACTCTAAACCCCAAACCCTGGAACCCTAGAACCCTAAACGTTAAACGTTAAACCTTGAAACCATGAACCTTGGAACCATGGAACCCTGGAACACTTAATCCTGACCTTGGAATTCTAAATCTTTGCCTTGGATTTTTGAACCCTAAACCCTAGACCCTAGAACCCTTAAATAACGAGGCTTGAACCCTTCAACCCTAAATCCTAAACCCTAGACCCTATATCCCTTCGATAACGAGCCTTGAACCCCTAAACCCTAAACCAGTAAACCCTAAATGCTGAATTGTTGATTATAGAACCCTTTGATCCTTAAACTATGGAACCCTGAATGCTGGAACTTGAAATCTAGAACCCTAGAATGTGGAACCTTGGAACCCTGAAACCTGGAACCCTAGAACTCTAAACAATGAACGCTAGAATCCTGACCATAGAACCTTGAACCTAGGAACCTTAAACCTTTGACGCCTAAACTCTGAACCTTGGAATCATGGAACCTTGAACCTTATACCCTGAAAACATAAACCCTAAACCCTAAAACCTAAACCCTAAACCCTAAACTTTGTGTAACGACCCTCATTTTATGTTAAGAATTTATG
>QAOC01030672.1:0-26688 GCA_003255005.1 Begonia fuchsioides
AATTTCATATTTTGGGTTGGTGGAGAAACAACTCCATTATATTTCCTACTCTTTCTAAATTGGCACGTGATCTACTAACACATTTGATCTCGACTGTAGCATCAGAGTCTGCTTTTAGTGCAGGTGGACGTGTGTACGATGATCGACGAGGGAGTCTGGCACCGGATCTCGTGGAGGCAGTCATCTGCATGAAGGATTGGAACGACGCCGTCACAAGAGATCAACAACGCGAAGATACCATTGCTCAAGAATTCTAACGTTTGGATGTCGACAACGACTAGATTTTCATTCATATATGAAATTGTAATTTGATTTTATATTTTTACTACGAAGTTGTGTTTTTTTTTACATTTTGCACATGATTTACAATTAGATAGGTGCTAACCTAGTTGGAATGTATCTAATATGTAGTGATGCAAATGTAAAACTTACAATGAAATAAATTTTTCAATTACATGTCATTGTCATTTTATATGTTAATAATAAACGTTTATTATAAGATATTATTGCAAATTATGTAAAAAATTAAACTCGGCTCGTTAGGCTCGGCTCGGCTCGTTTAAGCTCGGCCGGCTCACTCGGGCTCGGCTCGTTTGGCTCGAGGCTCGCGAGCCGGCTCGAGCCAATTTTTTTTTTCAAAAAGCTCGACAAGCTCGGCTCGACAGGCTCGGCTCGATTGGCTCGCCAGGCTCGACGAGCCTGAACTTTTCCGGCTCAACTCGCTCGTTTAGGCTCGTTTGTCAGCTCTAGTCATATGACACTGTTGCACCGTCATAACCCGTTGGCTGCTTAATATTTAAGAGTCATTCCGAAAGAAATATGGACAATACATGCCTTCTCGTCGAACCCAAAATGTGAAATGAGTTTGAATAATCTCAACGAGTCATTCAATAACGTTATTCTCCCAGCTAGAGACAAGCACATCA
Organism: Begonia fuchsioides; assembly: GCA_003255005.1. Lineage (NCBI taxonomy): Eukaryota > Viridiplantae > Streptophyta > Magnoliopsida > Cucurbitales > Begoniaceae > Begonia > Begonia fuchsioides. The sequence goes on from QAOC01030672.1 coordinate 927, forward strand.
TCACAATGTTGGAGATGATACAAAAATTTATAGTTGTTCGTATTGTGAAAAGACACGAGAAGATGCTTCAAAGTTCAATTACGCTATGCTAGAGAATAAGGAAAATATTAAATCAAGCGACCCGAGAGGCAAGAAATTAAAGTGTTGTGTTTTCATGCAATGTCATGTATAAAGTTAGCAGTGACAAGATGCAATTTATCGTCAATATGAGAAATGAGGCTTGCAACTGTTATAGACGAGAACTGACAGAGATTCTGTGTGGCCATGTTATCTCCGTTATGCAGTGGATGCGCGCGTCTGTCGATCAATACTTAAACCGATACTATCATCTGGATACGTACCTAAATATATATTCATATTGCATTACACTGATTGATGAACGTAGGATGTAATTGTCAAATCCTAGAAGATATGGTACATTGTCACCACCAGTAATTAGGCGCAAACCTGGTCGGCCAAAGAAGAAGATAACAAAAGACATCAATGATACTCAACATAACAACACTTCCCTAAGTCGAAGAACCGGTACCGTACAATGCAGGCGGCTGCTGTGTCTCTCCTGTCGACCCACATATCGTCCAACTCTATCAAGTCCATCATCCCAAGTTGACGGCGATTGAAGGCATCTTGGGCTCGGGGCGCCCTCATCTCCTCATCATTAGGAATCTCTTCAGATACAATGTTACAGAGTTTTGTTATCAAAACTCTGTATGAGAGGTTTTTTTAACCCCTTATGAATATCACCCATGTGACGCAAAATTAAATATCTCTGGTTAAACCGGGTTACAGTGTAAAGACAATACATAATATACAAGTCTATGTGAATTAGCAACTCGCGATGCCCGTCCCTGAAAAGAATTGTGTGAGATATCATGTTGTGTATCACCCGAGCGACCACGTTAAGCTCGTTCATTCTCGGCTTGGTCAAAGAATCTGGTCGACTATCAGACGCCTGAATCGACTTAAATAATAATAATCCAACCGCCTGTACAATACAAGGTGCTGCCTGAGCGGAGTTGTAATACATCTCGCCTTGCTCATCCTCCGAATCATCTGCATAATCGATCACTTGTTTGATGTGTTCCGGTGTAATCACCACATCTCGCCCAAACATAAATATCCTCGCATTACTGCTGTTGCAGATACCACGAAGTTTGCATAAAAAAGACGTACTAATCGCTCTACGATAGGCCAGATAACTCAAAAATACCGATCAAACCGATGTGAGCAGCCAACCGCCGATTCCTCAAGCCTTCAAATGCTGCAAATACAACCGGTCTGGGAGGTATTACCGACCGTAACGAGAAGACTTTGTGAAACATTCTCTCGTTTGCAAGTGAACGAAATTCGCCACGACGTGCATCTACCGGCAACGGTGAATCAAGAACCCGAGGATGGCCTCTAACGTCTGAGGGTTGTGATGATCTCTCATCATCGTCGTGATGCTGTCCAACGATTTTAATGTGTTTCCACAACCGACATGCATTTTTGTAAAAAATAAAAATTTTGGCAAAGTTTTACAACGATTTAAGAATTGTAAAAAGTAAGAAAAAAATGCATATTTACAGATTTTCGGAGGTTCGGACGCATGATGCGTCCGATCGTCCTTCACTTGGACGAATCATTATGCGTCCGAGTGAGGCACAATTCGTCCGATCGTCCCTCACTTAGACGAATTATTCTGCGTCCGAATGAGGCACAATTCGTGTGACTCATGCCTCACTCGGACAGATGATGCGTAGAGTATTCGTTCGACAAGTTCAAATTTTATTTTTTAAAAATTTATACCCGATTTAGTTTATTAACTTAAAATTTAGGCTAAAAATTAACTTTTTCTCAAATTAAAACGAAGAATCGATGAATTTTAGAAAGCTACTTCGAAGAACCGATGAAAAATGATGATGAAAAAATAGAAAATTGGATAGTATAGTTAGCTTGGATCTGAAGGGGTAGTTGGGGTGTAGTTGAATTGTCATGGCGGTCACCAGTCTAACTGATTTGATGTTAAACGTCTGATCGGAGATATTCTCGGAATCTACAATTGAGTGTTAACCTAAGAACCCTATTTCCAATTTCACTTTCACTCTCCTGTCATCTGCCCTAGATTTGCTACTTCTAACAAGAACCCACCTGAGCCAGTAGCCTTTTTTTTATTATAATATTTCAACATGATACAGTAGACTTTAATGGCTTAAACCAGACCAGAGGGATAGCTCCTTTGCTTCAGCAGAGATTAGGCTCATCATATCCATCCCACGCAACTAACACTCGAGATCCAAAGTCCAGTAATCAATCTCACGGCAGAAATATTAAATTATTTTCTGTAACTATTCGAGTTATTACAGGTGCGACGTATTTGAGGAGTTAGTTTATTGATATTAACTGGCATTAAATTGTTGTTTTTACTTGCAATAGCTGTGAAACGGGCCTGTGAAACCTAATTGTATTTACTGCCTCGATGATCCGAAACTTTGGGTTCCTCCCACGATAAAAAAACAATGATTGCCATTCATAATTTAACTGCAAAAAATATTTAGATAGGATTTAATTTGCTGGCGAGTCCATCTGTTTTAGGTCATCGAAACTCGTGATCTTGCTGACGCGAGAAGGGGCTCAAATAATAGTTTCTACAAATTGAGGAGGATTTAAATCCTACCCTGAAACTCAGATCTGGTAAAGAATAAGTCTAAGCTCTCGTACATTGTAGCAATGGCGCTTTGCTTACATCACCCACTTGGTCACAAAGACCAACCCACCTGGTCTATAACCCTAAACTGCATATGCTAACGAGGCATTACAGTAGCGAAGAGTTTGAAAACCAGATGGGAAGATGATCGAACGGCCATTACTTGATCTGAAAGTACTCGCCCAAGACGCAGAAGCACAGGGCAGTAGGGGTCTTCTTAGTTGATAAAACCGAAGAATGTCATTAAGTTGGAGGAGGGTACAGTTTCTGAGATACATTCACGCAACTGATGACGACGCCACAGTGGTTTGCTTTTCCAATCTTTCTTCTGTTCTTCCTTGCGAGTAAATCCAACTAGATATGATCTTTTTCTGTTTGTAATTCAATTTGTTTCTCTCTCTAGTAGGAAAGAGAAACGGAGTGACCCATTATTTACGTAAATATGAATGAAAACATACTTGAATTTTGCATTGAGTTTTGTTTTGAATAGACTATTCGATCGATTTGACTTCAGATTTAAATTTTAGAAATTGAATCATAAAATCTGCGGTGGGTTGGGATGAAAATGGAGAGCATTAATGGGTGATTTCCCTTGTTATCTTTTTTCCATCCCGATGAATAAGTAAAAGGGCAAAGAAGTAACCCTAGTGAAACTAGCAACGTAGAACAGACAAAATTAAGGTTATCAAACTCAACGTAAACTTAAACTGGTTGATGATTCACAGTAATCGTGAGCTTTTAAGCATGGCGATGACCCCAGCGAATGTCAGGAGACTTGGAAGGCCTCTTTCTTTAATGAGGAGATGTCGCGTAGTGAGTACAGAGGAGCAGACCCAAAAAGGAGACGTGGAGGGAGTTGAATATAATTCCATTATTTATTCAGAATAAATTTGAGTGCATGATTACACAGGTCGGCAGAAAATTCAATGGTTAAAAACTGTTCTTTTTCATGTTTTACCCGAAAGAAAAATGGAGAAAAGGTGGGTTTGATGATCAGAACACAGTCTCAATTTTGCTTGACGAACAGACGCATCGGAGGAGCCGTCGTCTACGGTGGTTCTGAAAGTAAAGCGCTGCTGTTCTGCATCACTGCTGAGAGGTCCGAAAAGATAGTCTGAAACACCGTCCGTCGAAGCACGCCATTTTCGGGGGCTCTCTCTCTCTCTCTCTCTCTCCATCTCTGCGAAAGCTTTGGTCGAAAAGAAAAGAAAACAGTGAAAGGACTGATAAAAGTGAGAACTTGGGAGAGAGAGGGGAAGAACATGACGACGCCACCTGAACATAGCCCAGTATGTCATTATCTGACTAGTCGACCAGAATCCACGTGGAACCTCTTCAATGTTTGGGTTAAACTCAGAACGACTTTTTTTAAAAATTCGGAATGACTACGGTAGCATGATCGTTTAAGTGAGCGGCCGTCTATTTTTTTTTTAATTTAAAAAACATTTAATTTAAGAAACATTTTTATTAAAAAAATTTATTAAAATAATTTAAAATTTTCATACATAATTAAATTAATATAAAAAAATATTCTTACAAAATTGCATAATTTATTATAATTTTTAACTTAAAAAGTTTTAATTAAAAATATATTCGATAATAAAAAATTCTACAAATTTAAGGATAAACTACGAAATTGCAAAAATATTTGAAAAAAAGAGTCAAATTCAATTCTATTATAAATGGGTCGAATTCTTAATTTATTTAAATTTTGTGATTGTAAACGGTGNGCACAATATTATCAGGCAAGATTAGACGACTTTGTTAGTGAAGTATGCCTAAAAATATCAACTCAAAAATACTAGCGCGGAGGACTTCAAAACAGGAATTGTTTGATATTCATTTCCACACTTCAATGCATCGTCATCCATCCCTACACAGCGACCAAGTATTACACGACAAAACCCTAAAACCCTGTCAGACAACGATCTGCCTCTGCCACCACTGTTTCACTTCTTTTCTCACCGGAAATACCCGGTCTTCTTCCGGTTTCCCCAAACCCTAGGCTCACCGGTCACTCTCACTTACCCCAGCAGCAGAGAGAGAGACTCAAGAGAGGAAGAGGGCAAATGGTAGAAAGAAAAACTGCAAGGAGCGATTTTTTATACTGAGTCTGCAAAGTTATAGCGTGTGAGTGTGTGCAGGAAGTAGAATCCCATGCCCTCCAATCCCAGATCAGTTCACGTATGCTCTCTGTTAACTTTCCTCCCTTTTTTATATTTTCTTCAATCTCTGCCGTAACTTCGCAGTTCCAGTAGTAGAAATTTCATGATAGCTTTTCATTTAATCACCAATCTAATCTATATCTCTCTCTTTCGCCCAACTCATCTGCTTTCGACATTTTTTAACTCTCTCTCTCTCCAGGGCATTTTCTTTGCTACTTTTTTTTCCTAGCTATGGCGGAAGGTTTCGAGGGTTGCCATCTCCCACAGCAGAGCAGAAGAGATAAACTACGAGTCGTCACGCCCCAGAATCACCCTCCTTGTCTAGAACCCACCATTAATCTTCATCGTTTTGCAGGGTTACTCCCTCTGTACGATCCGTCGTCGATTATCTCCTCCGATTCGCTCTCCTCCGCCTGTGCCACCGGCCAAGATTTTCACAGCCACCACCAAAACCAAACTGAAGTTCGCGAAGAAAACGCAGGATGTACGATCAAAGAAGGAGCAAATTTGATGGGTTTTGCTGGTAATCTTATAAATACTCCTCCATCCACTTCGAATTCTCGTCTGCATCAAACGCAACATCCTTATTCAGATCTTCAATCTTCGTTACCTATGAATCTTAGCCCGATTCAAGATATTAACTCTAACCCTTTATTTTACTCTTCGCATACCGTCCAAAATCGCAGAGATTTCGACCACGTTTATTGTAGTGGTGAAGAAGTGGTCGTTTTTAAGCCAGAAACTCTATCTTTATCACTTTCCTCTCATACAACTTACCAAAACAGTCACCCGCTAGAACTCAATCTTCAACGATATGGCTCTGGACTTCATCAGTCACCAATTGTTGGGTCTGTGTCAAATAATATGTCAAAGAGCTCAGTCCCTCTCGGTCCTTTTACAGGTTACAATTCCATTTTGAAAGGGTCTAGGTTTTTAAGTCCTGCACAGCAGTTGCTCGAGGAGTTTTGTGAGATTTGGTGTCAAGGGAATTACACCGAAAGATTTGAGGCTGAGCCAGCTTTAATGGACTTGCCCTCCGAGTCTTTAAGCGGGATCGTTGATGGCTCTTTTAGCGCCGGCGGTGATGGCGGTGAAGGCCGAAGGAAAAAGTCTAGGCTTATTTCCATGCTCGATGAGGTTTGTTTCTAACCCAGTTTTCGTTTTGCGTAATCTATACTATTAGCAATTACTATCTTTAATTTTTTTGAGTTTCTTGTAAGAGTGGGTGTTATGGTTTGTGTTTCGCTTCAGCCGTAATCTTATCTCAGATTGTTTTTTTCGTTAAATCTCTACCATTGTCTTGTCAGCTTGTATGTTTGGTCGGAATTTGATTCATGACCTTCAAAGTCATAAGTTTTGCTTAGTTCAGCTGAGCAAGTTTTTCTACTCTAAAGTTTGTTCTTATTTGCCGATGAGAAATGTATGTCTGTAATCCTATTTTCCTACAGATCTTTGGTTCTATGAATAAGAGTTATAAGGGTTTCATTAACGAGTTCCCAAACAATCTCAACTCTATGAATAAGAGTTGTAAGGGCTCTTTTTCATATATTTGATCATGTTTTGCTTGTTCTTTGTTTTAATATCTGCCACGATTTGCACCTAACAAGCGGTATAATTGTTCATAGATCAAATCACTTTCGATCGAATCATTTATTACTTTGCTAAATATGGTAGTGCTTTACCTGTCCACCAGGTTTACAGAAGATACAAGCAATACTATCAGCAAATGCAGGAAGTCGTTGCATCGTTTGAATGTGTTTCTGGCCTTGGCAATGCAGCCCCTTATGCAAATCTGGCCATAACATCAATGTCTAAGCATTTCCGTTGCCTTAAAAATGCAATTTTGGACCAACTTCAAATCACGAACAAAGCTCCGAGTAATTACTGCCAGAAATATGTACCGAATTTGGAATTTCTCGACCAACATCCTGATTGGCGACCTCAACGAGGACTTCCTGAGCGGGCAGTGGCCGTGCTTCGACACTGGCTCTTCGAACATTTCCTTCACCCGTAAGACATTCCACCCACTTTCATTGATGGAAATATTAAATTGTCTATTTGGTTTCATTGTACTTGTTGAGATTGTAAAGGGTATCAGTTTGTTTTTTGACAGTTATCCCACGGATACCGACAAGGTCATGTTGGCAAAACAGACGGCTCTGTCAAGGAGCCAGGTTTGCCAATCAGATTGTTCTTCAACTCCACCTCCATTTCCTAAATTTGATTCTTTTTTTTTTGTGGTTATTCATAATGTCTGTTTTATTCAGGTTTCAAACTGGTTTATCAATGCAAGAGTGAGGCTTTGGAAGCCAATGGTAGAAGAAATACACATGCTTGAAACAAGACAAGGTCAGAAGCCACAGCAGATGGGGGACCGGACGGGGATTCCCCGAACTAGCGATCATCTACCTTCGACAAACCCTCTCATACCCGACAATGCTTCCAAGTCCACCACCCAAATTGTTCATGACATTCCGAATAAACAAACTAGAAATGAACTTCAAAATCTAGCCATGGGCAATGAGAGGCAGCTGAATCTTTCATACAATAATTTGTCTAGCCGGGACACACAAATGGACGGAAACATGAGCGTTGCCGGAGGCAATGGCTGTGTTTCACTCACTCTTGGCCTGCCCCAGAACAATGTTATTGATCTATCGGAGCCGTTTCCAATCAATACAGTTCAACGTTATGGCTTAGGCATCGATGGTAGCATCAATGGTAATGTGTACGACATGGGAGGCTTCGAAGCACGGGGTCTGCACTTTTCCAGAGAGGTAATTGGAGGGCAGCATTTGCATGATTTTGTTGGCTGATGAATCTCGGCATTCTTTCTTACAAAATGTGAATTTAATGGATGAACTCCCTGGAGTTCATGGCAAACTTGTGTTAAAAATGAACTGCACTCAAGTCTAGTACTAGATACAGGACTGCTATGCCTGAAATATGGTCTGATCTTCATATGGTATCATTATCTGTTGATAAACAACATAATTATCACATCATGCTGAATATTGTATTGAAAATATTAGACATGCAACAACAATGCAAATGGCAATCTTTTTCCTTTTTGTCTTCTTGTTTTTCTGGGTTTACGGGGCATATTTTCATTCATAGTGAAATCCTCTTCTGCAAGAAAGGCTTTGTCGTGACACGGTAGGAGTCCTTTCTTTTGCCGGAGATGTCACTGTCCGGTAAGGGGGTTGTTTATTTTATAAGAGTTTGACGGGTCAAATTTATTGAGCCTTTCAATTCAAACATGTCAAGTTGCCTATAACGATTTAACTATATAGTTATTATTATATTATATAAATATATTAAAAAATAATTTTCAACTTATGAAATTAGAAAACATAATAAACGTTAATTAATATAACCTAAATATATCATACACATATTAAATATAATATAAAAAAAATATTTTTTATCGATTCAATATTGATGATAAATACAAAAAGTTTGACATTTAAGCTTTGCAACACCTAATAATCTTTATATTCAAAACTTAAATTCAAATGATCAGAATTTCTTTCATTAATCCTTATTATATATTATGGGATGATTTATTAACTGGCTGCCCAAGACGACTAAGAGAAGGCGGTTCACGTTCTGATGGATCCCGAGCCAACGGTTGGACTCGACCATCACACCTAGCGGTGTGTTTATTGCATGTTTTGTTTTAATTTATTTGACTGTGTTGAGTAGTTTTAGTTGTCCGTGAAGAACCAAGCCCTGTGTTTGCGCTCGCCCCACAAGCCCGTACAGTTTATGTATAAATAGGAGTTTAGTACTCCATAATTAATTAGATTGAATTTCGAAAAGAGAATTAACTTTTTCCAAACCTTACCTCCCTCTTGGTTCCCAAAAGAACCTCCATTCCAGCTTTGGCTGTGGACGACAAGGCAGAAAAATACCTTTAGGTCAACTGAAAATGTCCAAAGACTAGACGTGGAGATGTCAAGGTACTAGAAGTGACAATCGAAGTTTAGGTTAACCGAAACTACAATTGAAAAAAATTTCTCTCGAACGACTAGTACAAAAGGTCGACCGAAAGGACAAAGAGTCGATTGAAAGCCTCATCGAAGCCAAACTTATAAATAAAAGAATAAAAGTTAAATAAATAGGAGTTTGGCTTGAGAAAAATGGCGCGGAAGCCCTGTCGAGTTTTATACTCACACACATATTTATACTTGAGATTTTCATTTAAAGTGTTAGCGAGCGATTATTATAAAAATCATAACCTAACTCTTTGAGCAATTTTATTTGAATAAAATTAATAAAAGGTGATACCCTTTTAGAAGAAGAGTCAACTCAAGAATAGTTGACGAACTTTGAAAAGAAAGTAATTCATAACGATTAGGTTAACACCTATAAATTAACCTAGTGAATCCTCTTGTAGCAAAAAAAGAATCTTTGAGGTGCGATATTGGAGCACGAACGTAAGCAAATGTTGGACTAAATCGCGTTAAAACTTAAGTTGTCTTTCTCTAATCCTTCTCGTTAATTTCAATCACAATAATTACTTAAGAAATTAGATTTATAAAATCACGAAAAAACTAACAAACCTAAATTACCTCATCTTAGGTTCAAAGTAGGTCCTATAGTTGTAGCAAATCATTTGTCTTTACAAGTCGATTTTTCATTTTACAAGTGCACATGAGCCAATTAACAAAAATGTTAGGTTGAAATATAAGTTCATGGTTCACCTTTGAATAGTGTGTAATCACATACTACCCTCTCCACTAACTGCTGTAATTCGGTGAAAATCACTTTTTCTTAATCTCACTCGATCGTCAATGCACGTTGACTAAGTTCTTCTTGAATTTCTTTTCCTAGAAGCCTAAATTTTCCTCAAATACAACTCACTCTCGGCAGCATTTGGCTGTGACATGGTTAAGTACTCAATCCTTTCTTCATCATTTGAATTGGGTGGTGTAACTATTACCTACCTATTTGCACAATTCTAATGAGAAATTAAACTTTCACATCATTCTCGTCATCGAACACTTAAAAATTACAATCAATTGGTGTTGTTTCTACTATCGGGTCCTCATAATATCTCAGCTCATATGATCCGTCTATATTTATTTTGTATAAGCCCATCTCTCTCACTGGGACATCATATTTCCTCTCGTTGCTAGAACTTTTACCTATATTGCAAAACAGTTAATTATTTACTTTATCTTTGCTCAAATGACCAAGATGTATGAATTTCAACGTGGAAAATAAAACTAATTTGTAGGAAATTCGAGGTGCATCACCCATTGCGCTTAAACATCGACCATCCGTGTGTGGGTGGTTGCAACATTGCAAATTAAAAATTAAGTAGCCAAATTGCAAAATTGGAATTACCCTAATATATATGAGATGAACCTAAACGATCGACGGTTGTGAAAAAAAAAACAATAAATAAAGTTGTGAACTTTTGAAACTCGAACTTACATAAAAAAATTCATAAAAAAGAGGAACAAAACGACGACGCAGTTGTGATTTCTAAGCTGTTAAATGCCAAATTTTTTCTTTTTTGTTTCTTTGCTGATTTCTGTAGTAGAAGTAAGTTCTTCAATGGGCACCATGATTTCCATGGAAGATAAAAGTACAAGAACACGAAGTAGAACTTTTCCAGCCATTTCTTTTAATGGAGGAAATACACTCCTACCCAGCAAAGATCTCTCTAATTCTACCAACATCCCCAACTGTCCAAGAATATCTGTACAAATAAATAATTTCAACTTCACACAGTGGAAATTCAACCATTAGAATGAAACCTCGAATCAAGTTCTAAGGTAGGCTCGATTGATTCTCACACTTCGAAAGAGCCATGTGTTGAGACCTTGAATAACCTTGTCTATTATTAAGAATATCAATGTAAGTTCGAAGCCTATCCCGGTCTGTGTTGGTGAGAGAGAAGGGAGGATTGAGAATCAGAGACGGGGCTTCGACGAGAAGGAAGATCAGCAAAACCACAGCTTTGGAGTACAAATCAGCTGCACTTTCCATCTCACCCATCAGCTCCTCAACCTGCAAATCACAAAGGCTAAGAAAATGTTCTCTGTAGTGGTGACAGTTCATAAATGCTTCATACTTACTCCTCCATGCCTCCCAAATGCAAGAGCAGATTGAAATATTGTCTCCATTGCATCTGGCATTTCTGCGTTTCCTGCAATCAAGCCATTTAACTTTTAATAACATTTGACTTTGATTAAAAAGGTAAAGTGCAATTTATTCTCTACTTTTGAGGTAATTTCAAATAAGATATTGATTTTCTTGTTTTTTTTTTTGCAAAAGAACTCGTCTTTTTGTTGTCAACAATTTCGACTACCATGTATTTGTTAAATTTAGTACCATAATTTCATTTAATCATGTATTTCAATCCGGATTCAAACCCCTGCGGCAATTTCTAACCTGAATTCAAATTCATTTGTCAATCTTCAAAGTGTTTATAACTAAAGGTGGAGGTTCAATTTGTCAAAAAGAAAAGTTTAAACTCTAGTTTGCACATAATCTTAAAGATTATAGTCTAAATTATATAAAACATGGATTGATGTTTGGAATATTATCAAAAAATGTTTTAAATTCAACTATCAGAATATAATATCTTCATTCATGACCAAACAAGAAAAAACCAGTGAGTTTTCTATGTTATTCTCTGATAGCAGGGATCAAATCTTTACCTGGCTCAACAATTTTTGAAAGTTCTTCTGCGTATTCTACTTCTCTGAAAAACTTAGTTTCAATCTGAGAAGATATTTCTTCAAGTACTTGAGAGTCAACGTCGTGAAGAAATTCTTCTCTATTTGTACATCTAGGCTGCTTATTTATGCTCCTCCTAAATCTTGCTGTCTCTTGGCTAGGACTTACGTCAATAGCTGAGGCAGCTTGTGTGTGGCATATATTCAGAGCTTGTTTCCAGATTGCAAGTATAACAAACTGAATTGAGAATGCCTCCAGCTGCCTACCCGTTGCAATCTTTAAAAAAAACAAATCATAAATAGCAGAAAAGCATGAATTGATGAAAAGGTTATACAAACTCAAAATCATGCAGAAGATAATACTAGATCCTCAAATTGAAAAAAATACTCCTAATTTCTAATGTGATAGTTATTGGATTACATTACTAGGAATTTAGAAAATAAGGGGAAAAAGGATTTTGCAAGACACTGTGACAGTAAAACTCAAGAGTTTTGACCTATAATGGGTTGCAAATATATTTAGAGTCTTTTGCCACTAAGTGAGGTGCACTAGAATGTTTACAGAAGATATTTAGCGTGGTTGCAGAACATTTACCTAATTATAAATGAGAAATTATTTAATAGTATGCATATAGCTCAAAAGAATTGGTCAATAACGACAAAAAAGAGAAACCATCGTATCCAATTAAAGAACAACAGATTTGTTTTCAATCATTAGTCAAAATATATGTCAAGTAGAACAACTTATTTACCTACCCTTTCTTTAACTAATTCAGTAATGGTACTAGCACACTTCTCCAATGACTGTATCCTCGTCATGCAATGGCTTGATGGATGTTCCAAACTATCTCCATTATCTATCGATCCTTGTGAAGTCTCAGGAGCAGAGCTCCGACTTTCCAAGCTTCCCATTCGAGAATTACTACTCGAAGCAGCACCAATGATAGGCATTGGTGCAGTTGATCTAGTGCTTAGACCAACTGATGGTTGAGGGGGACTTCCATATTTGAAAGGATAGTGACTTCGTTTAGAAGAACTTGCAGAGGACGATGCAGCTTCCACTGTGGGTCTAGTAACTAATACATAATCTTGATCAATTAATTCGAGTGAATCGGCAACTGTAAGCATAAACATATAATTACAAATGAAAGAAATGTAAGCCAAAAGGTAAATTGATTAAAATTCGAGTAATGCTAGGTTTACATTTTTTGCATACCTTCTTACATTGATGTGTCGTGCTGTCATTGAATTGATTTTATATTTAATGTGTTATAATTAAAATAATTATTTATTATATTTATTGTACCAATTACAAATCGACAATTCAACTGTACAATAAGAAAGTATGCTAAGAAGGTAAACATATCATTACTCTTGAGATTCAGACAACTAAAAGTAAGAGTTTAAACTTCTATACCTCTTGATTGATTATTTGCGGAGCTTGTTTGAATGGTTCTTAGATCTGTCAGAGTTTCATCTGGGGATTGAGTTCTTTCAAAAGGTGTACATGTATTAAACATTATTGCAGTATTTTCCAATTTATCTCCATGGTTACCGAATTTGGAGGTAAAATCCTTTTTGTTTGTGTCATGTTTTTCTTTCCCTTTATCTGTTTTTGAAGCAAGGTTAAATCCACGAGTAGACTTCATTGAGGATCTTCTCAAAAAGGACGGACTCCCCTCGGTACCACTTGGATCATCATCTAGGAAGAAAGGTAGACATTCTTCTTGAGAATTTTCTTCCATAATTCTCGTAGGATCATATTCGGAGAATGGAAATTTATCTACTGTTTTCAATGCCATCCTGTTCACGGAAAATAAATATTCATGTCAAACAAATGAACATGTTTATTATTTCCACAAACTGGAAGAAAAAAATTTCATTGAGTTACCTCCTTGATTCCTCTGGTCGATGACAAAGGAACGGGTGATTAAAAAACTCGTCAAATGTTAATCGTTCAACTGTGTAGATTAAATCATCAAATAAATTCAACTGGGGAAGATTACTTTCTTTCAATTATCATATAAAAATGTAAAGTTCAATAATGAATATAATGCATCAGATTACAAATTTCATATCCTTTGATATTACCTTGTACTGTTTTCTTAAAGGAAACAAATCTTAAGTTGTATGCAGATCCAAAAACCATGCCAGCAGAATCATGAACAAGCCCCTACGCATCTTAAAATATTTATGTATTCATTGAATTCCATAATCTTTTAAGCCATCAGAGAAGTATCATTAATCCTAAACTACAATTGAACTTTCTGGAACAAGTAGTGAGCATATATTGCAACTCTATTTTGTCAATTTTGGGAACCTAATACCATTTAATAGTTTAACTATTTTGGAGCTAAAAAAAATAAATGAACAAAGTTTGTTTTCTTTTCAGCTTGCTAGTCTCTGTCGAGCGAATCATAAAAACAATGCCTGATTGGATGGCATCACAACTAAGCCATGTGGTTACGTGATTACATACTCGGATTTCGACGGAGTAATTTTTTGCACAAATCTTTGCATTCAAGGCTCAAGTTGTTGCTATCCGGAGGGAATTGCAATTCGGTAGATTTCACTATATTCTGGAGCAACTGTGAGATCCATGAAACAATTCTTAAATACTAACGAAAATTTAACGCAATCATCACTCACTAAATTCGGTAACAAGCTGTAACTTGAAAACCAAATAATCCTATTAACATTAAAGACAACAAAAAACAACAACAATTTACACCTGAATTTGATTGTTTCCAGTGAATGGGGTTCGTCCAGTAACAAACTGAAATAAAATAGCACCAACACTCCAGAGATCTGCCTGCGTATTTGATATAAAGTTAACAGATGAAACACTCTCGAAACCTGGCGTGTTTATGAAACTGTGCATTCATCACCTTTGCATCATATTTTTGAAGTTGCATGATCTCTGGGGCCATGTAAAGTGGCGAACCACACAAGGTTTCTGCAAGGCCCATAGGTTGCAGAGACCTGTTTTAAGTAAAAATAAGATGCTAATTTCGTAATAGCAGAGGAATGAAGCTCCAGAAGATATTATATAAAAACGAGAAGAAAATATTAAAAAATATCCTGGAGCTAAACTTTTACCATTTACAGCTACAAAAGTGGTGAATAAGTGCAAGAGGACCAAAGAATCAAACATGATATACACGTTAAAAAGCTCCAAAAATATAATAAATGGAGAAGAAACAAAAACTGTAGTTACCGAATCACCAAAAGAGAATATTCAACAAATTACTGAATCACCAAAAGAGAATAGCTAGGTAACGTGCTAAAGAAACAAAGAAAGTTGACTAGAAAAGTCTTGTAACTTTCCTAGTTCCTATAATACAACGCTTAAAACTGAACCTCACATGGTTTTGCTGTTGGGGTTTAACTCAAAACATGTTACACAAGAGGGAGAGGAAACTCTAGTTAGAAATTACATGTTTTTCACTATCCATGTAATTTGGAATTACACATCCCCATTAGCACAAGTTGAGGCCTAAGAATTGGGCATTCATTTACATGATGGGTTGAGAATCCTCTATCGTTGAAACCAACCTGTTCATCGGTCAAGATTCCATTTTAGGAGCTACTCTGGTACCATTTATAATATCTTCATACCTCTAAGTACAAAACTGTCCTTCCAAAGCTTAAATTCGCAAAATGTTTGTATTTTTGTTCTTTGCAGTTGTCAGAGTCTATTATCAAAGCATATGTTCTTTCAATAAAGTTCAACAGAAAAAGAGAGGATTTTTATATTGAAACCGAGAACCACATCAACAATCAAACAAACAAACAGCAGGGGAGTCATTTTTACCTGGCAAATCCAAAATCAGCAATCTTCAAAACTGAATTGTCATCGTTCGTGGAGAGAAGGAGATTCTGTTCCAAAATTGAGAAATATCACAACTGAAAATACATCCCAAAACTGAACCTATTATGTGTCAACAAGAATTCCAATGAGCAATTGATAACTTTTGTAAGCTCACCAATAATTCAGTTCTCGTTTTGCATCGATATCAATATAAATTGACCAAATTATTTTACTGTTCATTGGCCAATGGATGACAGTAATGAAAGGAATGATATGAGGTTGACATATTCTAGTTCTTTCGTTAAGTTACTCAAGATCCTAACAATGCACCAGGGAAATATTTCAACTTAGAATGTAAGAAAAAAACAAACCTGCGGTTTTAAGTCTCGATGTATAAGATTGTTATCACGAAGGACTTGTAAACCGGCAGCTGTCATTTGCACAAACTCTCCAAAATCAAACACATTCTAACTTGAAAAAACAAAAAAAAAATCATATAATGGAAGGGAAGAAATCCAATGCACACCAAGCTGTTGCATAAAGTGTTTTGCAGTGGCTTCTGGTACTCTTCCATGGCGTTGTATATACATAGAAAGATCACCCCCTTTGCAATATTCAAGCACAAGATGTATCTTTCCAGGAACCTGACACGGGTTCATATATTTTAAGCAATATCAATACAGGAATCAGAGGAAGCTTTACTAAGTCCAAGATACAGCATATGGATATAAAAAATATAATAACGTTATAAGAGAAAGTTCAACTGTTTTTCATTGGAATGAGACCATTCACTGAAACAAAGCATAATGGTTCAGATTAATAGCTCTTCACCCCCAAGACTCAAAATCTGAAAAAAAATATAATATTTCTAATTAAAACGAAATAGAGATGTTGCATTTGGATAGCAACAATATACCGACATTAATCCAAAGAATTTTGAGCTCATTTCAGTTGGATGAGTTCATCAATAATTTTCCATAGATAGGAACAGAGCATAGTGCTTCGATTTATCTATTCTTGACTAAAAAGATCAAAAACAAAAATATACGAGCTCAAATTTACTACAGAACAAGTCAGCACAAGATCACTCCATTTCTAAATTGATCAACCTCGATAATATCATGCAAGCGAATAATGTTGGGATGATTAATCCTCTTCAAGATCAAGATCTCAGACATGATGCTATCCTGTAATTTCTTGTTCAGCTTGCCCATGGCGATTTCCTTAATCGCGACCTCGGTTCCATGCACTCGGTGCCTCGCGTGCCACACAACCGAAAACGACCCAGACCCGATTTGCCGACCCACCAGATAGTCCCCCACCACTCGACTCCGCCCTGGTGCCTGAGCCATTCTTCCGGCCCGCGACCCACAAACCCCTCCGGAAACTGCAGCAACAGCTGCAATCACCGCCTCCAAGCTTCGAGAACTAAGTAAACCGATTCATAAACGGATCTAACGAGAATTCGACCCCACCCCATACGGAATTCGGCAGCAGTAGAGAGATCAACGGCCGGTTTTGGTTCTTGCAAGGAATGCACAGAATTTCGGTGCTGAATTGTTGCTCAACTAAAAAAATGATGTAATAACTGAAGATAACTAGTGATTTGGATTGCGAATAGGAGTACGTGATTTCGATCTACGCAAGAACTCTGGAAAAACTATATACAATCGTAATGACCGATCTAAGATTTCTCGAATGCAATCCACTCCTGTAATTTCATTCTTAAGCTGTCCTCCTCTCCACGGATATTTGACTATAAAATACCTGAACGGGTCTGGGCTTAACGTGTCTTCCATAAATTATTAAACAAAGATTAATTGCAACTTTTTTCGAGCACTTAACATAACAGAGAATTAGATCTGATCGCTGTGGATCAGTTTCTGGCAAATTAAAAGAAATGATCAAATCTAACCCTGAGCTTTTAATTTATAAGCAAACGAAACCCTAACATTTGAAATCAGCAAATCAAATCCTCACGCTTGTCCTTCGGGGGGAGTCTTCATAACTTTGTTACAGAGTTTCATTTGCATATTAATTAAAAAAAATTGCATTTGAATATTAATTATAACGCTAAGATCTCTAGGATCAAGAGTTTCTTCTAGAGTAATATAAAATAAAATGTGTAAGTTTCGGTTACTTTAAATGTACGCACATTTATATTGATGTAACAATTAAGAGCACTAGAAGATCGAAAAATTAACTCATAATTCACGTGCAATCAATGAATCAAGTATATTATAAAGAGCTTTATAAAGCAATGATGGAGTTAACAAGACCAAACCAGACTCGTAGATGTTCGATTTAAGGTTGCCCACCGACGCAATCTACTTCGGGGTCAATTTAATCGAAACTAGTGTTACGCAATGCAGTCCACAATATCATAGTAGAAAACCACAAACTCTAACTGGATTGGCAAAAAAAATCTAACCAAAAAATGATCAAACTTGATCTGAGACCAAATAACAGTCGACTTAAAATAAACCTGAGCTCTAAATTCGACCAAATCTCTTAAAACTGACCTAAAAACTAAAAAACATACATAAACTTTATTTCATGGGTATAGTTTGTCCTCGCCTTCTAAAATCGTGGGCAGCTATTCTTGTTTTATAATAGAAGGAACGAATCTTGTGATTAGTTGTATTTCTAATTTTCTTTGAAATTTATGTTATTTTAATGTTTTTAGCATTATTATAATGTTTAAAATTATCATTCAAATACAAAAGTACCCAAATGACATGTGTGGAATGTTGAATACTTAAATGTGATTAGTAGGGTTAGGCGCATGTCAAGTCGAGTCCTGATACGATTTTTTGGGTTCGTTTTCTTTATGAGGCCTGAAGGCTGACCCTAACAAACAACCTCTAATTTTTAACTGACTCGACAGTTTCAGTTCGATTTAGGTTTAACTTCAAATTAAAAAATCATTTTTAATAATTTTTGTTAAACTTCGCAATTTTTATATTACCTTGAGTCAATGGTAGAATCACCATGGAAGAATCCAAGTTTTTTGATTCAGAGTGAAACATAATTGGGATCCGAAAGATAACATTTGCAGAAATCAAAAAACGGCAAGTGAAGAGTATAGCTTTGTAGATCATCAAATACAACACACGACGACAAGAAAATAGAGGATTGAAAATAGCCCTTTTGGCCAAAAGTACAAGGTGAAAGAGTGCCAACCATGTGTACCCTTTGGGTTTTCACAGGGTTTAGGACACTTACAAATACATTCAGTAGCTGTCATTTACTCGGAGACTCGACCGGATTGGCGGAGTGGAGATCGAAGGTCAAAAGGCACCGCTTCTGAAGCCGGCAAAGAAGTGAAAAAACCGTAATCCGGTGTTCGAAAACGACCCGAATCACCTGCAATTCTTACGTACCAAGCCGTAGATGCTTCGAGCCAGGACTCTTGCTGACCATTTCTGTACTGAACGATGGCCCTGTAAAGAAACGGAATTAGACCCTCCATTGCAGCGAGGACGAAGAACAAGAGGTGCTTTAATATATGAGTAGAAGAAGAGGGGTTTAAATGGCTGATCTACAAGCTAAGCCACGTCGAACATAAATCCAAATGCAAATTGAGGCCTTGAAAGGTACGTTGAAGCTAGATACAGATCAATCAAATCCCACCCGAATCCTTCTTATCTTTTTCTACTAATTGTTCAGCTCCTTTTGGTAGCGCTGTTTCAAGCTTTCAAGAAAAGACTGTCCTGTTTAAAAATCATGAGAAGATGCGTGTCGTATTGTTGCACGTAAATGTAATCGCAGATTAATGCAAGTGCACGTGTCGTAATTGCAATAATAAATATCAATCTCACGAGAACAAATAGACTTTCTATGATTAAAATAGATTGCAAAGTATAAGAGGGGATAAATGTTTGATATTTGGTTTTCCCTAAACTAAATAACTAAATAATAAAATTACAAAAAAGTAAAATGGTTGTCAAACGGAGAATTTAATAAAATCTTGAATAGATTTTTTCGTAAATCAATTTACTTAAACTGCTCTTTACGATGTTGCAACAGTAGTTATGACTTTAATTAGATATGATTAGAATGCTAGTAAATTTAGACTGACATTGTCTCTCAATTAATTCTTTCACACTTACGACTTGGACTTATAAGAAGTGAAATGTTACTAGAGATTCAAGTTTGAAAATAAGTTCTGAAAAATGCTCTTCATTAAATTGTATCATTCGATTTAACCATAAGGAGTTCCTAACAATCACATAATGACATTTTATCGTGATGTCCTAGATAATATCAAAGTATGCACATAAAATATATAAGAGCTTATTGAGAGAAATATCGTAGTTTTTTAAAGCAAAATAATCGTACGAACATTCTTAAACTAGACTAGATTAAAATAGTTTTAAAACAACTATCAAGAGCTTGTCAAATTTACAAAAGTAAAAACAAAAGATAAAATAGAAAGAAATTTAGTCCACGTTGTGAGAATTCATTTGTTCATAAAGCTCTGTTCCCTCGCTGTCGTAGTCATCGTCGTGAACCACTCTCTCGGATTGACGCATGTGATAGATCATGAATCTTGTTTCCCAATTCTCGTACAATCGATTCGCGGTATTTGTACATCTCACCAACTCCAATTTGGTTATCAAAATTGCTGAAATTTGAAAGATTTTTAAATCTCATACTAAGATATTATTCATGTTTTCATATTCAAATTTACCTGTGGAGATCTTTCCTTTTTACGTGTTCTTTTTGTATTCATTCTTGTACAACAAGCTTCTAAAATTATTTGAATTTACATGAGAATAAAATTTGGTGAAAATGTGAAATTATAGCTAAAAATCACGTAAAATCTCTCATGCAGATGTCATCTATGAAGTTGTAACATTTCTACGGCATTTGCTCTAAAATTATGATTTTTAATAAAAATATTAATTGATTTAAAGCAATTTAATCAATGGAAACTCAAAAATATTAAGTTTCTACAAAATTTAACACATGTGCCTGCGTATAAAGTGTATGTGAAACCCGAGATCCTTCGGCTACGTGGAATGACAACTCAAATTGCATCTAAATTAAGATCAAAAGGAAAGAACTAGATCCCGATCGATTAAAGTTAGTGTCCATTGTTATACATAGATTTGAGCATGTTTAGGCAGGCTGCATGCTATATAAAGGCGTATATTGTGTAGGAGCGCAACGTATATTACAGTGTTAAACTGCTGCAATGGTAGTTCTGCTGTCACTTTCCGTCCTCGTGCATTCTAAAACCCATATATGCAGACAAGGGATGATAATGAATGGAGTTAGGTAACCATTGGACACTTTAGGTTAATGCTGCTGTCACGTTTTTATATTTCCACTTCATTATCAATGCCACAACCTTTTATTTCATCAAGTAGTGTATTATTCACGCTGCAAATTTGGTGCACAACGAAGCTGTTTGGAAAACAAGGATGAATTAGTTCGGTTCAATTCGGTTTATTTTTTAAGCTCGTCTTTTGCTTTTTTTTTTTTTTTTATAGCGGACAAGTAATTTTGTAGGGCTAAAACCTATTTTAGGTTCGAATTTTGATAAATAGCTCAATTCAGGCATAAGTTTAAAAAACCAAGTTTGGGCATCCATATTTCCGATACAGACGCACTCACCTTCCTTCGAACGTGCTCTCCCTTCTTCAAACGTTCGAGGACCCAGAATTAATATTTTTAAAACTCAAATCTGAATCAAACTATTTACCTAAAACTTAAGATTAAATTGAGTTTTTGCGTTATTCGTTTTATTTTCCTTGGCCCTTTGCGTTGGATTGGGCTTGGTGGTGATAGCTACCGTAATCCAACCTGGGTAATTAAAACATTAAACTAAAATAACAGGAATCATAATCTATATTTAGAAATTAGAAGGGTGAGTTCATTATTTTGCAGGATTGCGGAAACACTAGAACACGGATTACAGATGGAACGAAAAGGTGGTGTACCGCCGCAGAAGACGGCGCCGGAGATATTATGTCGGAAGGTTTAGCAACTCCGGATGATCACGCTGCGCATCATGTCCTTGAATTCAAAGAAGTCAACCCTCCCATCGTGATTGAGGTCAACGGAGATGATCATCTTCTCAACTCGATCAATCTCGTTCCCCTCCCAAAATCCCAGCTTTCTTAGCACGGCTTGCAGTTCCTTCGGCGATATGTATCCATCGCCGTCTTCGTCGAACACCTTGAATGCTTCCGACAGATCGGCATCCTCCTGAGATAGCTTTGCCGGCGCCGAATTGACGATTTCCTGCTCCTCCCCTTCGCCTCCCTGCTTATCGAAGTATGCGTTGTTCAAGAATTGATGGAGAGCTGAAAAATCTTCGAATTGAAGACCCTCGCTGCCTGGTTGAATGAAGGTTCTGATGGTGGAGTCGAGGTCGGAGAGATCGACCTCCAAGCCGAGAACAGAAAGGGCTTGGCTGAGCTCGTGGACGGTGATGACGCCGTCGCAATTCTTGTCGAAGAGGTCGAAGATTCGCCGGAGACGGAGGGAATTGAGGCTGGGGCATCGGAGGCTGAAGGAAGAGGAGGTGGTTATCTTGGAGGGAGAAAAGGGCGGCGCCGCTTCTTCCATGCCCAGGAGCGGAGAGAAAGCGGCGGCGGAGGAGGAGAAGGATTTGAAGAGATGCGACGCCGGGGTTGGTTCCGTCTCGTTTCCGACGACGCTTCTCCTCTGCAACTCCAAAGGATGAGTAATAAGAAAGAGGAAGGTAGATAAGAGAGGCGTTGAGTTGACAAAAGACCGTGTAGATTTGAAAAGAATCCATGGCCGCCATTGCTGTGAGTTGGGAGGGACCACTGCCCCCAAGTCTTCCCGTTGAATTAGAAGCTTCTACCTCCCTGGTCGTCGCATGTAACCTAACCCTACGTTCAAATATTTATTTCATGGTTACTTTGATACTTTTTCTTAGTTCGATTTGGAATTGCCCATCAAGGGTCGGACCGTCCCGTACGTTGTCTCCAAAAGTCGATTCAATTAGGGTTCTTAGAAATTTGAGATCAACTTGAAACTCATCAAATAATTGTCCCCAAACACATTCGACCCAAGAGTTGGGTGAGCTTGAATTGAGTTCACCTGAACTTTCAATTTGCTCGAACTGAATTGAGATTCAATATCGTTTATTTAAAAACTTACCCACATTGATCCGACCAGTTGGTTCCATACGATTAAATGACTCAACATGCCCCAAATTCAATTATTTTTTCACGAAATACTCGTAGAGTCGGTTAATCTCCGATCCCGACCCAACCTCCCTTAAATTTAAATATTTTTTCTTAAAATATTGATGAGGTCGATTAACTACCAATTGAAAAGTCGGGCCAAACCACCCCTAATCAGGCTAACCTTTTTTTCCTTTTCATCATAAATACTTTTAGTGCATTTAGTCTTTTGTTCCATACATTACGAAAAAATAGTTGACTTATTGAATAATTATTAATGTAATTAATAAATTAAATATTAATTTAGCGAGAATTCCATGATAATAAAATAATATAAAAGCAAGATGCCTAAAGTAAAAATGAGACATTTGGATATAATAAATGGCATTTTAAATTCAAATATCGAACCAACTTTTCCAAAAAAATAGAATATATGATAAAAAAAAATGGTGTTTTAACACGAACTCAACAAGACCATTCCATTACCCTAAGTTGAGAAGCGATGAATGCTTAGAGTTCATCAATTCTTCCTCCTGATGTTTGATTATTCTTCTTCGAAAACTAGCATTCCATTGTGACTTAGTCTTCTCCTTCCTTTTTTCTAAACCGCCCTTTAAAACCCAATTCCCCCACGCGTTTTTGACGCATGCTGAAGCTAAGAGGAAGCCGAGAGTCGTTCTTCCAACCAAGTGTTTTTCCCGTCAAGTGCATTGGGAATTGACTGGTTCAAGCCAGTCCCGTCCTAGTTCTGAACCGATCTGTGCAGTTCACTTCCAAACAAAATAATAATTGACTGGTTCGCCCGACCCGGTCAGTTCTGATTTACATGTGGATAGGAGTTAATTTTGCCCACCCCTAAAAAAAGAAACAACAACATATCCTCACAATTTCTAACAAAACAATAATAATGAAATTTTGTTTATTTGTTTTACTATAATTTCTTCTTGAACACAATTTTCAAATTATTTTATATTTTTTGTTTAACCCAATCACTATTCACATATAATTCATGTTCTTCGATTAATTGAAAACCCCGCGTAGTTCAATATTTGAATTGATATAATTTTTTTATAAAATTAGTAGTTATGTAATCTATATTGTGTCATGAGTCGACACAACATAGAAGTATAAAAAAAGACCTTAGCAAGTTAAATGTATCGTGATTAACGAATCAGACGAACCGTGTTTATCAAAATTTGTCGTGGATTTCGTTAGTAGTTTAATCATATTAAAATAGAATAATCAAAATAATCTAATTGCGCTGAATTAAATAAATAAAAATGCCAAGAATGTAGTTAGTTTTCAAAAGCTTTCCACTAATTAATTGTTTCATTATTGTTATATCAATGCGATAAATTTAAAATTAAATTGAGTTACACCCTAAAGACCCCTTTCAAACAATGTGTGAGTAGAAATCATTGAGTGAGGAGCTTTATTTTCCTATATAAATTTTATTTGAATACTTAAATATCTATACCATCTTATTTTTAATTAATCGCTTTACGAATTCAACTCAGTCTCATGGGTAGCGGTTATTTTATTGGAGTACTCTTAAGTGAGTGTTTATTCGAGTCGTGACATATGATCATTGTATAATAATTGCTTAATTGTAGTGGATGGTGAAAACTAATTGTGATGATAGAGATTAAGTAAATTGTAGATATTCACAAGAGTAATGCTAGAGTACCTTCTTATTGTATTTTTTATTATACATATTGAATATTCAATACAAAGTTCAATTAAAATGTAATTAATGCATTGAAATTTAAATTATTATTAAATATTTATTATACCAATAATTATTTGACATCTCAATATGTACACTAATAAGATTATCATATCCTCAGTTATTATTATGCGTCAATGTGTTGTGAAGGATACATTGTAGATAATCTTAATAAAATTGCAACGTAGATGACATGTCTTTTGGAAAAAAAACATTTGTGAGATTTTGATAATTTAATAAACAAAATTTTGAAGTTGAAAATGAACAAACTTAACCATAAACATGTCCTCGATTCGTTGCATAGGACTCCCGCAAATTAATTTTTTGACTCGTGTCTCCTTGTTCTTCGAAGATTAAATATGGGTATCTGCTCTTGGGGGTAGGGCTGAGCGGATCCAACCCAATCCGACAATCCGATTGGATTGGATCAGATCGAGTCGGATTGGGCAACAATATTCGTTTCGATTCGACGTTCGGATCGTTTATCGAATCGTTAACAGATTCAAAGGCGATTCAATCCAATCCGAACGTCGGATTGCCGTTTATAATCGAACTCCAAATAGAAAATCTGAAATCCCCAAATCCGTAATCCTTTCTGAAATCCCGACGATCGACTCTGAATCCCGCGACGAACCCCGATGATCGACTCCGAACCCAGCGACGAGATTTGGAAAAATAGGATGGATATTTAATCGCTCTCTGGAAAATGCTCTCTTGTAAACGAAGGATCCAATCCGATAACTTTGCCGGGATTCAAATTGAATTTTGGAGCCGATCCGATCGGATCCAAAACTCTAATCCGACAATTGTCGGATCAGATTGAGTAGGCAACAATCTGATCCAATCAGATCTGACGCCCACCTCTACTTGGAGGTGAGAAAAATCTGCATGGGCCCGTTTAAACCTATGGTTCACGAGTTGATTCATGGTTTTCGAAGATAAAAATTCTGAAACCGGTCTGACCTATGGCTCAAGTTTTTTTTTTTACCAAATATTCCTACCCAAACTCGGTAAGAACTGATTATAATGGACCCAAACTCGAAAACGGTCTAAAATTTGAAAATCCAACCGGAATACAATAAGATATTGTTAAATTTAATATGATAAAAATATATTTTTAATTTTTATTCAAAATTTTTGCTGACCTGTAAATTGTGGGGTTTTACCTGTGGTTCACACTCTAGGCTGGGATAGATTGGTTCAGAATCGGACCAAAACTGGCTGGCCCGTGACTATCCCTATCTTTTCTGCTGCACAGGTCATTTTCTGCTCCAAGAGCCCTTTAATTTTCTGTTCGATCAATATTAATTTCAAATTGCTTTCATTTTTAATATTATTAATTAACTAGATTTCAACAACTTTAATCGATATTAATTCTTATTTGCTTCAGTTTTTAAAGATTACCAATTAAATAGATTTAAACACTCTAATTGGATAAATCTGACTGGCTTTGCTTCCAATTTGCTAACTTCTGTTAATAGAAATCATAATTAATACAAACATAAATTAGAATCTA